>JARHVA010003475.1:952500-1405000 GCA_037957365.1 Torreya grandis | reverse complement strand
ACATAGAAGACATGATATAAAGGTTATATCATATCTAAGGCATGTATGAAATCAAGAGCTAGATACTTTTGCCATTAAAGCCTAAAACCCTGAACCCTCTATAAAGAAGGCTAGAGTCAATTCAATTGATTATGTGACACTTGAGATAATTGTGAACTAAATTCATAACAAGTGCCTTAGTAAGAAATTTGATAGATTTGATACTATAATATAGTGTTATTAATGGAAATGGATAAGAAATATATGAAGATTGAGGTAAAGCTTTATCTAACATCAGATGGTGAAGGAAGGGTTTTTAGAGACATAGAGTTAGATTTAACAGCTTTGAATGTGCATGGAATTAGAAATTGGTCTGAATTATTCTTCTTTGTTGAGGATTTGAAACTAATTTCCTAGGAATAAAAGAGGAATGCTTTAGTGTACCAAAGATACAAGGATTTAGTATCAATTCAAATGGTAAGCCTTCACCATACGACTGCTAAACCAAAGGTAATGTATTGCATTGATCTTATTGTTCCTATTTTCATTGACTATATAATAGATGGAGAATGGATTATTCATGAAGTATCAAAAAAGTTGAATGTATATCTCCCATGGCCTTGGAGACTTATTATAAGCTCCCTTTGCCTCATGTCGATATCCCTTCCTTGAGAAAATGGACAAATTCCAAAAACCTGGATTTAGTCCTCTCACATTGGTTAATCCAAGGTTCCCATGTTTTTAAGACCTCAAATGGTGAGATTACTATTTCCCAAATTAGGGAAGGTGTTAGGGTAGCTATGACTTTATTGAATAGAGCCTTTGGTGCCTCTTCTACTACTTATTTAAGTAAGGTTTGGGTATCTTATGTACATTTCAAGTTGGATTAGAAATTAACCCCTCCTATTGGAGACTTAATAAATTTATTCTTGGCTAAATAATTTATAGCCATCAAGAGAAAGACTTCTAAGTAATTATTTATGATGTCTTACCTCTTAGATTCACTCCTGGCCTCTATTAATTTCCTTGAAATTCAAAATTGGTCCCTTGATGGTAGATCTACCATTTCACATCATTATTTCAAATTACATATATTCAAATATAGGAATCATATGTGATGGTATCTTCCCAATCATTTTTGAGGCAATAAATGGTATCCCTATGCTTAGGATTCATCCTCTAATCAAAAAACAAGTAGAGACCATGGGGGATGTGTGGTTTTATCTAGATTGCACTATAATAAGGATATAGGGAATCATGGTCCAACCATATAGATTACCTATATATGTTCCTAGTAAGATTGTAGAGAAATAAATTAGTTATCAAACCATCTAAGGAATGGATTAGAACTACAAGAAGAATAAGAAAGCTAAAGTTCATCCCTTTCCACTGGATATTGGTAGAATTGTAATTAAGGATTGCAAATAGATAGAGATTATAGTGGTGTACAAGAACTCTTTTAATTTCCAATTGGATGATCTTAAGATGTGGGACCCCAATGATCGAGTGGATAACCATATTCAATATAAAAAGGTCCCAAAGACTGAGTACAAACATTAACCAGGTGTGGGATATGGTATTTACACAAAGGCAAGGAAATTTGAAGAAGTCTTGTTTAGGGTTAAAAACTACAACATAAATTTAGAACATAGGCTGGTCAAAGATAATAAGTCATTAGGAGAAATATGGTAGTTAAATACTTTACAGTATCACTTATTGCTAGGACCATCTGGGATTACACATCAAGAACTACCTATTAAGGGATAATCTTCTGAGCCTTAGCAAAAAGAATTGACAAAATCACCCCAATTTGGAAAACCTGAGGATGTAAGAGGAAAAGATAAGGATGTGATTAAGGGGTCTAGCATTGAGCATAGACTTGGTAAAGGTCCCCAAATTTAGGCATCCCAACAAAGTCCTTCCCCAATAGAGGTTATTAGCATGATTGCTTTAAAAACTAGAGAAATAGTAGAAAGTACCCTTATTAATATCACAACTTCTTATGGTTCAGATAAGGAAGAAGAACCATCTAAGGAAGTAGGTAAGGAATTGGTTCCATTGGGTAGTGGAAAGAGACATGTATAATTAGCCTTAGTTCCTCTACTCCAAGAAAGAATACTAGGTTAACTTTCACTGACCCTACTAGTGAAATAAACCTTTTCATTGATGAGAATCCAATTTATGAACCAACCATTCTTGATTGGTTTGTTTATGGGAATTTGCAAAAAATCCCATCTCTTTCTCCTTCATTGGCTTTGAATCGAGTGGACATAGGTGTTCATGATAATGTCAAGCCTTACATTTAGGATATGTTAAACAAACAAGCAGAGAGAAGCATCTAGATTCTTCACAAGGAAAGCCAATGGGTTGGTACCTTAGGAGCCTCTAGGAGTTCAAAAGTAGATATTCTTAAACAACCATAGGTGAAAGAATTTGACCCTCAGGTCTAATTTAATCTAAATACATCAACTCTTGAGAGATTAGAGACCAATAAAATTACTATTGGTATTGAGGAGTTCACCTTTCAGAAGGTGGAACCATTTTTGAGGATTAAATCCTATTCTAAGGAAAGCATCAAGGGAGCATCCTATATTTCAAGAAGATGTAGCTAGTATGGTAATAGCCCAGTCAACAATGACCTTGGCTAGAGTTCAAGGAATGAAGTAGAAGATTCTCAACTTGGAGAAAGAAAAACAAGATTTAGAAGCTCAAGTATTCCTTTCAATTCCTAAAGATGTATTACAAGTGTTGAATATATCCTTGATGGATGAATTTGAGAATTTGAAAAGCATCAAGTCTAGATTGAGTGCTTTAGAGCATCAAGTTGAGATGGTACAAGCCTTAATCACCTAGTGTAATAATTATCAAGCTCAGATGGAGGATCTCATCAAGGTGCATAAGACAAAGTAGACATTAGACTTAAAGATTATCAAATTTAGACATCTGGACATCTTCATTGTAGTTTTGATAGATAAACAAGAGGATTCGATCACCTAGAGTAATTATGTTAAGGACTTCATCAAGAGAGACATATACTTGGTAAACTTGATTTAGAAACTTTTGGGGAATCTATTAGATAACCATTCTCAAACCAACTACTATAGGCTTGATTGATGATGAAGAATTCAAGGAAAGGGTTGTTACTCACATCTAAAGCATCAAAGAAAACAAAGGTAATTTAGATAATGACAACCAAAATAACCTTTATACCATTATTTTTGTAGGGAAGAAAATTTTAGAATCATAATGTATCAAGGAACTTGTATCTTGGGCAAACAGTGAATTTGACAAGTTAGCACATAAAGAAGAGGATTGTCTAATAAAGTCTATAGTGGATTTTGAGTTGATCAAGGAATAATACACTAAGGTGAAATAATTCCTCAAATAGGGCTAATTGAAGGGCCTACCAATGAAATTATTAAGAGAATTTTATTTTTTAAACTATATGCTAGTTTGTTAGCATATACTCTTTCTTGTCATGTTAACATGTGACCTTCCACATTGTATCTTTATATTAAGGACAACTATCCTTATTCACATGTTGATATTTTGAAAGTTAACTAGTTAACCACCTATGTTTCTTATAAATAGGTAGATGGCTATCATTTGTAAGAGAGAATTTTTGAGCAATTAATACCAAAAGCATTTAATACAACTAAGGAATTTTGAAAAGATTGTCTGGATATTTTTGTTAAATGTCTATGCTATCTCTCAATTATGGAAATTTGTGTTGAATTTGAATGATTCTTCTTGTTTGGAGTCACATTATTTATTATATGGTAGTTAATTTGTGCTGAATGCTAGATTAACTATAAATATTTCAAGTATACTTCATTTTATTTGCTTTGCTTTTGGATGTACTTATGTTATTCAAATCATAATAGCAAACTTATAAAGTAAACTTTGTTATTACTTAAAATTCATACTTTTCCTCTGAATATTGCCTAATTTGTGATGTAATTTGAACTTATGCTATTTAATAACAAAATTTGGTTTAATGTATACTTAACATAATTTGAATCTTGTCATAATATTTGATATGAAAACCTGCAATCACGTCTCTTCCTTCCTTACCCTTCCTTTTTCTTACTTTTTTTTAATCAAGATTCACTCTAGCTTAAATATAATTGTTAATAATCATTTAGTTTAAATTTTGAGTCCTTTAAATTAATAATTATTCAAATTATGTAGACCCTGGTGGATCCCAACCACTAAATCAAATAAATATTGTGGATAGTTTTCATACTTTTCTTCTATTTCACCATAGACAATCACTGAATAGTCACAAACTAAAACTCATGCCATGGATTCTCATAATCCTAAAATGAGAAGTGTTATTAAATACTAAGAACACTTGTGGTACACTTTGAAGCATCAACGGGGGGAATCATACTTCTACATCAAGACACACATCGATATAAATACCCACTAAGGGCATCTTTTACATGACTACATCCAAGTTATGTCATTCCTACACCACACACTCTAGTTATCATGTTGATGTAAATTATTTACTAGATTACATAGATTAATCTATCAAAACTCACTAATATATAACACTTGAGTATTTCTTACCATATACATAATCTTTTACTAACATGTCTTGCATACTTTCCATCTTGATTTGATTAGTTAGATGTGATTGCACTTCCATTTCCTTAAATACTTTCTTTTCTTGCTTAGGGTAGGTAGATTATTTACATTTATTAGTTTATGTTTTGTATCCTATATGTGTTTTAGGACATTTTCCAATGTCTTTTTCTTGTAATTTTATATGTGATTGTGGCTTCCATGTCAACTTTGCTTGTTTCAATTATATGTGTATATGGTATTTGAACATGCCTTACATGTTTGTTGTCTAGTTTGAGTGACATATGCCAATGTCCCTTATTTTCTTGGCCATTTGGCTACCCTTGTATGGTTATTTATTATTGACTTATGTGATTTTTGCTTGTTTGATTCTCATTGTTTGTAATGCCATAATCCACATCATGCATTATCTTGCTTTCTTAGATGTCATGATGGACATCATGATCCATCCCTCCAACTAACAACTAAAAAGTAACTAGACTTTCATTTTCAATTTAATATATTACACATATCATTACATTTTTATATCCATCTAGGCATACCCCTATTGATATAACAATGTCTCAATACAAATCATGTTATATCTTAAGATATCTTGTCAATTATCATTGTTATATCATGTATCTTTGTAACATAACACAATTATAGGGATATTTCTTCTAAGGGGAGTCTTAAAAGGGTCTTCATTCCTACCCTCAAAAGAGGGGGAAACAAAAAAGGGTTTTATCTCATATATCAGAGCTCCTAATGGTTGAAATAATAGTTTTTAGAACACCTAGAACAACAACCAGACATCAAAATAGTCAAAATAGACCAGGCAGATAGTCAAGAATCTAAAATAGTTACTAGATTTGGCCTTATAAAATATCACCCAACTTTGAAAACAACACCAGTGCCATAAGTGTCCACTTTTGATGCTCCTATCCAAATAGTAGAAAAACTAGACTTTCTAGAATAGGCCAAAAAGTAGGTTCAACTATAGTTTTATATAACTAGACTAGTTTAAAATTAACATTTTTTAGTACACTGTTGCTCAAAAAATCTAGATATGGGGGCATTATGTGTAGCATGATGGATCTCACTTCCAATTTTAGATATGGTAGTTGGTATAACTGCTAGATCACAATCCATGTTTTAGACACCAGTGATTGGGGGAAATGTGTATGGAACATTTCTTTTCTTTTCTTTCCAAGTTTAGTATTACCCATGAATTCTTATAAATTGCATGCCTTATTCCATCTACATATGTTTGGAATCATTTTGTAATGGCTTTCATACAATCCTAACCTCCTCTTTCCTGAGTTCTCAAGTTCCTGAGTGGCTTTCATACAAGCTTAGTACACCATTTCAGAGTGGCTTTCATACAAGCCTAATCTCCATCTTTCAAAGTGGCCAAGAGTGGTTTAGTTTCTAGCATACATTTGGATACCCATTCTAACATTTTTAGATCATAGTACATTCATGGGCTTTAGGATCCATCTCATATGACATATATTTCATATAAATATCAGTTCATAGTTTCACTTCACGGGGCAACAATGGATCCAAAGGACTAGCTATCCTTTGTATTCTTGAGTTGCCTATTCAAAGGGATTGGATACACAGTCCAAACATCAATCAATACATGCATGACCACCTAGCTTCACTTAGTGGGTGATAATGGAGCTAAAGGGCCAAACCTTGCATTCTTGAACCACTTTTGGGGAGTTGAGCACTCAAATCTATTCATGATATTACTCTTGGTACAACATCATCTTGTATTACTCAGTATTATTCAGCATCACAAGTTTTTTATTGGTTCATGTATCTAGTGAGGTGTATTCATTCCTTTCTCTTCCTCTCTCTTTTTTACCCATCTTTTTATGCTCTTATTTTAGATATAGTGTATCTAGTAAGAACTAATCTACTCTTTATTTTCTCTTGTAGATTCACACTTCACATTTTTCTCTCTCTATACACACCTAACATCACATAGATTCATGATCTTCACCCTTACAGCTAAGTTTAGGTACACTTTCTATTTTTCCTTTATCCTAGTATTTCATTTTGTTACATCACTAGAATAAGGGCAGGTAAATTTAGTCATATAAAATGAAAAAAAATAATAACTTGAGTGTTCCTAATGACACCCAACCCTTAGGTTTAACTTTCTTTCTCTCATGACCCTCATAAACATCTTTTCACTAATTCTCAATCATCTATAGCCTTCCAAACTTGATCCTAGCTGATCTAAACTCTTCTTTCCATAATAGATCAATCCCCCTAGGTCTCATCTACTCAAGATAATAGCACCACACTAGGACTATAGTGATGGTGCCACTCCTATCCATTTTTGGTGCTATTGTCCAAGTTCATTTGTAGCCCCTAAAATTAATTTGTTCTAGTTCCCCATATTTATCCTTGTTATCTTAATGTGAGTACATTCAATGCATGACCAATATATCCCTATAAAATCCCATTCAAATATCATTTGGAAAGGGTTGGAAAATATCACTAAGAAAGAAAGAATACAAGCAAGACTATTCAAGTAATCTTCCCTATTCTCTACACACATCCAACCAACATACTTACAATCTCATTCAAATCTTTACACCAATACCTTGCCACCTCAAGCACATCTAGTTTAGCATTCTACATCTTCATATACATTATTACATAAAACACATCATGTGAGAGAACTACATATGGATTGATCCCTCTTCAGAGTATTGGTATGTAGGTAGCATGCCCATACATAGGGTATGAAGCATGTCTAGTGCATATTATGCACACTAACCCCACCCCCCCCTCTTACTTAAAAATTGGTCAAATAATAATGGAATATAGGGTTTGAATAAAGATTCTAATCTACATGGATCTATACGAACTTCCATCTATTGAAACTTTGCAAACAGGGTTACACAAACATAACAAACAAAGCCTAGAAAGCTTAGATCCTTAGGAAAATAGTGGAAAAGGTGGAATATAGAACCAATACCACTACTTTCTAGTTTTGGTTCCCTATCCAATCACAAAGTGAAGTTTAGATCTTAGTTTGCGATAGTGTCTCAATCTTGCATACTGAATTCTAGCCTCTATTTCAGTTGGATCAATTAGTTTCCAGCTAAATTTTGTTTTCTTCTCCTTATTACTATTTTTATAAAAGTTTGAATTGTAATTGATTTATAAAAATTACTAGCTTAATTATTGTATATTTATTTACTTATTTTATTACTCAGGCCCTTTAACTAAATTAGTAATAATACACCAATATTCCTAAAATTATTAAATTAGATACCAAATGTAGAAACATGGACTCCCCCTTTGTCTTTATAGATCAAGCTCAACTATTCATACAAATAGATATAAAAAATCTTACCTCTTATATTCCAATTGTCTATATATATTTTTACTTTAGATATATGATAAAAACCTTTATTCAAACAATCCAATCTACTCCTCATAGTCCTGAACTAATGACTTCAGTTTATTTTTATTCTTCTTCAAAAGCTTCAACTCTTCTAGTGCACTTACCACCTCTACCTCAAGATCCACTATATCTTCTCATTATTCACTATCATAGTATACTTCTTCATTTAATCCTACATTAATCAAAAACCTTTTCTCATTTGAATAACCCTCATTGTTTGATTCTGTGCCTATGAACAAAGTTTTGTTATTGTCATGCTTAAATTCATTACTTCCATCATCACTATCTGATATGTCTAAATCACTTACATCATATGATTTGTAATATTTGGTATAGATACTCTTCTTATTCTTGAATGATCCTTTCCTTCCTTCATTCTTCTTGAAATCTCTTTTATTCCTATCAGACTTATAGGCCTTTATGTCATCTCCATGAGATTCATCATATTCTTCATTATGCTTAGATTGTATTTTTTAGGACACTTGGTTGTAAAGTGACCAATATTTCCACAACTAAAACATTTGAAGGGTAACTTACCCTTCTACTTACCAGAGCCAAATCTTAATTTCCTAATAAATATAGCTATGAGATCATCATCATCATCAATATCTAAACATACCTCATATTTGAGATTATTGGCCTTTGACTTCTTTTTAACCTTGAAAGTTTCTTCCCTCTTGAGTGGTATTCATTTATTCTCATCTCATAGGTAGTTAAGATGCCATGAAACCCATCCATCTCTAGCTTATCCAAATCTTGTATCTCTTCTAGTATAGACACCTTACATTCAAAATTAGGAGTTATTAATCTCAATACCTTTTAACCAACATTAGAATATTCATTTCTTCTCCCAATCCTATTATGATATTGATAACTTCATCACACCTCAATAGGTATGATGCAATAGTTTCATCTTCATTCATCTTCAGGCTTTCAAACTATCTTATATGGATCTACAACTTGGCCAAATTCACCTTAGTGTCTCTTTCATAGATGGTATTTAATTTATCCCATATATTTTTGGTTGAAACATAATGCATTAATTTTACAAGATCTACCTTTTATAGGCCACAAAAAATGCCATTCATTACCTTGGAGTTATTTTCACTATCCTTCTTACCTGGTGCATCTATTGGTGGAATTAGAGGTGTAATATAACCATCCATAATTGAATACCAAATATCATGTACTTGTCACATCAGATATATATTAATTATGAAATTATAAAATTCATAATTAAATTTATTTAATAATGGATCCTTACTAGTAGAGAAACCACCTTGAGCTTGATGACTAGTCATCCTTGCTTCTTAGGATCTCATTTAGGATGTCAAGCCTATTCTAAAGGACCTGATCTGATACCAATTGTTATAAGTAAGATTACTAATAAGTGGGGGTGAATAATTATTTAAAACATTTTCATTCCATTCTACTTAACCATTCATTAATCATTCTAGCAAGCATGTATATCTTAGTAAGCATAAACATCGAATTATAAGAGCATGAAACACATGAACACAACATATATATGGGAAACCCTCTATGGGAAGAAAACCAATTGACTAATAAAATGGAATAAATTAATATAAGATAGAAATACATATTTATTTAAGCACCAAATTCATATGGAGCACCAACCCCAACTAGCTCAACACCAACTTAGCTAGGCTTAAATAAACAACCACTTGCAAGGAGGCACCAACCCCCAAATGATGTAGCACTAACTTATACACCTACTTATTTGATCACCTTCAAAAAACCTTATTTATTATATAATATATGATAATATAATCTTTCATCTCTTTTCTCTCTTCAGTCCCTCTCAAATTAACCTTCAACCTTCTTTGCTCAACTAGCCCTCTCCATGGCTTGGTTAGGTCTTCTGACCTTGATACTCATTTACAAAACCTCTATTAGATATTCTTGAAAATTTTATAATGGTACACATTACCTCCTTATAATATAAAATTATCTATATCATTCACTTATCCTCTTATTTTATCCCACACTTAGCATCCTCTAAGCATCCACACTAAACACACCCAAAATAGGTCTAAATTGCCTTGCTTTTATACAAGTCACTTGGTCATATCTTTATTAGTCAGATCTATATTTTCAAGTCACTTAGGTCATCCATTAATAGGTAGTAAAATATTAAAATAACATGCCTTAATCATTAATCAATCATTACAATAGGGTGGTCATACATCAATATGATCTTACTCTTTTAGGCTTATGGAAACCTAATAAGCCTTCTTAACAACACATTAATCTTTGATATTTATTAAAGCATATCCAAACACCTCAAATGGAAATAAAACATAACATTACACTCCAATATACCTTATATAAATTTACTTTATATCCATAACATATTTTAGGTCCAATCACCACTTGAACCCTTTCTTAAATCACTACATATAAAAGGCGTATGCATATACATAAACTCTATCTTGAAAAATTGAGGCATATACTCAATTTTGAAAAAAAACATGGAAAAAAATTACATATTTATAAATATAATTACCTAAATGTCATCACAACTTCATCTTATGTTTCAACTCAGGGTAAACAAGCTCAAACACTTCTCTGCAAAATGTTCACATAAAACTACCAACTAAATTCAAAACATAGTCAAGGAAACATGAATATCTGATACATGATTGAATATACTAAAGGTAAATACATCAATAGGATATTATAACACAATCAAATAAACCTCAACCAATCATATCATGAACTCTAATGAAAGCTATTGGTCGTAGAGACCAATCTACTGAGCTTCTCTCTCATAGACTCTACTTAGCTAGATAAGCCATTTTGAATTTAGTGTTTCAACCTCTTACATAGACTTAAAATATTTTTAAAAGGATGGATATACTATTAAATATCTAAAAAATATCATCATTAATTTCAATGCATCACTCTCTCATGAAAACACATCAAGAAACATCTTCTCACTTCTACTCAATTTTTTTAATGTCTGCACCACTAGGTTTGTTAGCAATTGGCCAATTTGGATCACTAATTTTTCACACCTAAGATATGGAACCTCTATATAAATATTCATGAAAAATAATTAAAATTATCACACTTTGATCTTCATCTACTTAACAACTTTAACTCAGTCAACTCTATTTGTTGTAGCAAATCTCTGCAAGACAAGCACTTTTCTATAGGGTCTGCTTACTCACCTGAGAAACCAATCACACCTAGAGATGAATAGGAGAGTTGAATTCAACCTAAAATCACTCATATAATTATATAAAACTATTCTGATCTCTTTAAAACAATATCTTCAACATCAGGTCATAGTTAAGGTTTTATGAAGGTTTAGATCATCTTCCTGTCTTAATGATCATTCATAGAACTTAGCTCCTATTTATAGAAACCAATGCTTAGAAAGTTGAGAAAGAACCATTAATAATTATCCATGAGTATCTTAGTTTCTCATGTATAAGCTACACATGCCAATGAATACTAAGAAACCCTTTTTGAGTAGACAACTCTTCATTTTTTACACTTGAGACACCTTGAAATACCTTTTCAAGAATTTTATTATAAACCAAGACCTAAAAATTCATGCAAATACTTATAACAAATTGAATAACCTTTTTTAATGTTCAAATTCTCACTTATATCATGAAAATTAATCATGTTACCTCATTTGGCCACCATCTCTCTTCTTGCTTTCTAAGCCTTGACTTGTAAGTCTTATTAGGCCTAAAATCTGACCTTCTAGCCACCCCATAAGCTTTACCTTGAAACTATCCTATGTTTAAATTTACCTTGTGTATGATCAAGTAACCTCATAAAATCACTCTTATTTATAATTTCAATATAACATATTTAGAGCTACTTATGTATATTTGAAGCATGACTAAGATCTCTGTAACATCTTCAGAGTTACAAACATAGATCTTTAGAGATTACCTTTTGATCAATTTCAAGATCATTAACACCTTATTTAAAACCTCAAATAATCTCTCTCATCTTCAAACATTTTCAAGTGTTATTCGAAGCATTCTCATCTTCATATCTCATTTAGAGCATCTTCAGAACTACTTACATAGATCTTTGAAGCACACAACTTATTTTTTAGAGCTCACTCATTTTATCATTCCACCTGTAAATACCATATCACAAGGTATAGATAAATAATTACAATATACTTTGAATTTTATATATTGACCTATACTCACTCATGATACTTCGCAATGATTTCACTCAATTTGACATTAGAACATTTTATAAATAATATTCTTTCACATTACTGCTCTTCATATAAAAATAACACTCAATATGGTAGAAACAAAAATAATTCATATATAATACCTCAAATCTTACTTGACCAAGTTTTGTACAAGAACCTTTGATATCTATGATATTAGATATG
Source organism: Torreya grandis (assembly GCA_037957365.1). Lineage (NCBI taxonomy): Eukaryota > Viridiplantae > Streptophyta > Pinopsida > Cupressales > Taxaceae > Torreya > Torreya grandis. Next base: position 1,392,626 of record JARHVA010003475.1, on the reverse strand, counting down.
CATGAAATAACCATGCATATTCATATTAACCTTTGACATCAATGACCACATTAAATATCAAAGCTCAACACTCAAAGACAATGCTTAACAATCTCTCCCTTAATTAATGATAGTGTTCAATAAAGACATCATACCTTCTACACCTTTAAAATATCTTCTAAATATGGTGAATATGATTAGACCTATGCTTTGTAAAAATAGTCAAGTCATCCATGTAAATAACAATGCATTTTATCTATCAAACCTTTGAAATAAAATTCCATAGCATTTTGAAAGGTGGTTAATATGTTAATAAGGCCAAATGACATTTATTTTTAAGTAAAGGTGCCCCACTTAGTTGTAAATAAAATATTGGATCAGTGATTTAGGTTTACCATAACCTGATTATATCTTGAGAATATGTCTAGAAAGAACATCATCTAGGATCCACTTACCATCTATATTACCTCATATAAGGAAGGTAAAGGATAATTATCTTTGTTATAAGCTTGGATTAGATTTTTTAAATCCATACACGATCAAATTTATCCATTCTTTTTATAGATTGACACTAAGTTAGTTACCCATTTAGAGTGATGAATTGGGAAGATGATCCCAGCTGAGAGGAGTTTGTGGACCTCTATATGAGTAAGTGGTTCCAATATTGGTTTCATAGGTCACTACCTTTATTTAAAGGGATTATAGTTATACTTGAGTGGGATAATGTGTGTTATTATATTTAGGTCAAAGACTTTAATGTTTCCATAGGCCCAATTAATAATGTATCAATAATACAACAATTTTTTTTAAAGTTTTTCAACCTCAATAAGAGTGAAATTTAGACCAATATGAAGATCTTGGTCTGGTTTGATGATCCTGAATTAATCATTATAGATTTTTGTTTTAAGTGTATTGTGCTCTCAGGTCTATGTGTTGGCTTTTCAAGGTTAAACACTCTCTCAAGGGAGATCATCCATTTTGAAATTGAATTTTATTTCAAGTTCATAATTCCATCTTGGTCACATTATTTATTTCTAGGGTCGTATATTTCCACCTCATCTATAAATTGGGTCTCAAATACCCCCAAGTTATTAAGGATTTCTAAAATGTGGTGGTTAGATTCAAAGACCTAGAAGTTCTTCACATTATTTGGTACTAAGGGCCATGAGATGAGCTCTACTAATTTTTTTTAAAGCCTCGAGTCATCAAGGGGTGTCAGGTTTATAGCAATAGTTTCCAATGAATCAACCACCTGATTTTATTCTCTAAGAATGGGAATGATATTAAAATCATTGAAAATTTCTATAAAATCCCATTCCCTACGTTTGTACTTCCTTAAATAAGACAATTTACATTAGAAATTTCTCTTGACCTAGTTCATTACTAGTTTAGAATCTCTTGACACTCTCAATTATTTGACCCTATGTTTAAACACATATTATACTCCTAATCACCAGGTTGTTGGTGTAAGGGAATTAGAGCCTATAAGAAGATAGGTGTCATTTCCCTAATGGGTTAATAAGAATAATTCCTACTCCAAAACCTTGTTTTATTGAGATATATCTCATATGGACCAGTTAGGACTTGAACCTAGGACCTTCTAATTATTGTTAGAGTGTTCTGCTAACTGAGATACTAGCCCCTATATGGCCAAACCATCATTGGTATATGTGTGGATTATTTCCAACACCCCCCTTAAGTAATACTATTCCTAGCTTGGATATGATACCAATGATAAGCCAGATAATATATTCAGAATGTACATGAAATTTTATTTCATGATTCAATTTGAAAAGAGAGAAAGTATTATAATAAATAAGCTAAGAAGGTTGTTCAATTCACATTACCAAAATTAACCTTTCCTATTCCTATGAGAATGGAGAAATTATTGAATAAGATAAAATCTAGACACCTTAGCTAGACACCTAGGATTAATAATAAATATATACAATATTATTACATGTTTGAAATAGACCCATCAAAGTACAAGGACCATAGACCTAAAAATTCAATATCTTTATCAACTTATTTTTCAGTACATTTTGTAGAAAACTTATACACACATATGTTAAAGGATACTAAGTTCACTCTTTCATTGACTATGTTGTATTTCATGATCACATGAATCATTCTAGGCTCTATATCAACATGGATCTATTTGGATACACCTCCAAGGCAACCACATATGGGAAAGTTCATATCCATGTATCCATTCAAGGTTTTAGACTAGTCCATACTAAGAAACATCAAATCATCTTATGGGATCTCCATTACTTGAATATCCATAAATTGTTAGACCTTGGGTTCAAATTCATGTTGCATATAGACCTTTAAGAGCTCTCCCAAAATATTAAATTTATACTTATCTAATTGGATCACTATTTTGTATAAGTTAATAGGTTTTACTCCTAGTTTTTTAAAAATTTGGGTAGGTATGACATTCTAAGAGGCTCCTAAGACAATTAGATAGTTATGAATATTCTTTCCAAATAGCCTAATTGTAAGGAGGAAAGATGGGACCTCACCTTTATTATTGTGTATTAACATGTTAGTGTGTGTATGATTGGGTTTGGGATGAATTTGTTTATCTATGAGGGAATTTAGGATGAGGTATCTTTGCTCAGTGATCTGGGTAAGCTCATGAAAATTGAGGTTTGCCTTGATCCTATTCACATCCTCTACTATGTTGTACCTAGTCTTATTAGTGGTAGGCTAGGTATCTTCAATTAGGTTAGGATTATTTGATTTTGGGGGTGGAGGGTCATTCCTTGATCTTGGATTAGGAGTGGCACCATTATTAGGAGGGGTTGACATGGTAAGGGGATAATCCTATGTCAGTTTATAAGAGTGTAGTTACTCATTTATAATTATTGGAAAGATTGAAACTCATTGGTGGCTTCTTCTAGTTCATTTTATTCATGGATGGGGAAGTCTAATGTCTTTAGTACCATGGAAATACTTGGGTATATTAGAGAATTAGAGGTATTAGTATGATTTGTATACTTGGGTTGGTTTGTGAATATCTCATACTCTTCCATCTCTTTCTAAAAGATGTCAAATTTACTACAAAATTTAATGAATTTAAGTTTGCCATGTTAGGTTGTATTGTACAGATGACACTAGTTAGGCAAGGACAACTCACAGATGCTTATCTTAGGGATATTATTAGGTGAGGTATTTGGTTGGTTTTTAGAGTGGTTATTGGGATTATTATACATCTAGTAGGTGAATTTATTTTTTGAACTCTCACCACCAACATTTTTAACCTATCTTTGGAGGCCCAAGAATTCATTGTTAAACTTTTTTATCATGTATTGTATAACATCAAACTCATTCTTGGTGTATTATTAGGGAACACTTTGAATGTTTTTCACAATAAGGAATAGTGTTTTATTGTGAGCCTAAAGTGGTAATTCATTAGTAATTGGGCTAAGGAAGCCTAGGTATTAATTACGAGTAGCGTACCTCAAAGTAAGTAGGTTAGTCACTAGTTAAAGCTGTGGCATGTGTATATTATAGCTAGTGGTAAAGAGGAGGCTCAAATATAGCATACTAAGAAATAGATTCAAATAGGATAGTACAAATAGAACTTGAGGATTTATATGTCTATCTACTTTGATGGCCTCAACATAAGTTAGGGGCAAGTCTACCACTAATAGGTCTTTGCATAGAAACATAGTAGTCCAAGAATATAGTGCATTATTGTATATTTAAAGGGATATTTGGGTATGTGGTATATACAACATAATGATTTGGATACACATATTTTGAAACCTATAATTGAAATATCTTATGGGTTCATTACATTCGCTTCTTATGGAGGTAAATTATTGGTATAACACACTTGGATCGATTACTTACCTAAATTGGGTGAGGAATTTGTGAATGAATTGGTCCTAATTTAGATCCTTTAGGTAATTTCAAGAATTAATCATAAATCACATCCATCATAGTGAATGGGAACATTTTGCAGGTAGTGTCTTCATGTTTTACATTTAATAGCATGAGAGAAGTTTTATATGAGATTACATGTTCCTCAAAAGTATGCCCCACACATGGTTTAGATATTGGGAGGTATATTTCTAAGATTTTGGGTAAATCATGGATAACTCTAGAAATGTTGAAATAGACCCGAATAAGCATACCATAGGTAGAGGCATGTTAGGTAAAAGCTAAGAGTATGAGCTAGTAGGTGTAAACACTAGTCTTGGTCTCCCTCTAGAAATTTTATTTATCCTATGGAATTGTAATGGGGATATTATAAGTCATCTAGGACTAGCTTAGGATCTAGTGATCCACACAACATGATACAAGTTACTTGTAGGTAGGCTAGTAACTTAAAGCCTTATTAGATAATTAGAAGGGGTGACCTAATATATGTTGTTCTATTTTTAAGCATATAATAGTATAGGAAAGTGTAAAAGATGGGAAAAAATATTCCATTTATATCCCTCCTTCTATCACCATCTATTATTCAAGCCAAGATCTTAATCCTAACTACACATATTAGATTAGGTGAACTGAGAAAAATTAGTAAAGATTAGGGGACTTGCATTCTCTCATTTTAGGATTGATAATAAGATAATATCAGGCATGATATATAGGTATGGGGATCCATTAAATATCCTTCTTAGAATATATATTGAAGATATGTAGTGACACCACTAGAGGTCCTATACCCATTTTCTCATTAACTCATAGAAATTCAACACTTCTAGCTAGAACAATTAAAACTTATTGAATTTCAAAGCTCTACTTTACTTAACTTCACTTTTTATAAAGAAAGGAAAGATCACTTCTTCACAAATAAACATAAAAAGTGAAGGAGGGTAAGGCAATTTTTTTTTTTTTTTTTCTGATTAATGGGGTTATGCAAATATTTCTATGACCACAACGTGCCTACTTATAGTCACATCATTGTATGCTAAGTTTCATGATGGATCAAGATTTGGTCAATAGGGAAAGAGTTTAAGGAGAAATGGAAAATGCTTAATTATAAGACTCTTTTATTGAATGAAATGTGAATAGTTTTGTAATTAATTACACACAGATCCTTATAGACTTTAGATAAAGTGAAAGGAATCGAAGAACCTAAATAAAATAGCATAAGCACATTCTAGTTAATGCATAAACTCTATAGAAAATCACAAATTACAGTCCTATAACATTGGTATTAATCTATTAATGCAAAAATAAAATGGAATAACTTTAAGGAAAAAAAACACATTTACACATAAAATTAATTTTGCATTATTTCAATATTTGTTTGCAAATAGAGTCAATCCTTCTAAGATATTAGGTAACAATATATATAGAAGGGAAAGATGCATTTTGTCTCTAAGAGGAATGAGCTCCAATGTTGGAAATCATGGCCTAAAATGGTGAAATATAATTATTTTATAAGATTCTTCTTTCCATAATGGATAATATGGAAGGGAATTCCATGGCACACTAAGGATCACTAAAGAGAGGTTTGATTTAGATTAAATCCTAATAGTTTTGGCAAGCTTTGTTGAGATTCCAATGATTATTCAATGAGGTCTAACATCTATAAGTTAAAAAAAGACTCATGGAGGAGTGTCTTTGATAGAGATATTATGTGTAGGAAGAGTGTCGAGTACATGCCTCTTTTTCCTATATGGCACTATGAACAACTAAGTTAATAACCACATGGTGATTTTCTAATTTTTTTTACTATTTAGTCACTTTTAAAATGATAAATATCTAGCTATAATGCTTTGGGATCCACCTTCATGTCTTAAATATGATTTGTTACATGTCTATTTTACTTGAAACATGACACTTTATTCACCTAAAATTAACTTTACTTATAGGTCATTGGTATTTTGATCATGATTTAATGAGATACAGACACTCAACCTGATCCCATTAATCTAGGGGATTATAGGATTTATTTTATTCTTTGATCTATCTATATGATATGGGTTAGTGGGATGCTACTATGTAGATGACCCTCACTTATCCAGATGATCACATGTATTTGGAATATGTGCCTTTGTTTATATCTCTAGATAAGTGGGATACTACCATGTGGATAGATATTAGCTGTTGGGGATTAATAGAGTCCTTACCTTAGCTATTTGAATTTTTATAAGAAGGTAACTAAGATGAGTGCACATGGGACAATGCTAATTAATTAGATACTTGGGTGAAAAGAACCTAGAACCATTGCCTCATAAGATACAAAGAAGTGAGATGAAGAAATGTCTCTCAATCCCATGAACCTAAATAGTTTTTGAAGAAAAAGACTTATTAATGTTGAAAATACTTCATGATGAACTTGGGTGCTGAGACATGGAATGATCTTGGAGATTAAGGTCTATCCATTGGAGTTTTAACAATAGGGACTTGGTCTCTTTAATATTTTACCTATAGGGACAAGATTTTGAGATAACCTGAGCACCTCTCTATCAATGAGTGATACCTACATAGACAATACTTTGAAGGCAACCTTAGACTTATGTAGTTGTCCCCTAGATGTTGGCTTGTGTGTACAAGGATGTAATGTGTGATAAGTATATACATGTAATAATATAGCTTATAACTTGGAAAATACGGTTTATGGAATTCTGTTTGAATACTTTATGCCTATGGAAATACTACTCCTATGAATTATATGGAAATAGGGTTGAATAGGGTAGGTTTGCTCACTTTAATCCTTGATTGAGTGATTCTTAGTTTATTTATTTGTGAGTTATATGTGATTTCTAGTTTATTTTTAGGTGAGAAATTAATGAGGGTTGATCGTGTATATATACCAATCCCTTTTATAAATATCCCACACTAAATAACTTAGGTTGACCTTTACGATACACTTCATTTACAAATTGGATGACTTTTGGGAACTACACACTTTGTAGGAAAGGTGGACACTTGCATCGTTGTAGGTGTCTATCTAGGACACAAGTATCTAGGACTCTAAAAAATAAGTACAAGTCCAAAACTAGAAATGAAGGATAATGATTAGGTTTAGATATTGTTTCACAATATTTAAGGCCTTATCATCATACTAATAGTGGTTGGGCTAAGAGATAAGTAATTAGGCACAAAGAGATGGTGAACATGATATTTTACACAATGGGCATGTCTATAACTAAATGTACAACCATGATGGATATTTCCCAAGTGTACAAGGCTAGAGTACTACATAAATCATATTTTAGTATCTATAAGAAGAACCATTTGGTGGAGATCCATTTTTATTTGAAAACTAATAGGATCATGTGAAAATAAATGATAATTATATCCTTGTTAATAATAATAAGTGTGATCTCAAAACTAATGAACCACATGATAGGCTCCTAAAAAATTCAAAATCTACCACTTATCACACAAGGATCAAGCCTTGTTACATATTCTATGGCTAGGTGATAAACTACTCTAGATTCTAATCCTAGGGACTTGTATCACCTTATAAGTAAGAGGAATAAATACTTTCTAAACATGATCAATATCCACCTAGTAATTCCTTAGATAAATGAAAGATAATCTTAAAATCCTTGTATAAAAATACAAACAATGTTTCCTACATTCATGATGACAAAGGAAAGGTAGTTCTAGAGAACCAAACCTAACAAAATGAACCTTTTGATATATCCAAACATGTCTAAAAATTGAGCCAATAGTTAGCTAATATTTAATCTAAGATAAATCCTTAAAATTCTAAAGTCAAAAAAACTAATCAAATAATCAAAATAAACCCACATCCTCACCTCTTAAAGACAATTTATTTGTACAATAGTGGAAAAGCATGAAGGACCAAATTCAAGGATTACAAGATGGGACTCTATCCTCAAGTAAAAATTTTAAATGTGAATAAATGTGCCTTTACCCTTTTGACATAACACAATGAAAGTAAATTTACATTCTCATTTTGAACCTCCAAAATTTGATAAGTATAAAGGAAAGGGTTACCCTAGGGATCATATTAAAAAACTTTACATGGCTTACCATGAGGTTTCCTATAATGACAAATACTTACTTTGGCTCTTCTCACATAGTCTAAGTGGTCAAGCTCTAAAATGGTTCTTACATTTTCCCAAGGGGTAGATCATTTTATTTGTATATATTTATGAAATATTTGTTACACATCTCTCATTTAACATAGAATATGAATTTACCATGTTACACCGCAAACAAAAAAATGGATAAAGTGTCTCTTCTTTAGTTTCAGAGATGAACTGCATTAGCTAGCCATTTTCCTTGGTCACTACCTAAAAAATAACTCATTACCATTAACATGAACAATTTCAACACTTATTTATATTATCACCTTCAACTTATTTGTGTCAACCACTTTGATTAAGTAATTGAAAAATTAATTCAATAGAAAGGGCACTTATCACCAAGGGTCTTGTCAAAATTTTCAATAAGGAAAACCAAACTCAAACTAACAAACCCAAATTTTTAAAATAAGAATACAAATGTGGTAGGTGATGGTCTGATATATGTTAAGTGTGTTCAAAACATTAAGCTGCACCCAACCTCACTCTATCAAGTGGTCAAAATAGACAAGGTAGAATACAAAGGAATTATACTCATTTGAATAACCCCCTTAATATAATATTCCACAAGTTATTAAATACTAATATGGTGGTATTTACAAACATAAAGCATTTTTATGAAAATGGTCCTAAACCTACTTGGTATAAGGAATATCAATATTATGAGTACTATAGAGTCAAATGTCATCCCACCAACAAATGTATAAAACATAAAACTATATTAAATATATTATTAATTTTGGTAATATAAAAATAAATAATAGTGAATCTATGTTTAATATAAAAAAATAGGGATATACTAAGATCCCTTTCCAAAACATGACCAAGATCATTCCAAAACAACTCAAGGTCAAACTAATAATGTAAACTCTACACAATATACCCATCCATTTGATTCAATCATCATGTATGCCCAACACATGGATAACCATGTTTTTGTGATCAAAATTAAATCCAAAAATTGTGCACTCATTACAAGGAGTGAAAAAATCACTCTCCCTAGTTATCATCTATCTACTTCTGAGGGTAAATACAATATCATTGAGCAACTTGAGAAGACACCAACCTAAATATCTATTTTGGATATTATAAAAACATCCATGTCTTATAAATATATTTTGTATAAAACCTTGAAGGAGTCAATATATCCTAAGGATATCAACCTATATAATTTCTAAGCCCTTGTAGTAAATTTGTTCTCACAATTTGCCCTTGTATATTGAAGTCATAATCTAAAATCAAAAAGTAAAAAGGGTATTTTTAGATAATGGGTCTGGTTTGAACTTATGAACATTGAGTTTAATCAAAAATATTTGTTATTTGCTAGTATTATTAGAATATAATACCATAACCATCAAGGCTTATGATAATATAGAGTGCTAGTCACTACAAAATGTACATCTTCCCATTATGGTGGGTCCTATCATAAAACAAACCTTAATACATGTCTTGGATCTTTAACTTCCATATAATCTCCTTTTGGTCAACCATGGATCCATAACATGAATGTCATTCCATCCACATTCAATCAATTTATATTTTCTTCTCATTCTATAATGGATAATACTATTCTTAGTCATCCTCAACCCTTTCAATATTAAAAATTGTTGGAAGGAAAATACCATAAATATAATTAATTATCGATTATAAATGATACCTATGAAACAAATGAGGAATCATCAAATATAAAAAACTATGTCCATTTAGATGAGTCATCATCTAAATTTGCAAGCCAATTATCTATATCTGAAAGCCAACCATCTATTTCCAAATCCACAACTTCATTAACCAAATTCAAGTTTAAGATTTCTAACAAAGGCATGGGAGAATATTAAATATAAGATACCTAATAGTTAGGTAATATATATATGTTTCCTAATAACCATGTTAGAGCTAACTATAGGAAAGAAACACTAATTACTTATCAGTTTGGAAAAACTTATCTTGTTAATGGTGGATTCCTTTCAGATGAACATTTTAAATATTTCAATCCTTCCTAGATTTATAATGATGATCTCAAAATTTGATTTAAAAGTCATAAATATCCTATACCCAAAGACATAATATGTAATATTATGAACTATAAAGGCAAAGTCTTAGTATCCATAAACAAGGCCTTGAAGAACTAATATTTATCAAATCAAATGAAGTACATGAAGGCATTGGAAATAAACCACCTAGTATGGAGCTACATAATTACCTTAGTGATTCTTCCATGATATATGAGGAGTCCTCTTATAATATGGAAACAAGTTATGTACATAGCCACTATGAGGACATTTAATCAACAAACCTTTTTCATGATAAAATTATTTTAACCCTTAAACTCCAACACCCCCAACTCATAGCTTGGGACCAACAAGATCCACCCTCACTTGACCATTTCGAGGATGATGAAGCAATTATTAGATTATTGTGACTTAGTGATAATATTATAGTAGGTGATCACCAAAAATGTTTTACTATCAATTTGGATAATTCAACATATTTTGAGTAATATGTATAACTCTAGGGTCATAATTAGCTAATTATACTAAAATAACAAAGTTATCCTCCAATGAAAATTTATCTGAGTCACTATCAAATGAATACAATAAAAGTTAGGAATAAATATATGAGGCCTTATATTACCCCTCTTTAGATAGGTTAAATATGAGTCTACATTATTTATTTAAAAAACTATTTATGCCAATATTGAAATGGATGAATAACCTAAAATTGTGAAATTTCAACTTCTTTCAATCTTGTAGAGCAACTAATATTTAGTCAACTAATATGCTATGTAGGATTTTTGAAAGGTTGAGAGAATACAAGGTTCATTTAAATCTAAGGAAATGTGTTTTTGGGGTCAAATCAAGAAATCTCTTGGGTTTAATTTTATCATGAAGAAGCATAGGATTTAACCTCATAAAATATAAATCTATAATACATATGCCTCCACAAAATAATATCAAACAAATTTTTAATGTACAAGGAAAGATTTAGGCCATTTGAAGATTCATATCCCAACTTTTTGATATATGTCATCCATTTAAAAATATTCTTAAGAAAGATTCTGCATTTAACTAGAATGAAGAGTGTTAATGAGCATTTGATAATCTCAAACAACATTTATCCATCCCTTAAATTTATGGTGACACTTTTATACACATAATATTTTTATCTTTTATTGGTTATTGACACTTTGTATCTTGTAAGAACCTGTCGAGTCTCAATTTCTCTAAGTGCATGCCTTAAGGGGTGCACCGAGAAAGGGGTGGGCAGACCAATGGTTCTTCGTAAGATTTTTATCCCTTTTTCCACTTGACATATACACACTCATATCCCAAAACCATTTACCCTAAGCTTATTCTTCTTATCCTTAACCATTATATTCATTTACCATGCTTTATCCTCCTTGTTTTTGCCTTGACCCCCTTTCAACCAATTGACTATATTAGGTTGACTAGGTCAACCCTATATAATTTACAACTATTGATTATTTTATAGGGTCAAATGGGTTAAACCTATACTATCTAAGGGTATATTTTACTTTAAATTTTATTATCCCTTCAGCTGACCTGGCTTGAGACCTAGTGAATTATCTCCTAAAAATATAAAGGGTCGACTGGGTTGACCCTGTACAACCAACATATTTGGATGGATTTAGGGAAAGATATGATTATATATACAAGTTAATTTCTAACCATTTGTAATAAGAGAAGAAAATAATAATAAGTGAGAATGAACATATACTTATTGACCATTCTACTTAAGGAATAAAGCTTAGGGTTTCATACTTTCTTTGGAGATACATATCTTGTCTTGTGGAGAAATCTTTTGGATACAAAGATAGGTTATGTATCCTAGATCTGATTTGTATATGTTATCCTTAAATACCATAATAATCTCTTGTAAATTGCATTAGACAATGTAGAGATTTAGGCTTGATGGGTTCATCTTCAAGGTAAGTATTCCTAACTTTATTTCTCCTTTGTAAGAGTAGATAGATAATGTAGTTGTGCTTATTTCTTCCATGTATTATGATTAAGTATATATTGATGTGATTATATGTATTCTAAGCATGTTTAATTTAGTTTTTTTTCTAACCCCATACTTTATGTCATAATCTTTGGTATGCACTAGATTAGATTTACTTTCTTATTTATTGGAATAGAGTGAACATTAAACCTAGGACTCTTTTAGGGTTGTTGTGTGATTGTGTTAGATTGTAGGCTTTGGAACCATTCCTAACATGATGTATTATGACAAGTGATCCCCTAATTAGGTTTATAGAATCCCCATATTATTCATTCCTTTGATTAAAAATTTTATTCCTAAGAGGAAGTGTAGGTATGCTCTATCTTCTTTGATCCAAGATTAATTTATAGACATGATGCATTTTTTATTTCATACATTCTGGTAAACTCAACGTGAACTAACCCTTTTAAGATTTGTTCATATTATTTAATTTATTTAATTCTTTCATCATTATTTTTATCATATATTTTCCATACTAGATTGACTCTATCGACCCAATATCTAACTTTTGTGCACATGTTTCCAAGTATAGGCTATTGGATTAATCATGTTGACCTAGTATAATTTTTCAAATTTCCAGACATCTAGTCTAGACTACTAGGTCAACCTAGTCAACCTTGTACTTTTTTAGACATCAGGTTCAACATAATAGGTCTATCTATTCAACCCTATATATTTTGAGGCACTCAATAGAAAGTTTATGTAAAGCTTGATCGACCTAGTTGACCTAGCAAGTAGAATTTGCAAGCATATATCAAGGTTCTTAAACAATAATCTTCATTATCTATATCTCTGATCTCCCAAGGTTCCTTTATATCTATCTATCTCTTTATTTATAATATTTCCTTTTATAGTTTGTAGTATTCAAAACTTCCCTTACACAATTAACTGGATCGTCCCTACCAACCTAATTTTGTGTTCTATGTGTTGTCTGGATAATTGGGCTGACTCTACCGACCCTGTTCATTTTAAGACCTTAATTTTATAGTAAAGATTTGACCCTATCAACCCTACTCTATATTTTTTTCATACATTGTTGACTATATCAACATTATACCTTATTTCAAAGTTATAATTAACCTTATATGCTAGTAATTAATTCACACTTACTTTTTGTGTTACATGCTTAGAATAGATCACATAACTTAATTAGGTGGTTTTCAATTAATCATTTAGTTCACTATTTTATATTTTATGCACACATGGCCAAATTACAAAATCTAAACAAGCATTTTAACATTTTTCTACCCAAGGCCAACCTACTTGGATTTCATCACCAAGGGGGAAGTTGACTTGATACTCTAGTCAAGTATAAAGCATGTTTAATGGTATATTCTAGCTAAACACCTGACACCCTTATCATTGTGGTATGTGAATTAAGGGTGTCAGCCCCAATACCAGGCCTGTATCATTGTCACTATAGTCACTTTCATCCCAAACTACTTGAAACCATCCTTAGATTGCCATTCTAGTTCCTTACTTATAGCTAACTTCCCCATCACATTTAAAAATCATATTCTAATAATCTAATAAACATTCAGATTGACCAATTAGTTAGCTCTTTAATTTAAAATATGATTGCTTGTTCTTTTCTCAACTATAGTTTGTATTGTAAAAACTTGCATTATCAAGCATTGGTGCAAGGTTTTGTGATGTCTGCCTCAATTGGATTGGCCAGTGTTCTAATTGACTATTTGTTTCCTTTTTATCATTTCTTTTCAAATTGCTTTCAAAAATTTATCTTGTTTCATTTCACAAATCTATTATAATTTTATAAATTTCCCTTTTTCTATACTTGGTTGACTCAGTCAACTATGTACCTTTTTATATCCCTTGTTCATGATACTAGATTGACCCGATTGATCTTGCATAGTTTCTAGACCATGTTTTCTCTTTTTCTAATCTCTATTCACTATAATAGATCGATCTAGTCAACCCTATATAATTTATAAACCCTATTTTTGTGCTATGTTGACCCAATCAACCCTATACTATTTCTATCATTTCTTATTTCCTTGATTTATCATATCTCTTTCTTTCCCTTCTTCATGGAATTTATAGTTGATGATAACACTGAGTCACAATCAATAGACATGATGAATTTTACCAACCCTCATAGGGTCTCCCATAGATAGAGTAGGGATCCTCTTTTGAATGTTATTAATGTTCATATTTCCACTCACACAATGAACTATGGGACCCCTCCTAATACCTCTTTGTAGCATAATCCTCTCTTCTCATTCGAATATAAACTTGAATTAGAGTATACCACTAAAATTATCTTCTTTATCTCTAAATTTCCTCAACATCGAGGAAAAGATCCTTCTACTATTTACAATCTTAAGATTATTGGTCAAGTTAAAGAGCCTCATTCACCTACTAATATGTTATAAATTGGATTTGGGCATACCACTTTATTTGAATCTTAGCCTCTTCATTTGATTATGACCCCTTATCATACCATGACCTCTTCTTCTCTAACTTCTTCCACCTCTATGCTTAGTATATCCATTAACATGGTAGGTTATACATCTAGTGGGTCTATCATAAGATCCACTATCATTAATCCTTCCACTAGTGATTCTTATTCTCAACCATTCACTAATCCATATTTTTCTACATGAGAAAATTTTGCCACTAGTGCCTCACATTCTCATAGTTCCTCTCAATCTCCTATCAACACTAATAGTGGTACTCAAGCCACTAATACCAAATCTAATGCTTATAATAATTATAATCAAACCCACCAAATATTTTTAAAAACATTAAATCAAATGAATAGATTTCAAGCTCATATCACAAATCAAAAGAGGAGAATGTAAAACCACCTTGTTAATCTTCAATCTCAGCCTCAACCAATAGCTTGGGGTGCACATAACTAGAATGTTCACCCTCTTCTTCAAGATTATTAAGGAAATCTCAATCCTCAACCTTCTTTGGTAAATAAAACCATTAAGGTTCTACAAAATGAACTTCTCACTACTCAAATTGCTAACATTGATATTGGAGGTATCACACCCTTAATTTTTATAATGGATTAACCAATCCGACCCTTAATCTTAAAATATATGGAGATTTTTATAAGGATTGGGTCAAACTGAACCCATTTTATTCTACCAAGCTCTTAGCCAAAACCCTCAAGGGTGATGCCTTAGATTGGTACAACCAAATTAGAACTCATTTCATTACTAGTTTGGAGCATTTAATGAATGCTTTAGTTCAAGAATTCCAAACTAGTGATCTTCTTGAAAACACTTTTGCCCACTTCATAAATTTTAAATAAATTGAAAATAAAATTTCTAAAACCTTTTTTAAAATGTGTAAAACTTTGTCAATAAAATGTGAACATAACATTGACATGACAATATTTTCCATCTCTTTACCCATTCCCTTTTTCCTAAACTTTAATATTGAGTCTGCACTCTCTCTCCATGTACATTAGAGGAGGCTATTGGCCAAGATAAATCAAAATATTTCCTTATGCATCAATTAAAACCACCCCAACCTTTTGTGGTTCCTCATCTCCTACTTAAGAATAGAAATCAAAATGTTACCAATGATGGTGTTACATATTCTTATGACACCATTCACAATGTTCAAGCTGTCATTCCTACCCCTTCATCAAAACCAACCCCTATTTCTCAAAAATATAATAATCCTCATTTATATTCACAAAAAAACATTAATTTTCATAAACCTTTATCCTTTTTTGAATTGATTAAGTGCCTACATAGGCCTCTTCTATGATATCTTAACCCTACCCATCTTATGAAATCTTGGTATGATCCTAATAAGTTTTGTTGGTTTCATGCTAGTTGGGGTCATTCTCATGAGACTTATAGATAACTTCATAATTTAACTATGTATTTTCTTCTTGGCCCTAAGTTTGATCATGATTGTATCATTCAAAAGCATCAACAAACTTATGAAATTGCTTTTAAGGATTATAAATCACATGATAAAACTCAAGCCTTAAATCAAGGAAATGCTCTAAAGACCCTCTTTCTAATCATCAACCTATACAAGATTGTCAAGTCAAAGCCACCCCTTCCACCAATAATGTATAAAGTCTTGTTGAACCAAATTCTAAAGATAATGTGGTTAACATGACTAATATGTGAAGGGTGGTTGATTTTATCGATTCTCAACCTATTTACACTCCTTCATTTCAAACATATCGCGTTATCTAGGATTCTTATCCAACTCATTTAAATGAGTTAGGGTAAGATGACCTTATTACTTTTGATAATTCAATTCTCAATTATCCCTTGGATAACACTTACTTTTGTATTTTAACTACTTTTCCTTCATCTTCTAACAATAATGACAATCAAATTTTTACTAAAACTTATACCAATTCTCAAAATGAAATCGAATCAATTACTTCATCATCTCAACTTGATTTTAAACCTTGTTCTAAAACTTCTTCTTCTTATCAAAAAACGTTACAATGTACTTCGGCTCCTCCTTACAAGGACCTCCTTAATCATTATGCACCTATATCTAACAAACTTGTTATGGGTTAGATGAGTGGGATCCCATCATGAAACTCAATAATCTCCCCTCCCAAATTTCATTTATTGAGATTATGGGGACTTATCCCCATCATATAAACCATCTTATGTAACTATTATTCGAGATGAATATCCCTCATCATCCAATAGAAATATGAGAGGTAGCCTTATCTAGATCTGAAGCTAGTATATTACAATAATGTGAAGAGATGTATATAAATGTTGATGAAACTATAGACACTTTTATTTCCTTAAAATTTCTCATAGCTTCTATGATTTCTAATGATATTCTTCTTCATGTGGATGATCCTTCCTTATTCATTAGTGTTTAAATAGGTGATATCCAAGTTAAGTGTGCATTGATTGATGAGGGTTATAGCACCTATGTTGCCTCTCTCAACTTCATTAAGACCCTTGGATATTTAGAATGAAATGTCAAGTTTACATGCAACACCTGCCAAGGATATGATAGAAGGAAAATGCTTACTCTAGGTTATTTTTGGCTTCCTATTATTGTCCCACCTATCACTGTTCACATGAAGGTGATGATATTTAACTTTCCCCTTTCTTATAACATCTTTCTTGGTAGGCCATGGACTCATCGTATGAGAGTTATTACATCTTCCTCATGCCAATACATTAAATTCCTTTATAATAGAACCATTTATAGGATTCAGGGTGACACTAACCCTTGTAATTTCAAATAATTTTGAGACTATGGTGTCTTCAATATTATTACTCTTTAACATTTGACTAACATTCCATTCTATGAGTCGTAACATATTAATTTTTCAATCAATTCAACTTGAAATTATAATGGGAATAAAAAACTCATTGGGAACATTCCCCCCAACCTCTTAGATCTTGATGATGATGAGCTTGATGAGATTAAACTAAAGATCAAATCTTCCAATATCTCACCCCATCTCATTTCATAGCCTTTTACTTCTTTGTAGCCTCATTCTCACAGGCCTCCTTGTGATGATATTCCCATAGTCTTAACTAAGACTTGAAATCATATTCACCACACTTCCTTAAATGATAAGGCCATACTTACTTATGTCATTGACCTTTATACATGATATTAAGATGGTGGATATTCCCTAGATGATCCACTCTTAGGAGGTCTTGTACAAGCATGTGATGCTAAGATTATCCATTATCATTCTTATTTTCTTGAGTCTTTTTATGTATGTTCCTATCTTCCTTCATTTATAGTTTATAATTTTAGTATTTTCCCTCTTTATCATAGGGTAGAGATGGCACTAACTTGTAGTTTTTTATAGGCCTTACCATTTTGCTAAGTACCCTGATCATCATAGTTGGTTTACTCCTGAGAATAGTGTGACCCTTTTTAGACCTTATGTAGATTTTTATCCTCCCTTAATAGATCCCTTATCAGAGCCCACTCCTTCTCCCACTATAGTTGATCCTATTCTTACTCCTACTATAGTTGGGCTTGTGCCCACTCCTACTATTGTCAAGACTACCCCTGCTTCTCATCCCTTTGTTCTTTTTATGGAGCCTAGTTCCATTCTTCCTCCATCACCATATTCCCTTAGTGATGGTTTGATTCCTTTATCTTAGATAGATTTTTTTCCAAAAAAATAGGCTGACAAGTCCTCTCCAGCTTCTTCCACTCTTATTATACCTCCTTCTATGAGTGCTTCTCCTAAAACCACTCACAAGTGTATCTGTTGCTTCCATGGGATAGATAATCATTCTTCTACCCATTGTCATAAGTTGAGATAATATGTTGATACTTTGCATCCTTATTCTCCTACCTTAGATAAAGCCACACCTCCCATAAAGGATCTACCTAAATATATACCTAAGTATGGTGAGATGTATTGTTTTTGGCACCAATGTGGCACCTATCACATTTATCATTACCACATCCTTCAAAAACACCTTAAAGATCACCTTATAGCTATTCTAAGACCTTCTTATATTCCTCCCATAGGTCATTCCCATAATAAATATCCCCCTTCTTCTTCCATGGCTCCACCTCCATTGGTTCCATCCCATCATATCATCCCTTCATCACCTTTTGTGCCTCCATTCATGATTTATTCACCTATGGACCTTCCCTCACCTATGGATCTTTCTTCACTCATGAGTCCCTCACCTGTGGATCCTTCTCCACCCATGATTCTTGCATCTCCATTAGATACCACTCCCATGATTTCTCTCAATAATCCCTTGCCTAATTTTCCTTAGCATGATACATCAAGAATTTTTACTTTTTTAGTTGAGGAGATTAGAAGAGAAGTCTTTTCCTAGTTTTCATTGAAGATTGATGAGATATTAGCAGCTTTTCATATCCAGCTTCATAGAGATTTATCTGATGTCTTGGATAATGTGTGTGGTTATATTTATCAATATTTATTAGCCCATGCATCATGCCTTTACATTTTAATTTTAATTTTACTTTGGCATGTGCTCTAATTTCCTTCTTGTCTATCTGTTATATCATTTGACACTGTGTCAAATTTTTATTATATAGTTATTCTTTACTATTTATTATTATATATTACTTATATTTTCATTTATATTTACATATGATTATCTTTATTTATAATTGATTTCTCTTAATTTCTTGAGTTTTTATCAAAAATATCTTCTTGTGTCTTCATGATTGTTTACTTTTTTATCTCTATTTTTCATAGATAATTTTCATTGTGACTTGGTTATACAAACCCTATTTCCTTTGGTCCTTATCTCCTTTTACCATGTGATCAATTAGAAAAAAGTGCATCTCATTATACTTTACTTTCACTAGTCCACTTTGGATCTCCTTTTTCCCTTCTTCCTTTTTCAAAAACTAAGCATATACATGTTTGAGACTTGATATCACATGCTAGTTCATTATTAATCCTAAGTGTCCTCGTCAGTATTTGTCTTTGGTTACCTAGCTTCCTTTATCCTTAGCCTATAGCTCATTATTTTGTATCACTACATCTCTCATGATTGGTCATTATAAATTTGTATGGAGGAGGAATTTTAAAAAGCCATAAAATGTTAAAAGCTAAATCATTTAAAAAAAGGCAATGATATAAAAGGCAAAAATATTTTTAAAAGTCAAATCACACTAAAAGATGTGACTCAAAGCACATATCCTTTTTCTAGTTGAAGCTAAAACTCCATAGTTGGCCTCATGATACAGCCAAGGTCCTTTGGGGTGTGGTAGGCTAGTAGATTAGAAGAGGAGAATTAAAAAAAATCTTTTAGTGCTAATGAATTTGTCACATAAGTACCCAATCTTCATAGTAGACTGAAGGCTCTGTAAGGGGTCCTAAAGAATGGGGAACACATTGTGGAAAGGTAGGTTCATTTTACCTTTTCTTTTACCAATCTACCTTCATGATTTTATCTTAGTAGCATGTTTATATGCCTACAAAGCTTTGTGTATATAGCAAATAGGTTTCCTTTATACATTGATGGTCACTAGTCACTTAGTGTCTTCTCATGTCCTTAGTATGCCTATTATCTCTTAAAGTCTTCTCATAATATGCCTAAGTCATGAATTTTACATTCCTTTTTACATTCCCTATACCCCTCACATTTCCTCTTGAGAAATATTGTTTTGTCTACTAATCACTCCCCTTGGGATTTCATTTGTGAGTTTCATTATAAGACCGTGGATAGGACCCAACATTCCTAAAAAATTAAAACCTTTTCCCTTCCTATTACCCACATCATTTGTTACCTAATTTATCCTATTTTTAACACCCCAATGGTGTTATCTTTGTGAGTTGTAGTGCAAGACCATGAATAAGACCCAACATTCCTCACAAAAAATTCCAATAATACAAGTCTTAAATAAAATTACACGTGTCAAATATGAGATAAGATGTGATTGATTATGAAATTACATGTCATTAACATTATTCCAAACTTGATTTAGTATGTTTTATGCATAATTCATTTCTCTTTCACTTTTATCTTCTTACTTTCTGAGTGCATGTAAAAATACAACCATTTATTGAATTTTTCATACTTCTTAGCTTGAAAAAATGTGATAAATTTAAGACCAATCTTTTACCAATTTTTTTTTCTCTTATAATTACCAACGTGATTGAGTATAGTTGATTGACTTAATTTAATTTATTTTTATACCATTTGTGCCCTTTTACATACCTTCTATTTTATTAAATTGTTTTCATACTTCTGAGTGTGATTTAGTATGATTTTACTTGTTTTAATTTAGTGCAAAATTATTTCACTTTGGTTTAAAAACAAATTCCTTCTTTACCATCCCTTGGTTCTTTATACTTAGTCATTTTCTTGTTATTACACATTTTTTAACTTGAGATAGTGTGTAGCACATTTTTGATTGATTATATTTTACCAAGTCTTTTTGCCTATTTCTTTTTAACCATGCATGTGTTTTACATAATTATATAAAATAAACCACATCTCATATATTTCCTATAATATATACAAAAACAAGCTAAATACATATGCTAGAAAGAAATATATCCAAAGCATCCAAAACCACAACCATAATGATGATAAGATACACAATCAACATAAATATAATAAAATTATACATCATATATACACATCTCATGATTTTTGATACAACAAGTATAACTATATACAATGCTCGAGTTCTATGGCTAGGCTCCATCTTGTCTATCTCATGGCCTAGTCATACTACCTGCTAAGGCCTCAGTCTAAATCCTATGAATAGTATATTTTGAGGAGGCCATACAAAATATTAATACCTATACCTATCCCTATATATATGCTATCTACACCTGTGCTTGTTCCAACTTAGTCTAGGTCATTGTATGAGACTACATCAACTAGGTCTGCATCATAGTATGTGCCTATTGTAGACACCTAAATTTGGCCACTAATGAGCTCTAACTAGGCTTTTGACCAATTTCTAATAAAGTGCACTATTTGGCCTAAGAACTGTAGAGTTAAAAACTCTACATTTTTATTTTTTGAGTTTCAGTTGTGCGCTCCAAGTTTTGTCCATGCGCATTTCGATTTTGAGGTAGTGAAGTTTTTTGACACAGAGCATGGGTGTGAGTTTAATTTTTGCCTAAATTTGTCTAAGTATCAAAATCAAGTGGAAGCTACCAAGTGTCATCAGTTGGGATACATTTTATAATTTCTATAAGTTGCGTGGAACATGCCACGTGTCCTGTTATAATCTAGTAGAACGTGACAAGTGTTGGCATCTGCATTTCAATTTTCTTATGAGTTTTGAAATCTTCTTTCAATAAGCTTATCTCAAGGTCAAGCAAAAGGTGCCAAGTGGAAACTATAGAACCTTTCAATATGTTTTTATAAAAATAGTGGAAGCTGCCACATGCCCCTAGCTAAAAGTAGTAGAAGCTGCCAAGTGTCGACATCCATAGTTTCTTCATTTTGTTTTGTTGATTGAGTAAAGACTATGGCGCGCCTTGGGTTTTATTTCTAAAGTAAGTGGAAGCCACCAAGTTTCATCATCCATGTGAATCTAAAATGAGTCTCGAATGTTTCTGTAGTATAGCTAAATCTCAACGGAGACTGCCATGTGTCACCTTTAGCAAGATTTTCAAAAAGTGTCTAAAAGCTTCTAAAGAAATTGGAGACCACCATGTGTCACTTGTTAAAGATACATGGAAATCGCCACCTATTCCCATTCACTTTTTGAAATTTCTTAGGCAAGAAGTGTTATGGGTCCCATTTTATGTAAGTTGTTAAAGTTTTGAAGTAGCAGATTGTGATAGATGTCAAAGATGGAGCACTCTTGAGAAAAGACACAATAAAGAGTATAAGTTACGTGAAAAGTGTCGTGTGTCTTCTGTAAGTGTTGTAGAAGTTGACAAGTGTCATTTTTTGATGCCTCTTAAATAACGAGATAGTTTTCAAGAAGAGTAAGTGGAGCATGTCAAGTGTCCTCAACTATTTCATAGTGGGAAAGCATCACGTATGTCTATTTCAACCAATGAACTTGTAGGAAGATTGAATGTTTCAGATCCAAGAAATATCTTTTGTTAGACACTTCTAGTTCAGTTAGATTTTAGTTAGACCATTGGTTTGGGAATGTGTGGGTAATCTAGAGTTAAGTCTAATGCTATAAATATGGGGCCAGGGATCATCAGAAATGATCAAAAGATAGAGAGAATTTTTTGCGAGAGATTATTATCAAGAAGTTTTAGACTTTCTTGCTGTAGCTAGTAATATCATTTACCTTTGTTCTATTTTATTGAGTTAGAAAGTTTGTATAACTATGCATGTTTTTATGCCTTTTATGTGACTGGAAAATTAATAAGAAGACTAAGTTTTGTGCCTTTGTTGATATTTTTTGTGTTATTTCAAAATCATCTAAGTTGTGAGCCTTTGATCCTATCTATTTTCATATTTTACATTGATCATGCCTTGTTTGCTCTTTAATGTAATTGAATCCTAAAAATAGATTCACTGTGCTTAGAATTAAGGGTCTAAATAAATTTAGGTGCATTGCCATAGTTAGATTTTCTTTCGTTGTAATTGTGTTTTTGTTTAATTTCTATCCTTTTTCCCAAACTACTTTTGAGATAAAGAAGAGCCAGCCTCTTTAAAATTTGGAGGTTATTTCAGGTTACAAGTCCCACATTCCTAAAACTTCCCATTATTGGTGTTGATAGCCCAATTCTAAGCATCAAATTTTTTTGGCATGCATGATGGGACACCATCTTGAATTTTCCTTCAAGACCGTATGAATAAGAGAGCTACAAGGAGTCAGAGTTGTGGACCAATAACAAGATCTCAATCTACTATAAATCTAGGTATTCTTTTACCACCATTGATAATTAGTCCAAGAATAAGGGTCAATCAGTTTATACCAATACCAAGAGCAAACATGGGAGCACCTATACCCCTAAGGAGCTATGTGAGTTGGAACACTAGCAGTCCTCTGATTCTCCAAATACCACCATCCACTTGGGATCCTATCCTAGTAAATGCCTTGAAAGCTCTGCCCAAATTTAGTGGGCAACATTTCAAAACCCCTAAAGAGCATCTATAGGATGTGTCTGATGTATGTGCAAGACATGTGGTCACACAGCAAAATATGGCTATAAGATTGTTAGCAGCTTCTTTTAAAGGTAAGGGTATGGAATGGTATAGATCTTTGACCCCAAATACATTATCTACATGGGATCAACTTGGAGATATTTTCTTTGAAAGATTTGAAGAAAAGGGTGATAAATCTTCTTTGTTGCAACAATTGATTACTATCCAAAGATCACCACAAGAAGTAATGACTGACTTCAATTCAAGATTTCAAAATACTTGGGAAAGAATTCCTACTACAGCAAGACCATTACCAGGTATGGCTATAGTATTTTATCTTAAAGATTTAAATTCAAATATTTCAATAATGATTCAGTCACTTGGAGGTCAGACTCTGCCATAAGCTTATGCCTATATAGTCAGAGCTAAAAATAATTTAATAGATGCTGGAAAGTTGCCCCCAAGGCCTCCCATGCCCATGTTTCTATAGATTACCTTACCTTTGCCTCAAGAAACCCCTCATCCTATAGCCCCACACGTGTCTATGTATACATATCATTAACAACCTACTAAAGAACTTGTCCCTGCCTAGTCATCTGAGATGAATGATATCAAGAACATCTTAAGGACATTTTCTAATGAGTTAATTAACCTTAAAAGACAACAGAATCCTTATCCTAAACCCCAATATCAAGGCTACCAAGGAAATATATTTCCATCACAACCAAACTAATATCAGGGTTCTCAAAGGCAAACTAACCCTCAGCTAGCGAACCAATTAGTTGCAGTCCCTACACCCTCACAAACTAATCCCCCTAATCCAAATAGGGAGATTTTTCAAGGGAAAAATAATTATGTAAATGGCACCAATGCCTAGTTTTTCCCTTTTAATAATGCTCATATGCCCAGAGATTTTCCCATGGGTAATCTACAACAAAAGGTAGCAGAGCAAAGAAGAATGGATGGACAATTTGCAAGTACTTTAAACACTCAAGCCTACCAATCCCTTGGTATGCAAAATTTAGTCCTGATGGCTTAGATGCAAGGGATGTCCTTACAACAAGAATAAGAAATAGCCCTTGAACATGATTTGTTTTCATGGGTTGAAGATGAAGAGTCAGTATTCTTGAGTGAAGCTTCCACTTCTAAGAAGCCAGTAGTACAATCAGATTACTGCACTAGATCAAAGAGAAGGATGATGGAATAGCCTGAAGTCACAAATAATGAAGTTATGGGGAATCCTCCACTTCAAGGTCATCAAAATATAGCTGCTAGACAATAAAGGCCTCAGCTAGTGCAGAATTAAGTAATTTCTAGACAAGTTCAAGAAAAATTAAGGTACCCTTACTTTCCAAGAATCCAAACACTAAGACCAGTGAATGTGGTAGATCAGCTAAAGAGGACCCCACCACATGTGTTAATGTGGGACATATTAGCTATTCCTAAGCAAAATACACTATTATAAGAAAATTTGCAAGGCCAAGTAGTGCCTAAACATATTGACACCAAAGAAGGACTTGCTAATAAAGAAAAACTCAAAGACACAATTCCTCTACATATAACAACCCTTTTGAACAATGCAACAGAGGTAAGTAAATCAAAACTAGAGCCCTTCTATTTGACTTTGATAGTTGGAAAGAAACTATTACATAATGTAATGATAGACTCAGGGGCTAGTATTATAGTAATGCCTAAGCAAATAGCTGATGCTTTAAAAATAAAGTATGAGCCACTTACTAGAGGAGTTATGCAGCTGGATGGCAAATCAGTGCAAATAATAGGGAGAATTAAACAACTCCCATTGCAATTATATACTTGTCCTAATATAATTGTCAATCAAGATGTGGTAGTCATAGATATACCCCCTGCATTTGGTTTATGTTTATCCAGAGACTTCACAACCAAGATAGGAGGATATATGTCACTTGATTGGTCTCACCTCATCCTAAAAATGAAGTATGGTTTAAAGATGAAAATACTATCTGAGCCACTATCTAAGGATCACATCACCAATGAACCAACCTCAAAATTAGAGGCAACTCATGTTATTCTAAATAAGGAAGAAAGGGTCTTTGTTGAAGAGTTAGGTGCCTAGACTGAACATGACCAAGAAGAGGCAAATAACTAGTTGTTGACTATGATGCAAAGTGACCCATATGGAAATTATGATTTTACTGGTCTGGGCACTTATGTCATATTTGATGGAGATCATAAAATCCCAAATGTGTTAAAGGAAGAAATGCCAAAAGATACCTCTTATACCAATCCTTAGGTCTCTCAACATGAATTCTAGATTCTGAGTTGGAAGAGGGAAAATCATGAACCAGCTTGGGACCTTGAAGAAGATAAAATTATTGCCTCTTCCCATGGGAAAAGTTCTAATTCCAAGGTCATGAGTTGGAAGTAAACAATGGAATCATGTGGAAGAAAGGAGAAGGAGAAAGGTTTTTCTCAAAGCCTTGAAAAGGTTGAGGCTGCTCTTACTCATGGTGATGATCAAGTAGAAGATCCTACATTTGAACACACCCCATCTACACCCCTCTAAGAGAGCTATCAAGCCACATCTGATACAGATAAATTATTGGCCAAATGGAAAGAGGAGAATCATTTAATTCTAGCTCAAGGATTGCCTTCTCTCCCACACATGTATAACTATTAGCTCTCCACTTCATCCTTTCTCAAAGAGGAACCTCTTTTAGAGGAAGCAAGTGAGGATGAGTGTGCTCAATTCATGGCTAGTCAGGGAGATTTCATGAGTGCAGATGAGAAGGAGATCACCATAGGTACACCCTTTAATGAATAAGAGGACAAGTCACAAGATTTTACCTTAATCTTTGATGAGGAAGAGATAAGTTATGACTTTATTCTCACTTTACAAGATGATATGGAGGAGCATGGACACTTCCTTGATCATGTTTTGAATGAGTTATTTGAAGTCATTGGGGCAGGTTATACTATTCTTCAAAGAGGTTGTGAGCTGGTTGTAGATGGACAAGATAACATTGAGACTCAAATAAATATGCAAAATTACTGCAAGATTTTAGGGTTATCCTTTCAAGAGGTTGGTGAATTTTAAGATGATATTTTAAAAGTCATGAAGGAGGATGACCATGCAATGGAACTCAAGTTTGAGGCAGAAGGAGATAAGCCAATTAATGATGTATATCAAAGGGCTTATGGTGATGAGCCAATAGCCATCAATTTATTGATGAGACACACCAGTATGAAGAACCAACATTTGACAAGATTTCAAGAACAAGAAGAGTATGTATATATTGGAAGCATGTTTGACTCTGGTCCACTTAGATGCATGCCAATCAAGGTGGCATGCAAGAAGAGAAAGTCACCAGAGCTTCACCCCATTCAGCCACTTGTCTGGCACCATAAGTCTTCTCACCATGAAGGAGACTTCAAAAAATTTTCCTTTGATCCAAGAGGGAGGCAAAGATACTTGGTTAATGTATTATAGTTAGATAGTTTCCCTTTCCTTGTTGCTTTATTTTCTCATCTTTCTTTCCCGCTCTTTCTTTTAAATAAGTGTTCTTTGAACACATGGCTATGGCTCAGAGCTTTTTCAAAATTTTCAAAACTCTCAACACATTAAATCTCTCTCAAATCCTTAAATTCCCCCAAAGTACCTTGTGCAGCCACTTTCATGATGTGTCTGACTCGATGCCCCACACAAATTTAATAAAGATTTGCTAATAGTTATCTAGTTTTAATGCCATTTTTGAGACTTGATGGGTCATTAAATACCCCATAATAAGAGTTAAAGCTTAATAGTGTCTTAAAAATTCTTGTGTCTGCTAGAAAATCCTTGTTACCTACATTTTTAGTTCATATCAAAACTGGCTTAGTGAAAGTGCCTTCCCTATTGAAAAGCTCCATACCTATTACCATAGTTCACTATTTCCAAGTATAGATATATATATGGAGGAAGCATAGTCTTCGAAACAAGGGTCTGGGATTTATGAATCCCTTGATAAGTTTCTCACAAGAAAATCATATGCTTCAGCCCCTGCACAACCCTTAAAGACCTATCCACAGACTAGGTCCCTAAATTTGGTTATGCAAACGACCTAGCAAAGGTGAAAGATTTTGTAGATGGAATCATAGACACAATCCTTCAAAAGCCTAGAAAAGCTATAAGAGAAGGGGCACATCAAAGATGTATTCAGAGGGCTAAGGCTAGACAATATGAAACCTTCACAATGAGGATATGGACTTCC
Organism: Torreya grandis; assembly: GCA_037957365.1. NCBI lineage: Eukaryota > Viridiplantae > Streptophyta > Pinopsida > Cupressales > Taxaceae > Torreya > Torreya grandis. The sequence continues at coordinate 1,364,864 of JARHVA010003475.1, read as the reverse complement.
CAACTGGCACAATTCATTGTCCCAGGTGTACATCCATGCCTTGACTTGGTTGAAATATGCACTGAATTGTTTCATGCTCCCTCAAATACCATACAATAGGGTCCATTCATGGTGCAAATTACACCAAAGGCTATCAAGGACATGTTAGCCCTGTATCATGACAAGATAGCCATGTTTCCCACCATTGCCAAAATGTAGAAAATGTGGGCGAACATCAATAATCAATTGAAGTTTTTGAAATCAAAATTGCAATTAGGGGAAGATGATACCACTATGCTAGTACTGCCAACAACAAGAGCACAATTTGCACAAGCTAGTCAAGAGGCTCTTTCCATGATGGCTTTCATTTTTGGAATGAAAGAAGATATAACTATCTATGAAGAGCAAATGTCCATTTTATTTAGATTAAAAATTGTTGACAAGTCTTAGGAATATCGGCTAGATTTCTCTAAGTAGATTGCATATTCAATGGTTGAATAACTCACCCAGTTCAAATCTAAAGGGACTTTCAGGTATTCTTCTTATCTATTTCACCTTATGTTTTATCAAAACTCTGGCATCTTTTCCCAACACATGCATCTAAATATGTATGACCCAAGCTTTGGTCTACATAGGACTATTCCTATGTTTGCATGGACACATATATTGTCCAAAACCAGTGACCCATACAAATTTTGGGAACTTTTTGTTGCCCCTACCTTTTGTCATCTAAGCCTAGAGCTAATTGTAAATAGATTGACTCCAAGTGTCTCAAGCCTTATGACCAATTTCACTATTCCTTATGATTACTTTTTTGGATCCCATCATACTATCATTAGAGTCCATGGTTTTAGTGGAGAACCAATGTTGCTACCTAAGATTTTGAACCTTAGGTTAGCATTCTTAGAGGTCATTAGGCAAGTGTCTGTGGTGGATAATGAATATGGCACTGGGAAGAAAAAGAAGAAAATGTATGATGTTCCATGGGTAATAAACAACATGGACCTAGAGGTCAAATATGTTGAGCTCGTGTTGCTGAGAAAGATAGCCTTCCTAGGTGCCTTTCTAATGAAAGATAAATGGGGATATGAACCAAATGGTTTCATAACTTCATGGGTCAAGAATAATAAGGTTGCTACCAGAATTATGCATGAGGGCCATCCTTTTTGGGAAAATAGAAGAAATCCTAGTGAAGATATTCTTGATTTTTATGTAGAATTGATGGATTTGCCCCTTCAAGAGGACAGGCCATGGGAAACTTTTTATGTTAAGAAAAAGGATTTTGATCCTAAAATTAGAATGACTTCTGGTTTAAGAAGAGCATTAAAGAACAAAGACTGGAACTCTGAGAAAATAGAAGCCTATTAGAAGTATAGGCAAGAGATTTGTGAGACTACTCACTCTTTTGGTAATGTGGATTCATATGAGAAATGGGAAGAAATCTAGGATGAATTTCATCTATCTCCTATCTCTAGCCCTGATACAAGTAGCCTATACGCATAGGGTGAAGAGTCAAAAGCCAGAGCAAAATCTAGTCATACATTGTAGACCCTAGGACAAACCTTAGCTACAATCATTGTAACTATTTGGCCCTAATATCTCAATGTCATTGAACAACAAAATATTGTGTTAGCTTCACCACCCAAAGCTTCTCCATCAATGTCAACCTTTGGGGTTCCCAGTTCTGTACATTCACCACTAGCAGCAGTGATAAATGTTGAAGAGAAGGAAACACAACCAAAAGAAGAAATGCCAAGGAAACGTAAGAGGCTGAGGTTTCAGCTTGATTTAGAGGAGGAGGTAGAAACATCACAACACCAACCATAGAGTACATCAATTGCTCCTTAGGTACGTATTGTTTCCCCTTATTATTCTCAATCTCTCTCTTCTTCTATTGGGGTGATAATTCTGTCTGGCCAAATAATATCCCTTGCCACCTTTACTGTACCCATTTCTCATTTTGCCCCATCTATTCATACTTAGGCCACATCATTACCTCACTTTTCCTCCTCTATCCCAAAGAAAGTACCTCATTAGATTCCTCCTATCCAACATTTGGCTATTCCATATGGCTTACCACAAGGTTATCCTTTTGCAGGTGGGCACATTGCCTCTCCTTCTACCTTCCAAACTCAAGCAAATGATGCTAAAAAGGCTAGGGAAGCTTAAATGGAGAAAAAGAGGATCAAAGATAATAAAGCCCTGGCTACACCACATATGAGGTCAAAATTTGACCCAATCCAATAGTAACTAATGGTGACCCATTTGTCACCTAATATAGTCAAGCCAAATGAGTAGATGCAGCTCAAAGATTATATAATGAATGCAGTGGCAATAGATATGCCACTTTTCAGACCAAAAGATAAGGTTGAGCTACTAAATGAATCCACTTTTGTAGTATTTAATGATTATTTAAAAGTATCGAAGAAGCTACAAAATATGGAGGTTGATCTAGCTCAAGAGAAGGCAAACTATAGTAGTTTGACTATAGAAATCAATACCAAGAATAATGAAATAGAGAGTCTCAACAAATAGTTACAAGATACTATTTCTTTTCAGACTCACTAGGCTATTCCTGCCCAAAATGATTCTTTGAAGAAGGGCTAATGAAGGTGAAAGATGCAGTGATAGCCTTAAGGTGGGAAAAGGTAACATTATAGGAAAAATGTGAGGAAAGCTTGCTATAGGTCACTCAACTTCAATAGAAGCTGCTGAATGAGCAGAACAATATCGCTGCCATACAGGCCTAACTTCAAGCCAAGCAATAAATGATAGAACAATTGACACTTGAGTTGGCTAATAGGCCAAAGAATGTAGGGGTTTTGAATCTAGTTAAGGAGCTATATGTATCAATATGGAAAAGAATCTCTGAGGAGATTACTCAGCTTAGACCCTCTCTAACCTTTTTGCTAAATGTACAAAAATTATGTGAAAAGGTGGAGACTTCAGTTGAAGCCACTCTATCCACTATCTCATTTAGAGTATTTGAATCTCAAATGCTACTACAAAATCTATATGATGCAACTGATGGAATGTTATCAACAGTAGGGATTAGTGATAGAATGATCACTGCTAAAAGAGTGAATGAAGTTCTCAGTTGCAACTCTGTAGCAATTAAATGTGAAGAGCTTCTAGATGTGGTGAAATAAGGAATCAAAGACATGAAACAACACATTAAAGATCTAGTGCAATTGGGTCTTCCCTCCCCTTTTCTTGATAGAAGTACAGTGTTGATGGTTGATGAGATTAAACCTTTGTTGTTATCTAGGCAAAGTGATCAGTCAGTTTTCCAAAGTTTAATAGATGATTCATCAGTGCCTAAAGTGGAAGTTGTTTTGATACCCATGTCCCAGCTTGAATTTCAATTTAAGGCTATAATTCATATTTTGCAAAAAAATTCACACAAGGATATCATTAACCTTGATTTAGCCTTCCATGAATTTCAAAATAAGCAAGGATTATCTAATGATGAGTGGTCTATTTATCAGATAGCCTTACTGAAGTTGTGATTTTTGTCACATTTTTATACATTCTTTGGATTCTTTTTGAGTGGGCTCAAAAGTCCTCAGGGTCGCCAAGAGCTGTAGAGTAAAAAAATCTACATTTTTATTTTTTGAGTTTCAGTTGTGCGCTCCAAGTTTTATCCCTGCACATTTTGGTTTTGAGGCAGTGAAGTTTTTTGACATAGAGTGTGGGTACGAGTTTCATTTTTGCCTAAAATTTGTCTAAGTATCAAAATCAAGTAGAAACTACAAAGTGTCATCAGTCGGGACACATTTTATAATTTTTATAAGTTGCATAGAATGTGCCACGTGTCCCGTTATAATCCAACAAAATGTGACAAGTGTTGGCATCCCTATTTCAATTTTCTTATGAGTTTTGAAATATTCTTTCAATAAGCTTCTCTTAAGGTCAAGTAGAAGGCACCAAGTGGAAACTATAGAAGGTTTCAATATATTTTTCTAAAAATAGTGGAAGTTGCCACATGCCCCTAGCTAAAAGTAGTGAAAGCCACCAAGTGTCGACATCTGTAATTTCTTCATTTTGTTTCATTGATTGAGTAAAGACTATGGCGAGCCTCGAATTTTGTTTCTAAAGTAAGCAAAAGTGACCAAGTGTCATCATCCATGTGAATCTGAAATGAGTCTCGAATGTTTTTGTAGTATAGCTAAAGCTTAGCAGAGATTTCCACATGTCACCTTTCTCAAGATTTTCAAAAGTGTCTAAAAGCTTCTAAAGAAAGTGGAGACCACCATGTGTCACTTTTTAAAGATACATGAAAAGTACCACCTATTCCCATTCCCTTTTTGAAATTGCTTTGGCAAGAAGTGTTATGGGTCCCATTTTCTGTAAGTTGTTAAAGTTTCAAAACAGCAGATTGTGATAGATGTCAAAGACAGAGCACTCTTGAGCAAAGACACAGTAAAGAGTATAAGTTACGTGAAAAGTGTCATGTCTATTCTGTAAGTGCCATGGAAGCTGCCAAGTGTCATTTTTTAATGCCTCCTAAATAATGAGATAGTTTTTAAGAAGAGTAAGCAGAGCACGTCAAGTGTCCTCACTTGTTTCATAGTAGGAAAGCATCACGTGTGTCTATTTCAGCCAATGAACTTGCAAGAAGATTGAACATTTTAGATCCAAGAAATATCTTTTGTTAGACACTTCCAGTTCAGTTAGATTTTAGTTGGATTTTAATTAGATTGTTGGTTTGGGAATGTGCAGGCAATCTAGAGCTAAGTCTGATGCTATAAATATGGGTGCAGGGATCATCATAAATGATCAAAAGATAGAGATAATTTTATGTGAGAGATTGTTATCAAGAATTTTTAGACTTTCTTGTTGTAGCTAGTAATATCATTTGCCTTTGTTCTATTTTCTTGAGTTAGAAAGTTTGTATAACTGTGCATGTTTCTATGCCTTTTATGTGACTAGAAAATTAATAAGAGGACTGAGTTCTATTCCTTTGTTGATATTTTCTATGTTATTAAAAAATCATCTAAGTTGTGAGCCTTTGATCCTATCTATTTTCATATTTTACATTGATCATGCCTTGTTTGCTCTTTAATGTCATTGAATCCTAAAAATAGCTTCATTATGCTTAGAATTAAGGGTTGAATTAAATTTAAGCACATCACCATAGTTAGATTTTCTTTTGTTTTAATTGTGTTTTGTTTAATTTCTATCCTTTTTCCCAAAATACTTTTGAGATAAAGAAGAGCTAGCTTCTTTAAAATCTGGAGGTCGTTTCAGGTCACAAGTCCCACATTCCTAAAACTTCCCATTGTTGGTGTTGACAACGTAATTCTAAGCATCAACAAAAACACTAAATAACATTAAATGAATTGAAATTGACATATTCAAGTGCTAATTTTGGCTAGGGTATCACTAAATGGGGTAATACAATTTATGGGCCAGCAAACTTTGATCAAATCATTTCGAGTTAAAATGCCAATTTTGCACCTTTGTGCTTTGGATTGCTCTTTTCTATCAAACTTCTTTTATGAGATGCAAGTATTTGTTATTTAGTATTGGAAGCATCCTAAATATGATAATGGATCCAATGCATCTGACATTGACTTCCAATTCTAATCCAGTGAAATTTTGGACCAATAACAAGGCATTCTAATCAATTTGAGTAATTCATGCATAAAGTGATTAATCATACTTAAGAGCTAATTAATCCAAATCAAGGCCTAATTAATATTTCCATGGAAACTTGTTAAAAAACTATTTTTAGAAATGAATATTGAATATCTATATCACTAGGTGACTTCATTTCTTGCAAAGACATCCTTAGACCATAAATGCTACAAATATCAAGATTATGGGTCTCCCGTGCCTCTTTATTACCTCTCATGCCTCATTAATGTCCTTTATTCCAAATTAATGATGAGGAGAATTATGTATTTTAATTACATAATTTAATTAATCCATGACCACACATCTTAATCTTGAGATGAACGGTCATGGTTGATTCTGGTCATTCTTGAAAATCTATAAATAGAGAGGCGATGAACATAATTTTAAGCTTAATTTGTGAAAAGTTACGATGTCAAATTGATTCCAAAAGCTCTTACATTCCAAATCTATGATGCCAAAATATTGAGCCAAGCCAAGCCAAAGCCACAAGGTGCCAAAGAGAAGAGGAGATAACCAATCCTCCTTCGATGAAAACTTCATGAGCACAAGTTGAGCAAGCCACTACAACAAAAATTTAGAGCATCCAAGGAAGGTGAAAGATTCTTTTTTTTTAACTTTTTAGTTGTGATTTTCATTTGTTTTTGTTATCAAGCTCACCCTAGTAACTAGTCCTAGAGATGTATGCTAATTAGTGTGTTTTTATCAATTTGTTTGCATTTTTGGACTAACACAATACTAATCACCTCTCTTGAATCAAATTCCTAGTTTACATAATGGCACGCTCAGTGGGATTACAACTCACAAATTTGATCAAATAGCACCTAAAAGTAACATACTAACCATTATCATGTAGGATCTTGGAGTGTGGAAGCAAAAAAGGTGAAGATTTGTGTGAAAAGCTTATTTTTTAGAGCTCACAATTTTGTTCTCAGATCAAAACTCATATCTCAACTCACCTCAATTAAAATCCCAACTCACCTTGATTCAAATCCCAACTTACCCTGACTTGGATCCCAACTCAACCCAACTTCGATCCTAACTTGGATCCCAACTTGCCCTGACTTAGATCCCAACTCACCCTAACTCAGATCCCAACTCAGATAATAACTCACCCTGACTCAGATCCCAACTCACCCCGACTTGACCCAACTCAGCCTAACTTGACCTAACTTAGCCTGACTTAGATCCCAACTTGGATCCTAACTTAGATCTTGACTTAGATCCCAAATCACCTTGACTTGACCCAACTCACCCCAACTTAGATCTCAACTCGACTGTGTCAACTTGAGAGTTCATTTTATTAAGTTAATTATTTCATCTTTAGAAATGCTTCAAATCTAAACCACTTGCTAACATTTTTCTTACAGGACCAACTTGTAAAATTGCTAAAATTCATTTAAATCATATTTTGTATGCTTTAAAATGAATTAGAAACATTATTTTGGTGCTTAATATAACATTTAGGTGCTTAAATAAGTTTTTATCATTAGTTTTCAAAGTTTAAAATTTTAAGACCAAGGGGTCAAATGAACACCACCAAATCTTTCATTTGGGCTTAAAATTGAACACACTTGTCAATTTTTTTTCATTGTTTTAATTAGAACTTTATTTTCATAAAATACAAGGATTTTAGGTGTATTTTCTTCCATTTTTCCCCTTTAGGGAACCCTTGGAATAAAAATCACTTTCTTTATTTGCAAATTGCCTAGTCTAAGGCATAGAAATAACATCATCTAAGGCACTCCCCAAAAAATCACAAAAGTATTAGGTGACCTTGACAACAACCCTAAAGTCTTTATATTTTATGATTTCTTTATTTCATATAAACTTGGCTTGTGAGGGTGACATCATTACCTCCCATGAGTTATTTAGGGAAGCTTTGACCCAAGGTTTCACCTCCTAACATTAACTTCATTTGGCTCCATATTGGAGTTGCACATGGGATGTAGTGGCACTTTGAACATCACACTACACTGAGTGAATAGTAGGATGTAGTGTTTTTAAAAAATACTAGAGCTTTTTACAATAAGACAAGTGATACGGACCCAAAATCCATGCTTTTATTTTGCATTGTTTGACGTGAAAGTCATTATGTAATTAATTCCCCTAGAACATTTGAAAACTTTTAGATCTTAGAAAAATCCCCACTTGTCATGGAAGTATTATTGGTACAAGGTGTACCTCAAGGTCCATGTCATAGTACTATCATTTGAGAGAAGGGGGGTGTAAAAGTGCTACTATATAATTCATATTTCCTTTTGGATGAACACTTAAAATCATCTCAAATGATGTATATTGATGGATTCCAACAATACCAAGCAACCTTGTCAATTTAGGATATAAGAGCGATTAATTATTTGATTTTCTCCTAGATTAAAGTCTTGTTTGGAGTCAAAAATTGGTGTAAACAAATGATTCAAACCAAACACATGGTCCTCATTTTTCTTTGAATAAAGAGGAATTATGTTGCCCATGTGAAATCATCAATTTACCTTGTTCAAAGTTCATCAAAACTTGGAGTCATATCATCCACTTTGGCATAGTTATGCTACCCAATTGAGTTTATACCTTTGCCAAAGTTGTTTAAGTCCTTCATTTATAACCTAAATTCAAAATTTCACCTTTATAAGTTCATAGGGTTGATGTGTTAATTGGGTTCATAATTTACACTAAACTTGAGGGAACTTAGGTTGAATTTCCAATTTGAGTTGAAGGTCATTTAAGACTCATGATCATTATCACCACTTGATATACTTAAGTCATTTTTTGCTAAACGCTTTCACTTTTAGTCTATTCACCACAACATTTTGAGCTAAGAAAAGTAGTGTTATGCTATTAAATTTGTGAGAAATTATCTTTGCCTTAGAGAGTTTTTGAAATAAACATTTTGTCACATCTTTTAGGTAGTCTATCACTATTACACTTTCCAAAACATTTTAGATATTATTTCATATGCCCTCTTGCATAGAGTTCAAATTTGTTCCTACATTTTCAAACCAATTTGCGTATACTTTTATGAACCTTTATCTAGCACTGTTACATTGTTCACTTTTGTCTAGCTTATTTTTTAAAAGAATCAAGTTTTATACCATTATTTGTGAGAAAATAAACTATCTCTAAAGTGATTTATGTTTCATACCTTATACCTATTTTATTGAGTCCATGTCCTAGAATCAAATGCCTAATGTTTGTTAGAAGTGTTTAAAATCTATTAGATTAAAAATTTCATCTATTTTCAAAGTCTAGATTTTGACACCATTTGGCCAAGAGTCCTAGTGCATGCCTTGTTTGAGCCTAGCTTTTGACACCACATTTGGCCAAAAGACCTAGTAGCTTTTAATTTACTAGATTAGAATGATTTGAAACACTTGACCTTAGCATTTGGCATTTCAATTTTTGGTTCATTTACTTAATCTATTTGTATAATATGTGTAATGTTAGACACTTAACGTTAGCTTTTGTTATCACAAATCTTTACATAAACCTTTTGATCCTTCTGAGTTTAAACACCATATTTTTATACATTGTGCTTTTAGAGTTTGTAAAACTCTCTTCCCTTTTTATCATAAAGTATTGACTATGGATCCCAACATGCATTCCTACACTCGTAGTGTACTCATGTACAATTTAGGGATTAGTAATGTGGTTGTGCAAGAAGAAATGGTGCAAGACCCGTATGAGGATAATATTTCTTATGAGATAGATCTTTGTCCCTCTTATAATTCTCAATTAGGGGCACAAATCCAAGATCCATTGGCTAGCTATTTGGTTAATACATCACCTTATTCAGAACAAGAGCAAGAACAAAGTACACAATAATTAGCTATAATACTCACAACTAAAAAAATAGTTCCTCATTAGTCATGCTCTATTAATATGCCTTCCACGTATGGTCCATTTTTGTTTGAGCATCATTTGTTGGAGAAAAAAGATGAGATTTTGGTTTTAGCCATAGAGGTAGGGGTCAAGTTTCTAGTAGACTTTCCTCATGAGAATTTACCAAGCCTAGTAAGAATGCTCCACAACATAATTAACTATCAACATGCTTCTTCTAACAATCCTTTGGCTCTAGTCCAAACAATATATCAGGACCCTAATATGCCTAATAAAGGAAAAAACCTCATGGAAGATCACTTTAACCAAATGTAGATGGCACATTAAACCTACCTAAATCTAACATGTAATTTCAATCAAATGACCATGATGAGAAAACTTCTTATTGACTTAGTTCCTTCAATAAGAGTTTTGATAGAGTTAACTAGTAAAGACAATTAGAGTTTAGACCCATTCATGAAAAACACTTTGGTAGACAACTTGTTGCATATGCCCATTATTGAAGAAATGTCTTCTACTTCTATACAAGATAATGAGCAAAATATAGTGGACAATGTGCAAGCAATGTCCAATCCAAATCAAAGTGGTACTAATTCATAAACAACTAATTAATACCATGTGCCTATATCTAATACCATAAGTGGACCATCATAATAGGGAGTAGGAGTTTCTACATCCCAACCTCAACCATCTGCTTCATCAAGTATGCAACCAATAGGATTACGTAGTCAACTAGTAATGAATGTCACACCTCAACAACCAAATTTGATGAATCCTACTCCTCCTCAACAAGTGACGAGTAGTATTACATAATAGAAAGCACAATCTAGTGTAATAATGCAATAAAGGCAAAATATATTGCCACCTCAACAAGGGGAAACTGATGTTCCACCTCATTAGGTAGTGGAAAATATACCTCCTTAGTCATAGACTAGTGTACCAATCCAAAACCAAATGATGACTAACCAACAATATGTAAATATTGATCAGTGATAGATGTTGAATCTTTAACATTCTTTCATTTCCCAACAAGGATTCATGTAGTAAGGAGGATCTCATGTTTCTCAAGCACCTACTAGATAACAATCGGTTCAAAATATGCCACAAGTTTAAAGACATGGTCTTGGTCCAAAAGTTCCCACTCAATAACAAGTTTCAATTAGTTGATAACATGACCCTTTTCAACCACAACAGGCATAGTATAGTTATATCCTTCCATCCCAACCAAAAAATCCTCAAAGTCAAACCTTCATAGCTAACCCAAAATAGAATATCACACAACCAAAGGTGTAATTTCAAGGACATCCTAATCCACATATGCATATTCTTGGTCCATTTCCAAACCAAACCAATATACCCCAATAGATATCTCCATCAAACACTAGTCAAAGTGTCCCACTTATGACCTCCCAACCATCTACCCAAATCAATATTCTCCCTCAAACCAATGTTTCTTCTAGTTTCCTATTCCAAGAATTACAACAGATGAAGGATGTAATTGCTACCATTCAAGTTGGGTAATTAAGTTGGATGATGTGTGTTCTTATCCATTCAACATGGAGTACTTACAAATACCATTTCCTCTAGGCTTTATGGTTTAGGGTTTAGGGTCAATGGGTCAATGAGCATAATCTACAAAGATGTGTGCAAATCAAACATTTGATTGAGAATATGTTAGAGAATGGGGAGATAACATTGGATAATGGTGCTTCCACCTCCAATCAAACTCTTGGGATTTATCAAAACCCCTTTCCTCAACATAACACACAATAATATCATAACAATAAAAATAACACTGACCATTACAACAATAAAATCAATAGTATCAAAATCAAAGGTTTAACCAATAGAATTAGTAAAATCAACAACAAAACCCACAACATCATCATAATAGATAAAACCAAGGTTATAACGATAACAACCAACAAACCTACCATGTAGTTGTACATGATTACAACAAGTTTGTAGGTCATATTATAGGGGCAACATTAATACCATCTCCATTAATCCTAGATTAAATGCTAATCAATCTAGACCATTGCTAAACAATACCACTCAACCAAATTACATAGATAATCCTTCTTTGACCTGGGATGCACAAAAGCAAACCAAAAATCAAGACTCCCACTTTTGGACCATATATGGATAATTCACCCTTGCCACATGACCACATACAAGTGCACTGGTAACTAAGACTTGTCTTATTTGGTCCCACACCATTCTTAACATTGGTTAGCAATTATGGGCTAACATCTAATCATGATTGTGTAATCACAACTTAAAGGTCAAAAATTACTATCCCAGGTCCATAACCATCTACCACTTTACCTGTTACCCAACCAACCATTCAACCTTAGAATAAACCATTCACTATTGACCAAGACAAGAAGTTTGATATTGTGGAACAATTGTAGAAGACACCAGCATAAATTTCTATTTTAGATTTTTTGTGAATGTCAACGATCCACAAGAACATTTTGAATGAGTTTTTAACCCAATCCACTATTTCCAGTGACATATCCCCTTATAAATTTCAAGCTTTATTTGGACACATAGCTCTATCCCAACAAGTCACATTCAACCAAAGTGATATGTCTTCCCTTGGCCCACTCCATAATAATCTATTATACATAGAAGTTTATATAAAGTGGCATAAAGTGAAACATGTCCTTATATATAATGGATTGGGCCTCAACATAGTGTCTCTAAAGCTCATCAAGCTTCTTGGGTACATAATGGTAGATCTCTAGCCAAAAATGATAACTATCAAAGCCTATGATAATCAAGAAAGAGAATCACAATTCACCATTAGCTTATCAATTATCATTGGGCCTTTGACCCATGATGCACTTTGCCATGTGCTTGATCTTGATTTGTCATATAATATGTTTCTAGGCAGGCCTTGGTTCTATGATATTCAAGTAGTCTCATCATTGCTGCACCAATTTATCAAGTTTTCTCACTCAGGGATGGAAGTGAATATTCCAAGAGATTTACACCCATATGAACACTGCAAACATCTTGAGTCTGAGTTTTAAAGCTATAATTAAAAATAAAACATGAATCCAAGTTCTAAGTAGGATAAAGGAAAGGCCATACTTATTAATCCTCTATAGGATAATTATATAGATCCTAATACCTTGGATTCCTTTTCCCACATGCCACCTCCTAAAGCTTCCAATCATTTTACCATTTTAGATAATGGCCCAGGGGATTATGTGACCCATGATACCTTCCATATTTCCAATCTTCATTAGAATCCAAAGACCTTTAGGTGACCTAAAAATACCCCACACATGCATTGGCAACAAAATAACAAAGATAAGGGACCTGTCATGTTTGTACTAGCATCTGGCCTAGAACCAAACCCTCTTGAAAGGGATGAATCATGATTGTATAATGATAACCAAGCTAATTGTTATAAAATTACAAAGTATATTATTCCCAATAAGATCATGGAGCATCATGATTATGAAGGAAGATGCCTTGAACTGAATAAATAAGGAACCATTGAGCCAATTTCTATGACTAAGTATAAAAGACCCTGTGGACTTGGATTTAAACCACCTAGGAGTGACCCCACATATCTTATTTGTGTTCCATCACTGGTGGCTAGTGATGATGATGCTGATAGTGAAGTAAAGTATGATCATGGCCTCACCTTTGATGACCTAGTTGAGACTAACCTATTTGATAACAATTCCATATGTGTTCCTACCCCAATCATTTATCACAAACTATTGCCATTATACTATCAGCAACTGATGGATTGAAACCAAAAGGAATATAATTTTTTGATTGATGAATTTTAGAATGATGAGACATTATGTGACTTTTTAGGCCTTAGAGACAATGTTCTGTTAGGAGATCATAAATCAAGATTCTAAATTATATTGGATCCTGAAGGCTATTTTGGAGAGTGGGTGAACACCCTTAGCCAAAAACAAATAAGTAAAACATTAAGGTATTTAAGTGAAAACCTCTTTGAGGCACTTTTTGACCAAGGAAAAAGTAAATATAAAGGCCAGTCTCGTGGTGAAAACTTGTTTCAGGTGCCATTAGATGGGGGTGTCCATTCTTATTTGAATTTAGACCAGGAGACCACCAATGATGAACTTGATTATGGATATGAGTTTAATTTTGCACAATAAGTATTTGATCAAATTATTCATAAATTTTTGACTATTTTTGTCACATGTATAGATCTCTCATTAGGGGACTTAGATTCATCATGCCTAAGAGACGTTGAAGATCAAGTCCTAACAGAGGACCCTGATATAGTTCAATAGTTCAAGTCTTTGCCTACTATCCTAGAAGATGGTTTGATCCTTATAGTCAAAGATATAATAGAGGTAAACATCAGGACTCCATTGGACCTAAAATGGATAAAATTAGGTATGTCACTCACTAAGGAGGAATGTGAAGTCCTTACATCTCTATTGAGAGAATTTATAGATATCTTTGCATGGGCTTATTCTGACATACTAGGTTTGGACCCCACCTTGGTTCTGCACCACCTTATGGTCAATCCTGATGCCAAATTAGTGAAATAAAAGATGTGTAACATGTATCCTCCCATTATTGTCTTGGTAAAGAAATAGTTGTAAAAACTCTTAGAAGTAGGATGCATTTGGTCCATTGACTACTCAGAATGGATGTCTAATGTTATACCTATTAGCAAAAATCCTGAAGGACTCAAAATCTATACTAATTTCTAAGACATAAATAAATCTTGTCTTAAGGATGAATTTTCATTACCTAATATTAACATGATCATTGAATCCATGGTAGGTTATGAAATGCTTTCACTCATAGATGGCTTTTTAGGATATAACCAGATCAGAATAACACTAAAAGACCAACATAAAATAGTGTTCACCACTCCATAGGGAACATTTTATTATCATGTAATGTCATTTGGTCTTAATAATTTTAGAGCTACATATCAAAGGGCCATGAATATCATATTCTATGATATGATGCAAGATATTATTGAAGACTATGTCAATGACATATTAGGAAAATCCAAAACTAGGGCCAACCATCTAGTAGTTCTATGCAAGATATTTAAAAGATTATAGGAGTATAAATTTAGACTCAATCTAAAGAAATGTGTGTTTTGAGTAACCTTAATAAAGTTACTTGGTTTCATTGTGTCTCGTAGGGGCATTGAAGTTGATCTGGCCAAAGTCCATGTTATAATTGAGATGCTACCACCAACCAATTAGAAGCAACTCTACAGTTTGTAGGGCAAGATACAGTCAATCTAATGCTTTATTTCTCAATTAGTAGATAAGTGTCATCCATTTACACATATTCTAAAGAATGGAGTTGAATTTCACTGGGATGACCACTACCAAACAACTTTTCAACAACTCAAGGACTATCTAGTTAATCCACCTATTTTGTTACCTCTTATGTTAGGAAGGTCATTCTTGTTGTATCTATCAGCTACTGACAATGCCTTGGGGGTGATTTTGGCTAAACTTGATAACAGTGGAAAAGAACATGCAGTATACTACTTAAGCTATACCTTGGTCACATATAAACACAACTATGAACCTATTGAAAAAGCTTGTCTAGCCATGGTCTTCACAACTCATAAATTATGCCATTACATATTGAACAATAAGACCATGGTCATTTCAAAAGTAGATCCACTCAAGTATCTACTATCTGAAATAAATTTACAAGGTAGAATGGCTAAATGGATCATGCTTTTTAGTGAGTTTGACATAGAGTATGTCAATTAGAAGGCAATCAAAGGATAGATAATTGCAGATCAACTTTCTAAAGCACCCCTTTTTGACACAAAGCCACTCATAATTAATTTTCCTAATGAATCCATAATTACCATCATTAACACACCTATTGGGGAGTAGCACTAGAATATATAATTTTATGGTTCATTTACTGCACATGGATCAGGGGTAGGTCTCTTATTTATTACACCATAGGGGGATCTTATCCCTAAATCATTTAGAATCAATTTTCCTTGTACAAACAACATGGCTAAGTATGAAGCACTTATCATAGGACTTTAACAAGTAGTATATGGAATATATCTCATCTAAAGGTTCATGGTGATTCTCAATTAATCATTAATCAAGTCACAAACCATTTTCAGACCAAAGATGATAAGTTGGTTCAATATAAGGCTATGGTTGATACACTAAATTAGTAAATTGCAAATATCCAATTTGAGCATGTACCAAGGGCTAGTAATAGAATTGTGGATTCCATGGCTACAATCAGCTCTTTGATTTAATAAATAGACAAAGCTAGAGAATATCAGTTCCTTATTGAGAATTTGTTCACACCAGCTCATGAACCTTTAACCATTGCAATGATTTGTGATATTGTTGGTCCTAATTATATTTGGTACTCAAACCTTTAAAACTAAATTCATGACCAATTTGTACCACCTAACCTATCTCAAAAACAAACCAAATCCTTTATTCATCATTCCACTCATTATACTCTACTTGGATCCACCCTTTACCACTGTAGTTTTGATGGAACTTTGCTTCATTATTTAACTTCAATATAGTCTACACTAGCATTAAGAGAAGTTCATGAAGGATTATGTGGATATCATTATAATGGGTTTTTCCTATCTAAAAATCTCTTGCATACTAGTTATTATTGGCCTATGATGGATGCAAATGTAGTTGCATATGTAAAGAAGTGTGACAAATCTCAATGGTATGCTAATTTGATTCATGCCCTAGCACCAACTCTAAAACTAATGTTGAAACCATGGCTATTTGCTACATGGGGACTTGAACTCATTGGGAAGATCAAACCCACTTCAACTAATGACCATAAACATATCCTTACCACCACTAAGTATTTCACTAAGTGGGCTAAAGCTATACCCCTCACTTACATGATTAGAAAGCAAATTTCCAAATTTATCTTCAACCATCTCATTTACCACTATGGTATCCCCTCTAACATTATATTTGATAGTGGAAGATCATTCAAGAACAAGGATATAGACCAACTATGTATTGAATATAACATCACATGACATTTTTTTACCACATATTACCCTCAAAGTAAAGGCCAAGCTGAAGCATTAAACCAAAACCATTGTCAATATTATCAAAAGGATTTTTAATGATTCGAGTCATGATTAGAACTTTTAGATATTCCATACCCTTTAGGAATATTGTACCAATTATCATACTCCTATAGGAGCCACTCCATATTCACTTTTTTATGGTACTAAATCCATCCTTCCCATTGAGGTCAAATTTCCTTCAGTATGCATATCTTTCAAACATGTCCTAGATGATCATAACTATCAAGTAGCTTGCCTAAAAGAGCTAGACCTACTTGATGAAAAATTCATGGCTATGCTAAAAGATATTTAGGCATATCAGAAATGACTCAAAGACCACTATAATCAATGTGTCAAATATAGAAAATTTGAACTTGATGAACTTGTTCTTAAAGAAAACCAAAAGAATACCATGGCTAAGAAGAAGCATAAAGGTAAATTCAAACCCAACTAGATAGGGACTTTCATCATTAATACAAATTATGAATCAAGGGAATGTAGGCTTGCCACACCAGATGGAGATGAAATTATTGAGCCAATGAATATTATTCACCTCAAGTGATATTATGTTTGAGTTCTAAGGTGTATTATTTGTAAATACTATTTCAGTGGTGCCATTTTATCACTATTATTCTTTGTACAAATATCATTCTTATCCATCCTTGTAGCCTCATCCATTTTACCATTCCATTCTATCAACTAGATGTGTTCTAAATCCTAGCCCATTTGACCTTGGTTTTTATCATTCGTTACGCATTTTTATAATTGAGAAATTTGATTAGTTTCATCAATTGTTTCAAGTACTTCATATAGAGATCATATTTTGGAGTAGTATGACAAAAGTTTTATTAGTTGCATCCTTCATTTATTATTCCTTTATTATCACCAATCTTACTAATAACTATAACCACCTTTGGGGAAATTAGTACCATCGATCTATGACATTGTGTCTTAGATAAACTACATATGGGTAAACTAGGACCAACATTTATTTATTAAGTCTTAACATACCAACTTGCCACTTCCTATGTCATACTATGCCTTTTTACCACCTGTGCATATTTTATTTGAATTGACTACTACACTAGTCAAATTCCTTCATTATAGGGTAGATCTACAGTGACTTGAGGTCCTAATCTAGGAATATGTTAGAAACCTCGATACTTGTGGAGGTTAGCTCAATCACCCCCTTTCCACATTCTCACTATTTTGTGAGCAACCTAAGTTTGAATGCTCTTTCCATTTTATGAGCAACCTAAGTTTGAATGCTCTCACCATTTTGTGATCTTAAACCATTTAATGTCTCATCATCCTTGATTAAGTTGAGATAATTCAAAAAATTCCAAAAACATTTGTAAAATTTTTAGAAAAAACCAAAAACATTGACCATTTCTTTACCTTAAGGATTTTAGGAACCCTTACTAAGTTACAAGAAAACCACTTTTCACTTAGTTTCCTCATCTTTTTTGGCCTTTTATCTCACGTACTTACCATTTTGCAAGACCATTCCTATTCTTCTATCTTATCTATTATGTTTTTTATCAGTTATCACATTCTTCCCATTCTATGGGAGAACTACATTTGTCCTAAAGTTTTTTATTAGATATTACATCTATGGAACTATGTAGGTAGTGTCCACTTGCCTAGTGCATATGGAGACAACTCAGCCACCCCCTTCCTTTTTCTTCTACTACACTATTTTTTTCATTTATTAAGTTATCACCTATTTTCTAGGGCCAATGTTCATATAGTTTCTATTTTATTATTTGTTTGTTTGTTTCTACTTAATTTGTTTGTTTGTATACCTATTTATTTACTTTTAGAAAAATTTCCTTGATTTAGATTATGTGTGTTCATTAGGTGATTCCTTTCCCAAACTTATACTCAAATCCATCCATATTCATATGGTTACATTGTCATCATGGTTTCTATCATTGATGCATTATTTTCTATTGAGTATTGGATTATGGGAGTCAATCCTTATGCATATTTTGACCAAGTCCTCATGATGTTATACCATGATGCCTATTGACACATGATACAATAAACCTCAAATTTAAGAAGTCTATTCATCAATGGTGGAATCAACATCTCTTTATCACCGACATCTTGATTCAATCTGAATCATATCCTAAATATAGTAATTAACCATGAAATAATTTCAACCTTTATTAGTTCAAATGAGCATCTCCCTACTTTTCCCTCTATGTTAGTTATCATCATCCTTGGCCAAGTTTATCATGTTTTCCATAATTGAGGTCCAATGATTATAACTGTCTATAGGCAAATCATTTTACACCATCCCACTTGTATTTCTCAATGATTATAACTACCTTTTGGTAAATCATTATGTTCTCACCATTTTAATTTCTTTACCCATATAGGGGCACATTATTATCTTTTTTGTCTATCCTAACTAGGATAGATCCATATTCTTAATGATTATAATCACCTTTAGGCAAATCATTATGTTATCATACCACATTACCACTATCAGGTTATAATACCTATAACCACCTTTGGGAAAACCATTGTACACCATCCCACTTGCATTCTCAATGATTTTGACTAATTTTTAAAAATAATTATGTTTTCACCCCATCATCTTTCCTTTCTTTGGTCCCCTCATTTCACTTCTGATCAAAAGACCATTTGCTGACTGACTTGTGCCAACCATTCCCTTAAGGGGGAAAACAATCATATAGTTAGTTTATCATCATTATAGTTGTAGGCATACATGACCTTTTCATTATTTGAGAAGAAATTATTATGTTTATAGCTTTCAATTCCTTCCCAAATAGGGGCAAACTGTAGACACCTAAATCTAGCCACCAATGACCTCCAACTAGGCTTTTGACCAGTTTCTACCAAAGTGCACAATTTGCCCTAAAAATACTAAAGCACATTAAATGAGTTGAAATTGACATATTCAAGTTCCAATTTTGGCTAGGGTATCACTAAATGGGGAAATACAATTTATGGGCTAGCTAACATTGATTAGATCATTTTGAGTCAAAATATCAATTTTGCACTTCGGTACTCTAGATTGCTCTTTTCTATAAAATTTATTATACGAGATGCATGTCTTTGTTATTTGGTGTTGGAAAAATCATAAATGGGATAAAATATCCAATTCATTTTACATTGACTTTCAATTCCAATCCAGTCAAATTTTGGACCAATAACAAGGTATTTTGATCAATTTGCGTAATTTGTGCACAAAGTGCTTAGTCATGCTAAAGAGCTAATTAATCCAAATCAAGGCCTAATTAATAATTCCATGGAAACTTGTTAAAAAATTGTTTTTAGAAATGAATATTTAATATTTTCATCATTAGCTGACCTCATTTCTTGGGATGACATCCCTAGGCCATAAATGCCACAAATATCAAGATTATGAGTCTCCCATACCTTTTTATTACCTCTCATGCCTCATTAATGTCCCTTATTACAAATTCATGATGAATATAATTATATATTTTAACTACATAATTCAATTTATCCATTACCACACATCTTAATCTTGAGATGGATGGGCATGGTTAATTCTAGTCATTCTTGAAAATTTATAAATAGAGATCTCAAACTGATTCCAAGAGATCTCACATACCAAATTTTTGATGCCAAAATATTGATCTAAGCCAAGCCAAAGCCACAAGGTGCCAAAGAGAAGAGGAGATAGCCAAGCCTCCTTTGATGAAGACTTCATGAGCACAAACTAAGCAAACCACTACAACATGCATTTGAGCATCCAAGGAAGGTGAAGGATTCTTGTTTTTATTTACTTTTTAGTTGTGATTTTCATTTGTTTTTTTATTAAGGTCACCCTAGTAACTATGCCTAGATATGTATGCTAATTAGTGTGTTTTTATCAATTTGTTTGCATTTTTGACTAACACAATACTAAACATGTCTCTTGAGTCAAATTCCTAGTTCACACTTATGTCATCTACATCACTATATATAGATGTGCAACTCTCTCCTCTACCAGGGCCATCCATGCCCATATCTTTCCTACACCCATCTTTTTTGGTGTATACATCCTCTCTCTCTATGCTCATATCCACCTCATTACCTCCCCTAATAATCTAAACTAGCTCACCTGAGATGGGGCAAATGGTACACTAGGATCCTCTAATATAGTAGGTTTATATGGCTATAGAGTCTCATCTAGGATGTCATGGAGTGATCACCTCATAAGGGACTCCCATCTCTCTTCCTCATCCTTAGATATGATTGCAAAATCACACCTAGTTAGATATTAGATCACTGTTATATCTCATAATATCTATCTACCTCTAGTTTATATTTTAAAATAAAAACTTAAACAATAATTTAATAATCTTTATTACATGTTTATATCTTGGCCACTATGGTCTCACCATCTGCATGATCACTTAACATAGTCTCTCCATCTATGCAACCTCTTAGGACCTCCTCTATAAGTTATCTCCTTAGCTCAAATCTAGTTATCATAGCTTATGTCCACCTTAGCCTATGCTTGAGTGGAATTTTTATCATCCATATCTCCTTTGGTTCACCTTTTAGGTCCTCAAGCATGGTGATATTCTCCATTCTCTCTTGCTCTTCCCACCTCCATCAACATCATGTCCTCAGTGGTCATAACTCATCTTGCTATAGAGCTGGTGGTGGTATCTCTAGTGCCACTACCTCTACATCTCTCTCTTCTTGATCTACTCCCTATTGTGCTTGGCTAGTCTATGACCACTCACAACATGGTCTAAGTGTCAACCTCATCACTAGTGGCCCTAGTCCCCTCCTCCCTTATGAGTCTCTCACATATTAGGACCACTACTCGAGCATCAATATTAATACCACTAAATGAGGTAAGCCCATTTATACTAGAACTTATGCCATTAGATGGGGCTCTATCTACCAAGTATAGTGTCTAATCACCTCTATCCTTACTATAGCTAGTATAACTATGTACTAGCTTGGCTATGTAATTTCTATATGCCCATATGGATACCACACTATGCATGTGCATCTCAATATCTATAGTGTTATCACGTGGGGAAAAATCCATGCTACTTGGTCCTTTCTCCATATTTACACTAGAGGTGACCTATCATCAACTGCATGGGGAAACCTAGCTAATTGATACATGAAAAACCTCTCATATATCTAAGCCATCAATAATATGATTGATCTTATAAACTTCTACCCTCTAACTAGCACCTCATATAGATCATATATGATCTATACATTGATGATAGAGTTGAGCTCATATAGTATTCCCTCCTCTATAATCCTCCTACTCAAGGCTAACATGAACAATGATACCTTATCATCTGACTTGTGACATATCACTCATTGTGTCATAAGTCCTATCTATAATTTGTGATGTATACACATCAAACATACTAACTCACCTACCTCCTAATATCATATTTAAGCATGTAGCCCACATAACTAAGGCTCTCCTCTCTTCCAAGATGTATGGTATGCTTATGGTCACTAGTTCTCCTATCATTGATAGCCCTAAGATGGAATCCACATCCTTTAAAGTGATAGATACCTTTGCCATGTCCCCATCTACCTCCTATATGAAGGTATTAGTCAATCATTCCCAACATCCAAGGAACATGACTAATAGATCTAAACTCAATGGAATCCTACACATGTTAGTTATGCCTCTTAGGCCTATAGCTACTAGCCTAGATCTATCACCTATGGTCAGATGCTCTAATAGATTTAATAGCCAAGATATGTCTACCAATGTCTAGAATTAGGGTTATCCCTATAACCAAGAAATAACAAAAGATGTATTAGATCCATCATGTCATGTATAGCACAATACATTATTTTTACAACTTTAATAAAAAACAAGCCTAAATTACTTTAATTCACTCATTATTACCTATTTTTATCCTACATGGTCCTTTTCATCTTTACTTGGTCATTTTGGGCCATTATAGCCTTATTTTAGCCTTTTGCATGCATTTTTGTACAATTTTGGTTCTTTGGTCAAACTAATTTGACCAAAATTTCCCTATTTTTGGCCTAGTTGAAAGTCAACCCTCTTATTTCCCCCCTAGTATTTCATTATCATTATGTACTTTTTGGATCAATTGGAAAACTATTCTAGGTCAGAAGTTTATAAAATGTACAGGGTCAACACATACCTACTATGTTGGCAGTAAGGATTTTGCCTATTTTTAGCCTACTGGGTCGATTGGGTTGACCCAGTTGTTTTTATCTATCAACCCCTTGCATTTTCCTTAAAAAGTGCTTTTTTGTAGTTTTATTCATAATTCTTCCAAACCCATTTACCTAATTGGTTTTTATTACCTATAAAATCTAATTTTGCTTCATTCTAACATCTAGAAGTGCTAAAAATTAGATGTTTTAAAAATACACTTAATTCAACAAAATACTCAAAAACTAGCTTAAGAATCATATTTGCATCCCTGTAGTACACTTGTTACCGCTCCTAGAGTTTCCTCTTATCTAGCCTATCATCTCCTCACCATCCTAGCTTTTTTGGTCTCTAGAGCTCCTTTTCTCTCTTTCACAAGTCAAAATAACAAAATGACTTCTCTTTCCCCTATTTAAAATCACTTTTCAAAATTCAAATTCTTTAATTATTTTTCTATAGATTCCTTCTTTTGCCTATATATTTATTTCTACTCATCCATTTTCAAAACCATAAAATGCATTGGATTCATGATAACTTAGATAATATTTTCCACTACTATACGCCTATTTTCTATTTTTTTAAATTTTTGGCTATTTTTCACTAACTTATATAGGTTCACCTAGTGTTCTTCACATTAGATGCCTTCACACTTTTCTTGTAGTCTACTTCTTTATCTACATCACCAAGGTAAGTAAAGGTATTTTATTTTCAATTTTGTCTTTTCCTTTATCTTATTTTTTACTTATTACACTTTACTTAGCATCAGTGTTGTGTATTATCATGTTCTATTTCCTGAAACACCATCTCATGTTGCACTTACATGACACATGATGATCTTTGAGTTGGGCATATGTATACACATAATATTTTTAACTTTTATTGGTTACTGACACTTTGTATCTTGAAGGAACTTGTTGAGCCTCAATCTCTTTGAGTGCATGCCTTAAGGGGTACACTAAGAAAGGGGTGGGTAGACCATTGGTGATTTGCAATATTGTTGTCCCTTTTTCCACTTTCCATCTACACACTCATATCCTAAAACCATTTACCCTAAGCTTATTATTCTTAGCCTTACCCATTCTAGTCATTTTCCATGCTTTATCCTCCTTGTTCTTGCCTTGACCCCCTTTCAATCAATTGACTATACTAGGTCGACTGGGTTGAACCTATATAGTTTTCATCTTCTGATTACTATATAGGGTTGATTGGGTCAACCCTGTACTATTTGAGGGTATTTTTCACTTTGAGATTTGTTATCCCTTTGACTGACCTACCTCAAGACCTAGTGAATTATCTCTTGAAAACATATAAGGTTGATTGGGTTGACCCTGTACAACTAACATATTCAAAAGGATTTATGGAAAGATATATCTATATATACAAGTTCATTTCCAACCATTTGTGAGAAGAGGAGTGAAGAAGAATAAGTTTGAACAAACATTTGCTTATTGACCATTCTACTTGAAGAATAAAGCTTAGGGTTCCATAGTTTCTTTGGAGATATGGATCTTGTCTTGTGGAGAAGTATTTTGGATGCATATATAGGTTATGTAACCTAGAGATAATTTGTCTTTGTTATCTTTATAGATGACAACAATCTCTTTTGAATCACCTTGTCCAAGGGAGAGATTGAGGCTCGATAGGTTCATTTTCAAGGTAAGTATTTCTAGCTTTATTTATCCTTTGTAAGAGTAGATATATAATGTAGTTGTGCTTATTTCTTCCATCTATTAGTATTTCATATACATTAATGTGAGTATATGTCTTTTATTCATGTTTAATTAGTTTGTTTTATTTCTAACCCCCCACTTTGTGCCAAAATCTTTGGTGTGTACTAGATTATATTTACTTTCTTATTTATTAAAATAGAGTGAACATTATACCTAGGACTCTTTTAGGATTGTTGCATGATTGTGTTAGACATATGATTTATAACCCCTCTTAACATGGTGTATTATGAGAAGTGGTCCCCTAATTAGGACTAGTGGATCCCCATATTGGTCATTCCCCTAGTTAACAAATGTATTCCCAATCATAAGTGTAGGTGTGCTCTATCTTCTCCAAGATAGGATTGATTTATAGATAGGATGCATTTATGATTGCATACAACACCTACTATTAAGAATCCATTATTTTTATATATTCAGCTATATAGTACACTTTGGTGACATTGTTAGCAAAACATGATGAACAAGGGACTAAAAGGGAATTTTATTACTTAAGAAATACTTTGGTATCATATAAATGTAATTATTGCACTATTGAAAAAGCATGTTTAGTAGTTGTTTTTTTTTTCCCAAAAGCTTTGACATTATATGATTAACATTAAAACTAAGCTCATTTACAAAATTGATCCCCTTAAGTATATTATTTTAAAATCAGCCCTTATAGGAAGGATGGCTTAATGGGTTAAGTTGCTTAGTGAATTCGACATTGAGTATTAGAATTAAAAAATATATATAAGGCCAAATTATTTCAGATTAATTAGCTATAACTCTATTGATTGATAAACAATCATTGATTATGGACTTTCCTAATGAGTCTATTATATCTCTAGAGGATTATTCAAAATGGTAGTTATACTTTGATGGCTCCTTCACAAATCATGGAATGGGGTAGTTATTTTTCTCATTATTCCACAAGGTGATCTCATCCTAAAATAATTTTTAATAAGATTTCCTTGAACTAATAACATTTTAGAGTAGGAAGTCCTTAATTTTGGTTTGAAACTAGCCATCCAATAAGGTATTTATGGCATTAAAGTATATAGGGACTCATAGATTATCATCAAATAATTTAATTATGAATATCAATCCAAATATGATAAGCATTCTTCTTACAAATCAATGGTTGAAAATTAGAAACAATCCTTATATCATATTCAATTTGAGCAAGTTCCATGTGAAAATAAAAAAGAAATAAATGTAATGGCCAAAATTGGTTTCATTATGAACATGCATCTAGAGGATGATCAATGCCACTTCTTAGTTAAATAATTAATTATTATAGCATATGAGAGCCTTGATTATAAAATTTTTGTGAGATTTTTGGTCCTAATTCCATTTGGTACCAAGACGAATATGCCTACTTACATGACAAAATCATACCTCCCAACTTACCCCATAATTGTAAGAAATCATTTATTTAATGTGCTTCCCATTTCATAATCCTTGGTAACACTTGATATCATAAAAGCTATGATGGAACTTTATTGCATTTTTAAAATTTAGTTTAGGTTACCCTAGCTATCAAGGAGGTTAATTATGGTATTTTTGGTGCACATACTACTGACATAGTCCTTGGTAAGAAAATTCTATGAACTAGAGATTATTGAACTACAATAGAAACTGACTCTTGAGACTATGCCCAAAAGTGTGTAGCATGTAAAAAACATGGGGATATTATTCATGTTCAATCACAAGCTTTGCAACTTATTTGTAATCCATGGCCTTTTTCCACATGGAGGATTTATCTCATTGGTAGGTTTAATCCAAACTCTTTTGATGGCCATAAACATATCATAACCATGTTGAGGCCATCCCACTCACCTATGTAATGGCTAAACACATATATAAGTTCATCCTAAATCATATAATTTGTCATTAAAATATCCTATCCACTATGAATTTTGATAATGGTAAATCCTTGAAGAATAAATATGTAAAATCCTTTTGCCAACAATTTCATATCAAACATAAATGGTCCACCCCATATTATACACAAGGTAATGGACAAGTAGAGGCATCCAAAATTAATATCCATAAAATCCTCAAATTTTTTGTCAATGATTCTATCCATTATTGGCATTTTCAAATTTATCCCACCTAATGGAATTATCATATTAGTATTTGTACACACACAAGGGTAACCCCTTACTCCCTTGTATATGGAACTGAATCTATTTTACCCATTAAAATTGAATTACCCTAATTATGTATTTCCTTATAGATTTTATTATATGATGAGGAATAAAAAGACTCAAGGTTTCATGAGCTAAACCTTATAAATGATAAAATAATCCATTCACTTGATCATCTCCATACATATTAAAACCAACTCTACCATAATTATAATAATAAAATCAAAGCTAGGGAGATCTTGTTTTGAAAGAGAATAAAATAAACACAAATGTTGATCATGATAAAAAAGGTAAATTTAAAATCAATTGGTTAGGCCCTTACATTGTCATATCTAAGTATGGATTAAGTTCTTATAAATTAGAAACTAGGGAGGGTGAAGAGCTTGATGAGCCTGTGAACATCATACATCTTAATAAATTTCATGATTAAATGGATCTATTGTTTTTGTCATTTATATAATTTAAAAAAAATAGAAAGTGAAATAAATCATCCAAAAGTGAAAACCATTCTTATGGCACATTGGGCAAGTACATGTTAACTACTAGACTTGCACCCTTGTGAAGGTAGTTTCAGGCCTTCATAGTCTAAACTAACATGGAGAAAATCCTATGTTGTGGGTAGCCTAATATATGGATTTCATATATATATTATAAGGGATATATCCCCTTGATGTATTAGTTAGGATCTCTTCTCTAAAATGAAAGGAAAACTTATCTAACTGAGGTGATACACCAAAATGTGTCCTCCACTTAACTAATATGTACTAAGAAGGATTAATATAGACATGGAACTAATTTAAATTCTCAAATTAAGGTTTCCAAACATTAATATTTCACATAGAGGCTCAACATGATGCATGATCCAAGGCAGCTGATTAATATGTCTCTCAAAGACACTAAGGAGATATTACACTTGTCATACACACCAAAATATTCAAGGACACTATGAAACCTATAAGTATGAACCAAAACATGAAAATATGTAAATATGATAGGAAAAAATGAGAGGAATTATGCACCATCATTGTCATTCATCAACTAACCATTAGCATACACTAATCACAAGCTTTGAGGAGGCATGAATTCAATCTTATTCATTATAAATAGGAAAGTAAAAGTGTTTTTATGAGAATGTTATTTCCAAAAATTATGATAAGGATTATTTTAAATTCCAAAATTAGGCATACATATAGATAATATGATAAAGGAGAGAGAGACAAAGTAAAATCTAAAAAACTAGGAGATGAGACATTCACTAGGTCCTTCCCCCACTGCAATGTAGTAGTTCCTTGCTTATATATTTTATTCCTTCTCAAAAGTGGAATATGGGTAAATAAGGAATTTTATTTAATGTTTTAATAAGTCATTAACATTAATTTTTGATCTTTGACCAATACAAGTGCCTATATCTTTGCTTGCACACCCTATATTCTTGGTCACATGGCCTTGTTTGAAGAATGAGTGTTCCTCCTTAAAAATAGGAATTTAAGTCTTCATTAATTCTATATTTAAATGTTATTATAAGAAATTTATTAAGTCTCTCCACCTTAATTATTATCCTATAATCTCATTCATGCTTGTTTGACTCTTTCAACATGTTAATCATAGGAAGGAAGAAGGCCTAGTTAGGAGTCTTAGAGACCTTTTCAACCTTTAAACCATTTTTACAATAAAAAATTTAATTATTCATACTTTAGTGGTAATAACAGGGAGATATCAACACCAATAAGTCCTTTTGAAAATTTTCTATGCATCAATTTAGTACTTTGATCATTTGACTCCTTGAGCAAAAAGGTGTAAGAGAACGAAAAAAGGGTTTTACATTAAACCAAGAAAAATTCCTCCATGGATTTCTTCTTAACATTTATTAAGACCTTAAAAAATTCACATGTAGCCATAAAACCCTACAAAATATGCCATTTTAATCCATTTGCTTACTTTTCACTCATTCTTTATAGCCTTAAAAACTGGTAAAGCTCATTGTATAGAAGAATGTATAGATCACCTTATCAAATTGATCACATTTTTAGTACCCTATATCCTCTTACAAATTCATAACAAATTTAATGATCCAACTCAAAGTGTAATGATCCATTTTATGTCATTTATCTCTTTCTAATTAGGCCTAATTAGGCCTTTTAGGCCTAGAAAGAGAAATTCGGCCCAAATGATCACTCACACATTTGAAATTTTTCAAAAGTGTTTTATTAACTTTACCTAGCCTAATACCATCCTCCATGCCAAATTTTAAGTTATGGGACATTATGTAGAAGGGCAAACCATGAAGTGGCCATTTACAAGCCTGGATTCTTTTATGTGCTTGAGGGGTAGTTTGAGATGTTTTCCATGAAATATGTATGTTTTTATACTTATATGTAACTTTATAAGTCCTTTATTTCACTCTCAATCTTTCACCATTGATTTTAGGCTTGCAAAATTGAGTTCTTTCACCTATTGACCTAGTGGCCAACTTGCAGGGGCTACATAACTCTTTGAAAGAATTGTAGAACATTTTGGATGATCATTAAACCTATATAAAATTTCCATAAACATAATTAAATGGTTTGGATATCACTCCATTTCTCATACCATCACAAACAAGATTAAACCTATAGATTTTACCTTTTACTATATGGTACTGTACCTACACGTATGAACAAACACCTAAAAGTGAAACTCATGAGAGTTATGAGTATCAAAAATATCATTTTGAATTCAAAGTATTTCATTTGAGGGCATTAAGAATAATATTTTATACATTGGGTCAGTTAAAGGGTTTAAGGAGGGTTTTAAGGTGTTCAAGTTCTTAATAATGGTTCATAAAGGATAAGGGTCCTTTCTAAAAACCAATGCCAAGAATTTGTGGCATGGGGACCCCTCTAACATATCCTATGGGCTTTGTTTCCCATGCATCTTCTCATGGAAGTTTTGAGTAAACATATGATCTCTTTGAGCTCTTTCCCAAGCAAAATAGTGGTGTTTACCTTCTAATTTATTACTCATAAAATTGTGAAACCTAAGGTCTAAACCAATGTCATAAATTTTAAAAATGCCCCCCCCTCAACAACTCAAGAAACCTTAAGCATTTATATATCTCCTACAAGATGTTATAACCTCTTCAAAAATGCCTCTTGATTGAGGTGACTATACATGAAGTCCGAGGAAGGTTCTTTTTGGGTATAAGACCCAAAAACTCATTTTAACAAGAAAATTAAGATTTTAAACATGTTTTATAACATATATGAAATTATCCATGATGATTCTATCAAGCACTAACCTCTCAAACAAGTCTAAAACCTTGATATTGTCCATTGAGGGTTTTATGAAAATTGGGCATTATTGACCCTAGAGGTCTATAAACTGAGTTTTCTTTCATTATCCACATGATAAAATTTTATGGTATCATTTTTAAAGTCATATTCATCCCTTTTTGCCACTATAACTTCAAATATTAATGAGAAAGACACTATCTTCACTTTGTTATAGGGCAGGCCTATAGGTATTCAATATACTATGTTATAAAGGCTGAGCATTATCCTACTGAGCCTAACATTCTTAGAATCTTATAATTTAAATGGATTTCATTCCTTTATCTCATATCATCAAAATAAATTATAACACTAACTATCATCATAATTATATCCTCTCTTCAAATTCTCACTCCTAAGAGGATTGCCTATAGGTGTGTAATGGTTGTAGGTAGAATTATATTATTTACATAGATGTAGGTATCTAATAAACTATAATAATAACTTAAATAGGTA
The DNA here is from genome assembly GCA_037957365.1 of Torreya grandis. Taxonomy (NCBI): domain Eukaryota; kingdom Viridiplantae; phylum Streptophyta; class Pinopsida; order Cupressales; family Taxaceae; genus Torreya; species Torreya grandis. The sequence continues at coordinate 1,334,562 of JARHVA010003475.1, read as the reverse complement.
TCCAAAAAATTTACAAGACCCTTTATTAACCTGAAAAGGTATTTAAACCCCTCTTTTCACTATCACAAGTTTTCTCATGCATCTAATACGTAACTAACTTTGTTATTACCTTGTTAATGGTAGGTGACTTAGCTGACTATAGGCGAATTATTTGAATTTATCTCCTTAATATAACTCCATATTACTTTGAAATAATATTTTAACTTATATACAACTCCATAATATTCTATGAAAACTTAACTAATTATTGGAATTTTAAACTCCTACTGGAGTCTTTCATTATATTATCTTCACAACTTAGTTAGGTACACAAGCTAGCTGTAGGTGATTATTTTAGAGATTTAAGCTTGAGGATGTAGAAGATGATCTTGAAAATTTCTTCACTAACATATTTAAATTCTTGAAATCATTATAAAATGTGATACTTCAAACTTTTCCTCTCATAAAAACTTCCTTTCTTGACCACACATAGGTCACCTAAACTGAGTTCAACTAAACTTGGTTGTAGGTGACCATTTAATGTTTGTAAAAACTATTTGAAGAGAGACATTCCACCTACCTAAATGATTCCAATATTACATGATATTCATTAATCATATTTATAACTATTAATTCCAACCATTTATCTCAATGACCTTATCATCATACTTTTTTGAAGTAGCCTAATAATGGGTGACTATTGTAGGTGCCTATTTAGATCACTTTATGCATAGTAGGTGAACACGTGAAATAGTTTGTGATATGAAAAATATGATGCCAAAACAATTTAATAAGTTAAGGTCACCTTGAATCAACTTGAAGAGGCATTCAAACTCTTGATAAACAAGGAAAACAAAGTACATGCTCTTACCTTAATAACTGCTAACTTACCTTAATTTCTGCTAAATTAAATTTTAAGGTAAATTTTCATGCTTTTGGATTATACCTTAGAGACCTTATGATAAATATCACCCATTTATTATTGATAAATAATCCATAACTATTCATACAACACTTCATAACACATTTCCAAGGTGCACACTGTCTTTTATATCTCTAAACAATTAGTAGCAAAATCATACATAGTCATGACTATCTTTTAGGCATTTAAGGCTTAAAATAGATCCACTTACTCTCATTAAATAATGAAACTAGTCATGTTTAATAAATTATGAACATTAAAAAAAAATTCCTTATCTCTAAGAAATTTATTCATCTTCATAACTCCTCATAGCTTCTATGATCTATGTCTTCTAGCCTTCTCATTAGGCCTACAAGTGTTTAATTGAGCTTTGAGAGAGAGAATAGTATTAAGAGAGTATGGTTTATAAGACATGAAATTAATTTTATAATTCATATGAAGTAACCATTATGATTCACTAATCATATCATGTTGATCACACTGAGATACTCCTACACATTAGAAGCTCCTTAACCCTATATTTATTCATTGTGAAAGGCCTTATCACACTCAAGATATCTCAAGAAAAAATATTTTAATATGAAGGAAAATAAACATTTTGATTGGATGAAATAGGTTTATTATACCTAAAACATGGACTTAATAATCCTTTGAATATTAATACATTCAATTGGTATATCAATAATGTTTAAAAACTACCAAAACTCAAGTCAAGACAAACAATTGATTTCTTGTAAAAATAATCCTTGTCAAGACAAATTATATAATTATTCCACCATGAAAAATATCCTATTTAACCTTGAAATAATCCCCCTATAACCATTTCTATCCATTGAGATTTGAAGTAAAGAAATACAGAAAAACCAAGACCCTATCTGGATGACTAGGACATAATGACCCCTTTACCCTCTTAGGGATTGTTCATAAATATGGGGGGATGAATTAGAAAAATAATTGCCCAAAACTTAATTTAATTAGGTTACCTATCACTTCCCAATATATTTATATCTAAATCTCTCTCTCTCTCTCTCTCTCTCTCTCTCTCTCTCTCTCTCTCTCTCTCTCTCTCTCTCTCTCTCTCTCTCTCTCTCTCTCTCTCTCTCTCTCTCTCTCTCTCTCTCTCTCTCTCTCTCTCTCTCTCTCTCTCTCTCTCTCTCTATCTATCTCTTGCCTATAATGAACAAAAACTGATGGCCTTCCTAGAGTTGCTAAGGAGGTCGATATGAAAGATAAGTTCGTTTTCTACATTTGACACCTAAAAACCATTTTAAACCATGGATTTTACCTTTTAATTATAAAATAATGCCTTAATATTCTTGGAAGTCAATTTTACCTTGAATAACTATATGGATAACCTTAAAATAAGCCTTTTTGGCACTAAAGTTGCCATAATAACTTGAAAATCCTAATGAAACTACTTAAAATTGTATAAATTATACCTTTTCATGCCTTAAAAATTAAACCATGTCTAAATTATAATATTTGACTATCATTAACATGCAAAACCTGCTCTAGTAGCCACCAAGTGTTCTAAACTATAGTCAACTAGGTCATGAATTTAGTCAAACATATAATAAATCAATTTGATCAATTATAAATAATGTCATGACCTTGAAATAAGGCATGAATCATATTAATATGTTTTAGACTCCTTTCATCACTTGAAACAAATTGAAACAGGTCAAGAGGTAGCTAGACAAGCATATGACCATGATAACCAAAACCTAAAACTCATGAAATTTACCTTAAAATATAGTAGTCTAGGTTTTGGATGACCATTTAAAATACATTATAATGAAAAAATAATAATAAATATGGAAAATAACATGGAAATCAAAGTTTCAAGTTATAGGGGTGACAATTTGATCGGTGAGGTTAAAATTATTAACATTTTGGTGACCCAATTGGGAAGTATGCATGTTATACTTAATAAATAGACCATTTAAATCTATTTTGGAATCATAAGATCAATATTAAATTATAAAATTAATATTAAAAAAAATAATCAATTAATATAATACTCTTGACTTGAAATAAGACAACTTCTCTCCTCTAAAAATAAGAAAAAAACACACACAAAATATGAGAGACTGATTAACAAGACAAATGTAAAAGAAAAGCACTTATTTGAAACAAAACATAAGAAAAATAATGTGCTAGGACATGAATTATAGGAAAAAATAAACTAACCATGTACAAATAACTTAGTTCTCAATAGCAATGCTTCAGATGTATCCCATTGCTTGGGATTGAAAGCTCCTCACCATCCATCTTTACAAGTTGGAAAACATTGTGGGATTTATATCTAGAGATTATGTATGGGCCAATCTAAAGAGATTCAAACTTTTTATACCTTCTTGGATTATCTCTATCCTCATCCCATTTGATAACCAAGTCTTCATGTTTAAACCTCCTTGAAGATGCTCCTTTGTCAAAGGTTCTCTTCACTTGTGCTTGGTGAATTTCCATGGCTAACATAGACTAATTTCTAATCTCTTCCATCTCCATAAGCTCAACATACCTTAACTCCATCAGTTAATTTTATAATAATTCTAATTGATGCATTAGTTCTGAATTAGTAAATTCAAGATAAATGGACGACCTTGCTTCCTTACCATAAACCAACTTGTATGGTGAATTGACTATAGATATTTTATATGAGATCCTATGAGCCCATAGATTTGACTTAAAATTAAAATTACATGATCTCTAATTATATCAAATAGTCCTTCTTATGATCCTCAAGAGGTTCTTATTGGTGGATAGTCATTTGATGAAGTGCTGAGGTACACACCATGTTGAACAACCCATTGACTGATCTTGTAAGCAAACCTTCATTAAAATGTAACACATTGGATTCATTTTCTTCCTTTAAAGCTACTACCTTTATCTATCTTGTGAATTAGTAGTAAGGATCCACTTATGACCTTATCTTTAATGTGGGTTAATGAGGCCAATTAATTCTAGACCCCATTGGACAAAAGGTTGATCCACTAAAATTGGTTGGAGAGGTAAGGTTGTATGTTTTTATTTTCCTATAAACATAGCACATTTCTTACATTTTCTCACCTAATTATGGAAATATTTGAATATAATGGGACAATATTACCCAAATATCATGACATTAAGGGTTGTATTTATTTCTAAGAAATGTCCTCCACCATGTCCATCATGGAACTCTTCAAGCAACCTTTCTGTTTGGCTTGGTTCTATATACTTTAACAACATACCATTGACATATTTCTTGAAAATCACACCATCAACAAGGAGAAAGGGAATGTAATAGAATATAAAATATCTTCTCTTTGATGCACTTAATTTATGAGGATATAAACCATCTTGAAGGTACTTTACCATGTCTTGAAACCAACTTGAAGATGAGGTATGATCAACTGTAACTTCTTCATCATTCAATACTAAAACTACCTCTTTATTCTCTTACAAATATTAAGCTAGATGTTCATGTAATCCTTTTCCTCTAATGAGTTTAGTGACCTTAATGTCAACATCATACTCCATTACTCTTGTTATCCAACCTACCCTCTTCTCATTTATGTCCTTATTCAACACGAACTCCTTAATACTTGGATGAGCAACCATTAGATGTATCCTATTATTAAATAAAAAATGTCTAAGCTTCTTAAGAGATATAATTACTAAAATAACATGTTTATATACTGTTGGGTGAATTTTTTTTGTCAACTAACTGAAGGCAAAATGGTTATATCAGCCACAGTGTAATGAGATAAATCTCTCCTCTCAATAAGGGGAAGTTCCCTATAAACTATCACAAACTAATATAAACTAAATATTAATTTAGAGGTGAGACAATATAATCCATTTATTTTTTTTAGAAATGATGTTTACAAAATAAAAGAACACTTTCTTGATATTAACTGAAAAATCAAGAAACCCACGAGAGCACAAAGTCTATCATTGCTTCTTTTGTTGATTTATAACTTGAAACATAGTAGATTGAGGTGTAGCCCAAAGTCTTCACCAAAAACTACAAAAAAGTATATGATCAAAAAAGATAAAATTAGTTCAAATCCTTTCCGATATCCTTTATTTTAGAACACTAAAACACAAACTAAAGATAATTGTTGTAGCGCAAAGTCTCCACAATCAACTTTAGTACATCTCCCAGATTATTGTCACTCACACTACTTATTTAATCAAATAGATAAGATTGCATCAGGAAAAGGACATATGAACAATTTCTAATACAACACAAGTTATTTCAACACAAAGTTTAAAAGGTCACTTGCCTTCTCATTTACTTGATAAATTTTGATTTACAATTTGAGAACAAAGTCTCAAAATGACTTTCAATTTTGGTAGAGTTTCACTTCAATAACTAAAACATGAAAAAATACAATAGAGGCTCTCTTTATTTATAGGGAGAGGCCTTGAGGAAATTTAAGAAAAACTTAACTACCTTGACTTATTCAAAAATAGGAGTCCTTATTGACTTAGGACTTCCTATATTTTTACATGTAATTACATATGAAAAAAGTACATGTAAAAATGTCCAAAGCTATTTCAAAAGTACATCTAAAAAATGAAAAATAAACCAAAGGAAAAAAACTATTTCAATTTATATCCCCATCTTTTTTCATGTGAGCATCATACATAGTGAAATTTGCTTGCATCCCGATACTGTCTGGACTAACAGTGTTCTTGAAAATCATCTTGACTCTGACTATGGCATCTCTTACTATGGTGACTGATTTTACATGACTAGTTAACTTGGTTTTTAGATTATCTAGAGTTAACTGATTGTCTAGAATATTGTCCATAGATGTTATTGAAAATGTCTTATCTTCAAATTCTTTTTGGAACATACCTTCAAATTCCTGAATCATTTCTTCTACTGAAAGGAATTGGTTATCTTGAGATGTAAGCTTGCAAGGTAGATCCTCCAACTTATGCAAAAGGCTGACATCACTTTGTTCATTAAGTTTCCTTGTAGATTCAAGGTCAGTGATCAAATATTTAAGCACATGACTCATATATGTCAATGCCTCTTTAGTTTTGGTATAAGATTCCCTATTAGTACTGACACTAATTGATATTAGAGTGCTTATTTTTAGTTTTTTCATGTCCACCCGTTTATCAAGATACTTTTCTATGCTTTCAATATCTTGAGAAACAACATCAATGAGATCATCAAGTTTTGCTCTTATTTTTATCATTTTATCTATCTTCTCAGATAACTCTATGATTAGGAAAATTTCTTGTGCACGTATCTTGTCCAAGTATTCTTCAAGTACTTTTCCTTTGAGATGAGTCTTTTATGCTTTTTGAATGATGGGGTCTTCTATAGAAATGGCCTCAAGAGTTACTGATTCTAAAGTGAAAGTGATTTTCCTTACCACTCAGTCAACTGTTCCACCATTACTTTGTAGTGATCTTTCATTTCTTTCTCCCTATCAAATTTTTGAATCAGGATGTCCATGGCTAACTGTATATCACTCTTGGCACTTTTATGAGTTATCTTGCCTAATTAAACTCTAGAGATAGAGTAATAATTTATATCAAAAATTTTAATGGTTTCACCTTGTGGAGGTCTTGCAATATCCAAAAATTTGTGTCCCTTATTTCCAAGCATTTTTGAAAGAATCTTTGGCTTCTTCGGGCCTGGCTTTTACTAGCACCAGCTTATTAAAATCAAAGTCATCTAGAAAGATGGATTGTTTCTTCCTTTTTGGTGTATAAGCTGGTAACCATGGTGGGAGCATAGAAGTACTCACATTAGGATCTATCTCCATTGTTTCTATCACCGCATCTACACTTTCAAAGGTAGTGGAAACAATAGGTGGAGTTTCAGTAAAAACTACACCTTTTACTAAGTGATCAAAAGTAGAAGTATCTCCAATATCAAAAGATGGGGAGGACAAAATAGGAATAGACCCTAAGGAATGGAGAATATATTCAAAAGTGAATTGAGGGTTGTCAAAAATTATTTTGGAAGGAGAGGGTGATTCAGAAGAGGGAACATTAATAAGAGAAATAGACGAAGGAGCTTCAATAGGTGTGTCAGGTGGGAGAAAATAGACTCTCATTTCTTGTTGTACATTCTCTTGTAGAGATAAAGTTTTTCTTCTTGTTGATTTTTAGGCCTATCTTCAATCTCCATCTCTTTCATTGATGGTGCTTTAGTGTTCTATTTCTCAACTTCCATATCTTCTATTTTAGACTCTTTTTCCATAGCTTGACTTTTTCATCACAAATATGATCTTAGGCTTATGTGGCTTGGAAGAAGAAGAAACACCACTTTTGTTATTCATCCTATTTTCTACTTTTCTTCTTGTTTTTTCTTGAATCTCATCTTCTAAACCTGTGAGGAATTATTTCAAAGCAATTCCCTTATTCACTAGCCAATTATTGGTGTTTGCCAATATAGGTTCAAATCTTTTCCTCAATGAGGTCAGCTCTTTTTGGGACCATTGAATTGGAAGAAGAGGGGCATTATCAATCTATTCAATATTGTATATATTATTAATCAACTCTCCATTATCCACTAGATTCTTAGAGATATTAGAAAGTCCCAAATATTCAATCTGATTAAGAGATAACCTGTTGTAGTCCATTTTCCTAACATCTATCACTGTTCTCAAATCTACCCAAACATATTCAATCATCGGTTCATGAAAATAGGTTTTATTTTTTATTATGTATTTCATTCCCCTATAATAAAAATTTGGTCTTCTCTTGAATTACTTAATGGTTACGAGTTGCACCTCAGTTTCCATGACTCTAGCCCTTGTAGTAGTTAATACTAAATACCTGCCAATTTCAATTGAGAATCTAAAACTAGGTTTCTTGAGCTCCATCTGTTTATTATGAATGATGATCATTTATCTAGATATCTCTATTAAGACCAATTTTTTTGAGGGAAATCTTAGAAGCATATAAATATGACCTTAGAAAAATCCAATCCTTAGGTATGAGAAAGAAGAAAACTGTAAGAACATGCATCCAAAATCATTTACTACTATTTAAGCCTCATCTGACACTCTACTTTGTTCTAGTTAAGGATCAAAAAGACATAAGAATACTAAAAATAAAACATCATTTACTCTCCTAAAATGATGAATAAAACCCTTTAATGTTAATTGAGAGTAGTATTGATACACTAGGATTACTCTCCTATCTCCTTCTGATGTTAAACCTGGAATATTCTCATTGAAGCTGCAATATACACTAGATAAGAATTCATGTAGAATTTAAAGGTAGTGGATACATTCATCATGTTGGAAATATTGTCATTGATGTCAAAGGTTTAGCATTATTGGTGATAAAGACCCCATTACATTTAATGTTGTTTGTAATAAATATATCTTGGCTAATATGAGTCAATATTTATTTAATATTAACTAATATATTTTTGGTTGCATATGAGACAAAAGAAGGGCCCATGAAGAAGTTGAAGAGCCATGAGGTAAAGACAAAAGAAGGATGGGATGCATTTTCTATGAAGAGTCATCTTGGGGAATACCAAGAGTCACCAAGTGAAGACAAAAGAGTAAGGGCACAATTTCTCATGAAGGGACACTTTGAGGAATACAAAAAGTCACAAAAGATAAGGATAAAAGTGGGAAGGATGTTTTTGGTCATGAAGGGTCACCACATAACTTTTCAAATGCTTGAATATGAAGGGTCATCCAATATTGGTGCCATTTTCCATGAGGATTGAAGGGTCACAAAGGGGGAAGGCCAAAGGTCATTTGGAAAGCTATAAATAAAGGCTTGAGAAGCCATTTGTAATATAGAAGTATGAGGTTGATTTGATATTATATTATCTAGCTTAGAAGAGCAATTATGAGAGTTGAATATGATTTATATTTGTTATATCTAGCTCAGAAGAGCAAAGGTGAGAGAGAGGAAAGAGATTTTGTATTGAACTATCATTTGTTGATATAACAACATTGAGAGATAGGTGTGTGGTATACACAAAGTGGTTGATGCTCATGTGGGTTGGTGCTCATGATTAATAGTTGGGTTGGTGCTTGGTAAAGGGGTATGGTGCTCTTGTGGGTTGGTGCTCATGAATAGTAGCTGGGGCGGTGCTCGGCAAAGGGGTATGGTGCTCCTACAAGTTTGGCTTGTGAATATTGTTTGGTTTTGTGCTCATTCATATACTTGAGATTGTTCTTCATGGTTTTTTCCACATTGGGTTTCCACGTTATATCTGGTGTCTCTCTCTTTCTTGTGTGATGTTTATTATTTGAGTTGTATTACATATCTTGAATGTTTGATTAAGGGAAAGTTTTATAAGATAAATATATTGATTCACCCCCTCCCCTCTCAGTTTATTTCATGCTTAACAATTGGTATCAGAGCAGGTTCCTTTTTGAAAAGTTTTACAGCTTGAAGGTGGATCAGGAAAGCACAAGATGACCATACATAAAGGTTCTTCTGCAAGTAAAAGAATAGTTGATCAAGAAGAAGAAGAGGATGAAGCCAAAGTGAATATGGAAGGAGAACTCATGTGTGCCTTAGAAGATTTGAAAATTGTTGAATTTTTTTTGAAGATCAAAGCATCAAATTGAGAAAAATGAAAAGGAGTCAAAGGAGATAATTGAAGATCTGATGACACAGTTGGAAATATCAAGAAAAGAATGTGAAAGGTATGTTACTGAAATTGCCTCTTTAAAAGAAGAGATTGAGAAAGTAGTCAATGATTCAAAATTTGAGAATAGCACTAATATGTTGAATAAGATATTAGAAAGCCAAAAAGCAATATTAGATAAGACATGTATCGATTTTGAAAAGAAGAAGAGCTATGTTGAAGCTCTTACAAATAAAGAAAAAGAAGGGAAGGAATGAATAATACAGAGGACAAAGAAGGCTGGAAGGAACAAAGCTATAAAAGGCAAATAGATCAGAGATTCACAAGTAGGTCCTATTTTTATAGTTACTATTTTTATTGTAATGGATATGGTCATAAGAAATTAGAATGTAGAAAAAGAGCTAACAATCTCAAAAATAAGGAAAAGGAAGGTCATGTAGAGTCAAGATGAAGCTATAACTCTTTTGCTCCTCTATCAAGCTTTGATGAAGAGACCATAATTTGTTACAAGTGTAACAACTTCAGACACATAGCTCGGTATTGTAGAAGCATGTTCGAATTAGTCAAGAAGGACCAGATTTTCAGGGCTCCATTCATCAAGAAAAAGGTTCAGACATGGCAGAAGAAACAATTTGAAGGTTCTATGTTGGTCTAGACAGCTTTGCATGCAAGAAATGAAGAAAAGCCATGATTTATTGATAGTGGATGTTTGAGGCACATGACAGGAGACAAGAGCAATTTCATAACCCTGAAGAAGATCAATGGTGGCACATTGAAATTTGGGGATAATACTACTGCCAGAATTGCCAAAAAAGGTACACTAAGTTTAGATAATGGTAGAACTAAAACTGAAAATGTTTTATATGTAGAAGGTCTTAAGCATAATCTTTTGAGTGTAAGTCAAATGTGTGATCAGGGGTACACACTAAAATTTTATGCAGAAGGTTGTGAAATTAGAAGAAAAGATTCAGATGTATAGATTGCAGATGCTCAGAGCACAGGTAATAACTTATATATGCTATTAGACATCAAAGGTTAAAAATGTTGTTTGAGTCAAATTGAAGAAAGTTGGCTATGGCATAGGAGAATAGGGCACATAAATTTTGACAATCTTGTCAAAATTTGTAAAAAGAAAGTAGTCAGGAATCTTCCAATGATCACAAAGCCATCTAACACGCTTTGTGGACCTTGTCATCATGGGAAGCAGGCTAGAAGGTGGTTTAAAACAAAAGAGTAATCAACCACTCAGATGCTAGAGCTTGTTCACACTGATCTATGTGGACCTATGAGGACTCAAAGTACTCAAGGTGATAAATATTTCATGTTGCTTATTGATGATTTTTCAAGTTTGACTTGGATAATGTTTTTAAAGAAAAAATCAGAAGCTTTTAGACCATTCAAAGCATTCAAAGCATTAGTTGAGAATGAAACTAATCTAAAGATTAAGTGTCTAAGATCAGATCGAGGAGGAGAATTCACGTCAGATCAATTTATTGAGTTTTGTGAAGATCATGGAATAAAAAGATAGTATTCAGCAGCCAGAACTCCACAACAAAATGGAGTAGTTAAATGGAAAAATAGAATAATTCAAGAGATGGTGAGCACAATGCTAAATGAATCCAAGATAGAAAATAAATATTGGAGAGAGGCAGTTGGTACAATAGTGTATATTCAGAATAGAGCTTTATTAAGATTCAATAGTGACAAGACTCCTTGTGAGCAATGGAAAGACAAACCAACAACAGTTGATTATTTTAGAGTTTTTGGTAGCAAATGCTTCATAAAAAGAACTGATAAAAAACTTGGTAAGTTTGAATCCAAAGCAGATGAGGGTATATTTCTTAGTTATTCTTGAAAAATTAAAGCTTATAAATGTTATAACAAAAGAACCAAGAAAATTGTTGAAAGTGCAAGTGTCAGGATAGAAGAAGATCGAACACAAAAGATCAGTGATCCAGTAGACATTCCTAAAATCATTGAAGAGGAAGGCTTTGAAGAATCAGATGAAGATGAGTAAAAGGAGAAAAAGGGCACCAAGACTCCATCCAAATATGTTCAAAAAAATCATAATGAAAGTGACATCATCGGGGATATAAAAGAAGGAATTCACACCAAAAGAATGATGGTAAGTGAATCTGAACATTTCTCTTTGTTATCTAAAATTCAGCCTAGAAATTTTTCAGAAGCTAGACATGATGAGCATTGGGTTAAGGCTATGGATGAAGAATTAGATCAGATAGAAAAGAATGATACTTGGGAATTAGTGCCTAAACCAAAAGATCACAATGTGATAGGAACAAAATGGGTTTATAGAAATAAGTTGAACGAAAATGGAGAAGTAACCAGAAATAAAGCAAGATTAGTATGTAAATGATATGCTCAGATTGAGGGAATAGATTTTGAAGAAACTTTTGCACCAGTAGCAAGGTTGGAGGCTATTAGAATGTTTCTTGCATATGCAGTATTTAAAAATTTCAAAGTATTTTAGATGGATGTCAAATCTACCTTCCTAAATGGGAATCTTGAAGAAGAGGTCTACATTGAGCAGCCTGAGGGGTTTATTCTCTTGAATATTAGTAATCCTATATGCAGATTGAAGAAAGCATTGTATGGATTAAAATAATCTCTCAGAGCTTGGTATGAAAGACTTGTTAAGTACCTGCAAGATCAAGGATTCAAGAGAGGATTTGTTGATAGTAATCTTTACATCAAAAGAGAAGGTGAGCATCAATTGACTATTGTGGTTTATGTTGATGATATCATTTTTGGAGGAAATATTGAAAATATGACAAAATAATTTTTTGATAGAATGCAAAAAGAATTTGAGATGTCTATGCTTTGAGAATTATCATTTTTTTTAGGATTACAAATATTTCAATCAAATAAAGGAATTTTTATATCTCAAAGTAAATATGCCAAAGAAATGTTGAAGAAATTTGGTTTTGAGGTTTGTGTACCAGTTGGCACACCTATGTGTATAGGAAATAAGGTGAGCAAGGATGAAGATTCACCTATTATAGATCAATCTTTGTATAGATCTATGATTGGTAGTCTTTTATATTTGACAGTATCGAGACCAGACATCATGCATGCAGTAGGTATGGTTGCAAGATATCAGTCATCTCCAAGAGATATTCATGTTTAGTTGGTGAAAATAATATTTAGATATATCAAAGGGACATTGGATTATGGATTATGGTATCCCACAAGTAAAGATTTCACTTTAGTTGCTTATATAGATTTAGATTGGGCAGGGTGCTTAGATGACAGAAAGAGTACAAGTGGAGGAGCTTTCTTCCTTGGTGATAGCTTAGTATCTTGGCTAAGCAAGAAGCAGAACTCAGTATCACTTTTCATAGTTCAAGCAAAATATATTATAGCAGTATTGTGTTGTACTCAAGTGCTTTAGATGAAGCAAACTTTGGAAGATATCAAGGTAAAGTATGATGAACCTATTTCCATTTTTTTTGATAACAAAAGTGCTATAAATATTTTAAAAAATCTAGTAATGCATTCAAGAAAAAAATATATTCCCATTAGATATCACTTCTTGAGAGAGCAGGTTGCAGATCAATAGGTTAAGTTGGAATATATTAGTACTACAGAGCAGATTACAAATATTTTTACAAAGGCACTACCAAAAGACACATTTGAGTATCTACAAGAGAATTTGGGAGTAACTTACTTTACTTCCTACCATTGAGGCTCAACATCAAGTGAGGGGGAGCTAAGTGTTAGCTCCAGTTATGCCCTTTGCCATTGATGTCAAAGGGGGAGAATAACAGGTATAGGTACAGGTGTAGAAAATAGGTACAAGGAATAGGTACATGTTGCTATAGTAAGGGGGAGTTATTATATGTTTTTCAGATGACAGTATATGTAGGTGACAGGATGTGGTAGTTTTAGGATTGAGGTTGCCATCAATGACAAAGGGGGAGATTGTTGGAAATACTGTCATTGATGTTAAAGGTTTAGCATTATTTGTGATAAAGGCCCCATTGCATTTAATGTTTTTTGTAATAAATATATCTTAACTAATATGAGTTAATATTTATTTAATATTAACTAATATATTTTTGGTTGCATATGAGACAAAAAAAGGGCCCAAGAAGAAGTCGAAGAGCCACGGGGTAAAGACAAAAGAAGGATGGGATGTATTTTCCCATGAAGAGTCATCTTGGGGAATACCAAGAGTCACCAAGTGAAGACAAAAGAGTAAGGGCACAATTTACCATGAAGGGACACTTTGAGGAATATGAAAAGTCATCAAAGATAAGGACAAAAGTGGGAAGGACGTTTTTGGTCATGAAGGGTCACCACATGACTTTTCAAATGCTTGAATATGAAGGGTCATCCAAGATTGGCACCATTTTCCATGAGGATTGAAGGGTCACAAAGGGGGAAGGCCAAAGGTCATTTGGAAAGCTATAAATAAAAGCTTGAGAAGCCATTTGTAATATATAAGTATGAGGTTGATTTGATATTGTATTATCTAGCTTAGAAGAGAAATTGTGAGAGTTGAATATGATTTGTATTTGTTATATATAGCTTATAAGAGCAAATGTGAGAGAGAGGAAAGAGATGTTGTATTGAACTATCATTTTTTGATACGACAACATTGAGAGATAGGTGTGTGGTATACACAAAGTGGTTGATGCTCATGTGGGTTGGTTCTCATGAATGATAGCTGGGTTGGTGCTCAGCAAAGGGGTATGGTGCTCTTGTGGGTTGGTGCTCATGAATAGTAGTTGGGGTGGTGCTCAGCAAAGGGGTATGGTGCTCCTGCAAGTTTGGCTTGGAAATATTGTTTGGGTTTGTGCTCATTCATATACTTGAGATTGTTTTCCATGGTTTTTCCCACATTGGGTTTCCACATTATATCTAGTGTCTCTCTCTTTCTTGTGTGATGTTTATTATTTGAGTTTTATTGCATATCTTGAATGTTTGATTAAGGGAAAGTTTTATAAGATAAATATACTAATTCACCCCCCCCCCCCCTCTCAGTATATTTCATGCTTAACACATCAATTGCTCATGTAAAACATTATTGATTTGTTCTCCCTAGAAGATGGTTTGTTTGCCTTGGAGTATTACCTTGATGAAGGGATACATCCATTCATGAAACTTTGAGGAAGAGGACAAACCTCTTACTATGCTAAGAAGGTTATCAAATCACCAACTTCTTCTATAAATTCACTTCTCAAAAAACTTCTTGGCCACTTTGAAAAGTTTTCCCTTGAAGTCTTGAGCCATTTATTATTGATTAGCTTCTTTGTTTTTTAAAGATTTTTGATACTCTTTTTGTGCTTCAACAAAATCAAGCTTTATCACTTCTGTAGTAGGAGGGCACATAAACACTTTATCAATGAATTTGGGATCTAGTCTAATTACCACATTACCACTAACATCCAACATAGCCCTAGTTTCTTTATTATAAAACTAAGCACACTGAAGAATAAATTTTATGTTGTGAGTTGCTATAGGGAAAGAAGATACCAAATGAATATTGATTCAATTATCTTCTTCATTTAAGAGTTGGGATTACTTGACTTAGTTCTCTCCACAAAATTAGCCATGTCCACATGACCAATTTTTATATCTCTAATGTCATAAACATTAAAAGTAATCGAGGTGATTGGAAAAATACCTTGATATTTATACTTCATCACTTTCAACTTCTTCAGAGAAAACTCAGTCATCTAAAAGAGCTTTTACCAAAAGGATGTCGATGAAGAAAGAAGATCCACATAAGAAACTATAATAAAAGTCATGATCATGCAATTAGGGAAAATACTAGCAATCTGGGAAAACTACATGTTGATGATCATGGCTATGGAGATGCACTTGAAAGGCCTAAAGTGCAAGAAAGCCAAAAAACTAGAGGAAAGCAGGCTCGAAAAAGCAAAATTAGAAATATCCCAGAGTTAGAAAAATTCAAGAGGATGTTTGCATGGGCATCAAAATTTTCCACCCTTGCAGGTAGGAGAAAACTTGTGTTTATGCATAAGCAGCTAAATTCACCACCATTGCATATACTTTGCATGTAGGAGAGGCAAAAAATGCTAACAAGGCATAAAGTAAGAATATCAAAGTTTTGATGTCCAAGCGGTGGAATTAGCCACTACTATAGGAAATAAGAAATGTTTGAGTGGTATTTTTTGCCGACATTACATGTGGTATCATTTTTTAAGCTTTCACTAAGATAAAGTGGTAAAATTTTCCACCCTTACACTATTGTTTAGAACATTTAATACAACTTGAAAGTAATGAAATTTGGCATTTATGCATTTATCTTATCCATGATGGGAAGTGTGAGAGTAGATTATTAAAGCCATCATCACTAAGTTATTTGTGATGGTTTTCAACCAAATTGGAAGGGCAAACCAAAGTCAAGTCAAACCACTGATGACATACACAATGAAAACCTAGGGCAAAGCAAAATCTATGACTAAGGCTCACTAGGGTAAAACAAAAATAAAACAAGGGTCAAACCATCGAAAGACAAAATAAAATGAAAAGTAAAGTCAAAATTCAATAGGAAATACTCAAAAAATGAAAATCTATAAGTAGAAAAAAATAACTTACCTAACAAACTTGAAATCTTAAGCTCAGTGGCAGCAAATTAAAGATCTCCCTTGTTTGTGCAGTTGAGCGGTTATAGAGAGGAGTCTAGGAAAATAAAAATAAAAAGAAATGACAAACAAAAAGCATTTAAAAGCTCAAAATAAGCTTTAAAAACCTAGTGCATGTAGCCATAAATGCCACATGAAATTCAAGATTTTGAAAATCTTTGCTTGGGTGGCAAAATTTGCCACCCTAACATGTGCCATGGGATAGATCATGTATTGGTGTAAAAAATTGCCATTGATGCATGTAGAGAAGAAAAAAATGTAAGGGTGGTGAAAAAGACCACCCAAGCATAAATAAAAATAAAATTCACTAACACCCTAAAAATGATCAAAAATGACATTTTGATCAAATAAAGATTATAACGGGTTTCATGATTTTTGAGAAATCATGGTGAGGGAATGTTGTAAACTTGCATAGGATGTCAGAAAAATTTACTTGAGATCAAGATAAACTTGTCTCAAATGATGAAATTAGAGTGTAGATTACAAAATGGACAAGTTTCATAGGGGTTATCCACAAAATGAGTGTAGCTAATTTTGGGAACAACAACTAGCTCCAGCTGGAGAACTTCCATCAATTAAACTTTAAAATGATTGAAGGGAGTAAAATCCACTCTCTAAGTGCCTTCATCCATGCCACTGGGATATGGAGTCAAGATATCAAAAATAAGAAGACACAAATAACTAATCAAAAATATAAAAATGAAAACATAAAACTATATAAATGTACAAATGAGCTTATCTAATACTTCAAGAATTGAAGTGTTTTAGATGTTACCCACTATGAGGCAGCAAGAATGGTGTTTTGTGTTGATATTCCAGCAAGAAGCTATTTCCACGATAGAATTTATGAATGGTGAATGGACCTCTCCATAAGGAATAAAATTTTCCATGCATTCCTTTTGGTTCTCTCCTCTTATCCCACAACAAGACTTGATCTCTAATCCAAAACTCATGAATCCTTGCTTTCTTGTTGAAGAGTTTCTTTACTTGGCTTTTATGCTCAGTGATATGGTCCACTACCATAGTTTGTTTCTCTTCTAGTTCAGTTAAGTATATGATCCCTTTATCAATAGAACTTTCAAAAGTTTAATCTTCCACTACCTTTTCTAACTTTAGTGCTAGTAGTTTCAAGGTAATTGGTATCTCCGCATTTAGACCATATAGAAGATAAAATGGTGACATACCTATTACCCTTTTAGGGGTGATCCTGTCTACCCATAAAGCATCAAGCATTGCTTTATGCCAACTTCTCTGATTGTCATCTACCAGTTTCCTGATAATAGTAACCAAATTCTTGTTACTTGATTCTACTTGACCATTTCCTTACAGATAATAATCTGAGTGGGAAAGAATGATCCCATGTTTGTAGCAAAATTTAGTAATCTCATGGGAAGAGAAAAAAGTGGCATTATCTGCTAGAATTTTGTTTGGAACTCAAAATCAGGAAATAATATTTTCCTTAAATAAATTATATACAACTTCCAAAGTAGCATGCTTAACTGGGATGGCTTCCACCCACTTGGTAAAATAGTCTATCATGGTGAGGACATAGTCATGTCTGGCACTTAAGGGTAGGTTTGTAGTGCTAATGAAGTTGATACCCCATTACTGAAAAGGTTATTCAATCACCACTAACTTGAGAGGTAATGCAACCAACTTAGGTTTCCTAATGAACTATTGACACAACTCACACCTACGTACCCAACTATATGCATCTTGAAATAGTGTAGGCTAATAGTATCTGGCTCATAGAATATTTTGAGCCATCATGTGTGAAAAAAAATTTCCTGTATAATCCAAATTGTGGAAAGAATCTAAAATTTTACTTTGTTACACTTTATCCATGCAATGAATAAATACTACATCAAGGTTTCTTTTGTATAAACCATTGTCCCATAGGACATAGTTAGCAGCCTTCAACTTAACAGTTCTTTTCTCCTTATAAGAAACATGGGTAGGACACTCACCATAGGTAAGAAAATGAGTGATATTGGAATACCACTCATCAATAGTAGTGATAAAAAGAACTATTGACATATCCTCAATTATTGCTTCTTCATCCCCTATTTCTTTTGGTACATTATCAACAATCAATTGACACAAGCCTCTTCCATGCACAAGCTTAGTAGGTTTGATATCAAGATCAAACTCTTGGATCTTATCAAACTAATTACCCATTTTAGTATTGAACTCTTATTGAATTAGAATAGACTTTACTATTGTATCACACACCAAAATAATAGTATGTGAATTTAGGATATAGAATCAAAAATGCTTTACCACCTTAACCACAACATAAACATGATTTTCCATGTTTGAATATTTTAATTCATGAGATTTGAGAGGAAAAATCATAAATGATATGGGAGATTCCACACCTTCTTCATTCTAGTGAACCAAAATGGTTGAAAGTGTATGTTCAGAAGCATAGTTGTATACTATAAAATCTTTGATATAGTCTAGACAAATAAGGACTAGAGCATGAGAAATAGCCTTCTTGATATCTTCAAATTTTTCTTTGCCTTCTTCAATCCAATGGAAATTATCCTTACCCTTCATCATGTTGACAATGTGATGGGTTTTCTCTAAAAATTCAGGAATGAACTTTCACAAAAAAATCACCTTTCTAAAGAAAGAATGAACTACAATCTTACTAGCAAGGAGAGTAATACTTTGAATAGATTTGAATATTTTTGAGTCAATTTTAGTGCCTTCTTAGGATACAATATGACTAAAAATCTTACCTTTTGTAATTCCAAAAACTGAATTTTTAGGATTGAGAGAAATACAATTTTGTCGGCAATGTTCCAACACTTGTCGTAAAAGATGCACATGATCAGGATAATGTTTAGAGAAAATAGTCAAGTCATCAAGATACACTACAATGAATTTCCCTATTTCATCTTTGAAAGCAAGGTCCATTTCTCTTTGGAATGTGGTGCTAGCATTGTCTAGGAGATGTACTAAATTTGATTGTGGAGACTTTGCGCTTCAATAATTATCTTTAGTTTGGATTTTAGTGTTCTAAAATAAAAGATATTGGAAAAGATTTAAAAAAAAATTATCTTTTGTGATCATATACTTTGTTGTAGTTTTTAGTGAAGACTTTGGGCTACACCTCATTCAATTGTGTTCTAAGTTATAAATCAATAAAAGAAGCAATGATAGACTTTGTGCTCTCATGTTTTTCTCAAATTTTTAGTTAATATCAAGAAAGTGTTCTTTTATTTTGTAAACATTATTTCTAAAAAAAGAGAAATGGATGATATGGTCTCACCTCTGAATTAATATTTAGTTTAGATTAGTTTGTGATATTTTATAGGGAACCTCCCCTTGCTGAGAGGAGAGATTTATCTCATTATACTGTGGCTGATATAACTATTTTGCCTTCAGTTAGTTGATGAAAAAATATTCACCCAATAGTTTTTGGTGACTCTAATGGGGAATGAATATGCAATTTGAAGCCTCACGCTTCAAGTTGAAGAATTTATAATTCTTTTCCATTCTAAATTCTAGAAAATTCATGGTATACACAAAGCCAAAGAGCTTAAGGTATTATTGATCCCATATTTGAGTTGATACAACAAAATAATTTTGATCTCTTACCTCTATGATCTCACCTTCATCAAACCAAGAATTTTCTCCTACCAACACCAAGTCTCCAATACCAGTTGAAGCTTCTAGTTCTAGTGCTAGCAGAGTTTTATCTATTCATACTCCATAAAGGTTTGCTATCCTACCTTTTAATTTGTAGATCATGGAAGCCCAAGGCCCTTGGGGCAACACTTTTGGTCCTCTAAATTTAACCCTACTTTTGCATGAACTACCTCGTAGTTCAAGAAAAAAATTTACAAAGTTATATGGTGATAGAAAAGTTTAACCTGATGAACACATTATAGCTTTCTGCATAGCCTATGGTGTGATAGGTGTTGAACATGAAGATGTAGTAGTAAGACATTTTGTAAAAACATTGTAAGGTAATATTTTAGATTGGTTTTATCATCTTCAAGCTTAGACTATAACTAATTAGAACACTCTCAAGACCAAGTTTGAGGTTAGGTTCAAATCCATAGAAGATGCACATGCCTTATTATCCCAACTTGCACAAATGAAGAAAGAGCCTCATGAGCCTATGTGAGACTTCATTGCTAAATTCAACAAGCTGAGGAATAGGATTCTTGAAATTGCTCAACCAACACTAGAGAATCTTAAATGCTTCTTTATCAATTATCAACTTCTAAAAGTGAGTTTTTTGTTAAGGTAGGATGGCCCTGTGGATCTTCTTATCGCTCAGATTTTGGTTGACAATGTGATGGGTTTTCTTTAAAAATTTAGGAATGAACCTTCATAGAAAATTCACCTTTCCAAAGAAAGAATGAACTACAGTCTTACTAGCAAGCGTAGTAAAACTTTGAATAGATTTGACTATTTTTGAGTCAATTTTAGTTTCTTCTCAGGATATAATGTGACTAAAAAGCTTACCTTTTGTAACTCTAAAAAATAACTTCTTAGGATTGAGAGAAATACCATTTTGCTGGTAGTGTTCTATCACTTATCACAAATGATGCACATGATTAGGACAATGTTTGGAGAAAATAGTTAAGTCATCAAGATACACTATAATGAATTTCCCTATTTCATCTCTGAAGTCAAGGTCCATTACTCTCTGGAATGTGGTACCATCATTGATTGGACCAAAAGGCATTTTGTGATATGCAAATGTGCCCCAAAGCGTAGCGAAAGCATTTTTATATTGATCTACTTCATTAACTTTCACTTGATTATACTTGGAAAAACTATCTAACATAGACAACATTTTTGAACTAGTTACTATTTGCAATACTTGATCCATGATGGGTAGGGGTAGTTATCCTTTAGAGAAGATTGGTTGAGATTATTGAAATCAACACAAATATGAATTTATATACTCTTTTTCCTTACAATAACTATGTTCACAATCTAGGTGGAATGATGAATTGGAAAAATTATCCTTACATTCAACATCTTTTGAATCTCAAAAAGGATAGTTCCTGATATTTTAGGGTTGTATTGCCTTTATTTCTGCTTGTGAGGCAATGACCCAGCTTTAAGAGGAATTTCATAATAAATTTTTTTAGGCCTGAAGGAGTTCAAATCATCATAATAATATGCTAAAACATCAATGTAATATCAGAGGAGAGTAATGAACTTGAACTTCTCATTGTCAGTGTAACATTTTCCAATGTTGACCATTTTAGGATCTACCTCCGAACTCAAATTTACTTGCTCAAATTCTATAGAAGAACTTGAATCCATTTATTTTTATTACTTAATATATATATCATGCTTATCAAATAGATTTTCAAGTGAAACCAAACCTTTTAGAATTTTATTCCCTTTTAGTTTAAGAAACTCTTCACTAGTTTGTGAATCTATTTTAGAAATGTATTCCCGTGGTGGAGATTCACTACCTTCAAAATATAGCTCATCAAAGCTATCCATATATTTTAGAAAACAAATAATTTGATTATCACCATTAAACACCTACCAATGGTTGGCATTATTAGGTATACTTAGTCGAAAGACTAGCTCAATAGTGTACTTGTTCCCTTTGAAATCTTTATAAGGAACCATGAGAGTTGTGAAGATGGCCAATGAATGTACATGATCATTAAAATATCTTGGCACTGTAGAGATATTGAAAGCATCAAAAATTTCAATGCAATCCCATACATGATTATGATAATGTATAAATATTTCATTTTTGGTTTGATATAAATTTCTCACTTGACAAACCACCAATTCAACATCTCCTCAAGAATGAAGAATCTTAACACCTTTAATATGAGTAGCTTTCAACCTAAGAAAAAATGATTCATATTCAGTGGTGTTGTTGGTATTGTTGAATTATACCTTATATGAGCAAGGGCAAATATCTCTTTGTGGGGATATCAAAACAATTCTAGCTCTAGAACTGGTAGAGGAATAACTACCATCAAATTCTAAAACCCAGACCTCATTAAAATTTGATTTGTCTAAAGATTCCTCTTCATCAGTGAGGGAAGATCCCTTTTTACCTAAAATTTCATCTGAAAACTCTTCTAGTTCATTAGAAACATCTTTAGTGGACAGGAAATAATAACCCATTCCTGAGGATTCGAACAAAATTTGAGCTTTTGGTCTTGTCATTTGGGTAATAATATATTTTACCTCTTTTTCAGGAAGCAATTTTTGCATGATGTCTTTAATAGTTATCCTTTCAAAAATTATGTCTGAGCAGAACACCATAAAAAGTTAGAACATTAGCTACTGGGACTATCATCTTAATCCTATTGTTTGGAAAAGCCACAAATACAAATTGGGCATATTTTATTTGACCCAAAAGTGGTACTCACTTATTTTCCATGGATAAACATCTCCCAAAAGTATTAGTTAAGGTAATACCAAGAGATTCTACTACCTTGATAGGCATAACATTATCAGAGGCTCCAAAATCTATTATGCAATTGCTCAACTTGTGACCATTTACTAATAGAGAAACATAGAAAGGTTCTATTCTTCCAGAGGCAACAAGGGGAGTAGTGACAAGATTATTTTGGGTAGATTTTTTGTAAGGAATTATGAGTCACTTTTGTAAAATATTGTCCTATAGGGATGGTTTTATTTTTGATGTATTTAGCCAACCTATCAAACTATTCAAGATTAACTTGCAAATACTCAACTTCAGACATTTGAATCTTAGTCTTTCTAGCATGATCTATTATGTCAAATAGCTAGAATGAACTAAAAATAGAGGAAGGAAATCCATCATACTATTTTTTATTTGATGTGGTACTAGTCTAAGGGATAGAAGTAGAAGATACAAGATTTTTAGAAATACTTACTTGCTTATTACTTATCAGGTCCTTTGATTGGAAAGGGAGCAAAGTTCCCTATTTAGTAATTGAGATCACTAGTTGAGGTTATCTTGATTTTCCCTTATCAACTTGCTGAGTTGACTGATTTTGGGACCTAGTAAAAATAGCATATGATCCATCATAAACTTCTCCTTCTTTTTTAGCTTCATCTTGGTAATTCAAAAAACTAATGGTGGAGTCACCAGCTAATTCTTCTTCTCCTTCTGCAAAGAGATTAGCATCATTCTCTTAGTCCAACTCAGATTGGAAAGAATGATCATGTTTAGCTTCATAATAACCAACTACTGAGTTGATTGGAACTACTTCAATAACAAGCTTCCCCTGTGTAGAAGGAAGATGATTGGATTGCCCTTGATTTTTAGTAATATTGCCTTGATATGAATTGTTGGGAAACATCCTCCTTGGTATATCTTGATAAGGAAGAGCAGGCATACCTTGAGACATTTGCCTTTTCAGAGCTAGCAATTCATTTGCTAACTTTTGCACCATAGGGTCGGTGGTGCTTGTGGAAGAATTTTTAACAGAAGAGAAAAATATACTTTTGTTGGAATCTCTTCTTATCTTACCTACAAAGATAAGATCATCTTTGAATTTAGTAGCCAAAATCTAAGTGGTAAGAAGATCTAAAGGGCTAGCCTACCTTAACAAAAAACTCACTTTGAGAAGTTGAGAATTGATAAAGAAGAACTTAAGATTCTTCAGTGTTGGTTGAGCAATTACAGGAATCCTATTCCTTAGCTTGTTGAATTTAACAATGAAGTCTCACATAGGCTCATGAGGCTCTTTTTTCATTTGTGTAAGATGGGCTAATAAAGCATGTGTATTTTATATGGGTTTGAACCTAGCCTCAAACTTGGTCTTGAGAGTGTTCTAATTTATTATAATCTAAGCTTGAAGATGATAAAACCAATCTGCAGCAACACCTTATAGTGTTTCTATAAAAAATCTTACTGCTACATCTTCATGTTCAACACCTATCACACCATAGGCTATGTCGAAAGCTACAATGTGTTCATCAGGGTGAACTTTTTCATCACCATAGAACTTTAAAATATTATTTCTTAAACTATGAGGTAGTTCATGCAAAAGTAGGGTTAAATTTAGAGGACCAAAAGTGTTACCCCAAGGGCCTTGGTCTACCATGATCTATTGATTAAAAGGTGAGATAACAAACCTTTATGGATTATGAATAGATAAATCTCTAATAGGACTAGAACTAGAAGCTTCACCTGGTATTAGAGACCTAGCGTTGGTAGGAGAAAAACTCTTAATTTGATGAAGGCAAGATCATAGAGGCAAGAGATCAAAATTATTTTATTTTATCAACTCAAATATATGATCAATAATACCTTGAGCTCTCTAGCTTTGTGTATACCATGAATCTACCAAAATGTAGATTGGAAAAGAACTAGAAATGCTTCAACTCAAAGTGTGAGGCTTCAAATTGTGCATTTGTTCTCCAGTGGAGTCACCAAAAATTGTTGGGTGAATATTTTGTTGTCAACTAACTGAAGACAAAATGGTTATATCAGCCATAGTGTAATGAGATAAATATCTCCTCTCAGCAACGGGAGATTCCCTATAAACTATCACAAACTAATCTAAACTAAATATTAATTTAGGGGTGAGACCATATCATCCATTTCTCTTTTTTCAAAAATGATGTTTAAAAAAAATAAAAAAAAATAAAAATTCTTGATATTAACTAAAAAATTGAGAAACCCACGAGAACATAAGGTCTATCGTTGCTTCTTTTGTTTATTTATAACTTAGAACACAATAGAATGAGGTGCAACTCAAAGTCTTCACTGAAAAATAAAATAAAGTATATGATCACAAAAGATAAAATTAGTTCAAAGCCTTTCCAATATCCTTTACTTTAGAACACTAAAACACAAATTAAAGATAATTGTTGTAGCGTAAAGTCTCCATAATCAAATTTAGTACATCTCCCAGACAATATTGGCACCACATTCTAGATAGCAATGGACCTTGATTTTAGAGATGAAATAAGGAAATTCATTGTAGTGTATCTTGATGACTTGAATTTTTTCTCCAAACATCATCCTTATCATGTGCATCATTTATGATAAGTGCTAGAACACTGCCAACAAAATGGTATTTCTCTCAATCTTAAGAAGTCAGTTTTTGGGGTTATAGAAGGTAAGCTTCTCAATCACATTGTATCCTGAGAAGGCACTAAAATTGACTCAAAAAGAGTCAAATCTATTCAAATTATTACTCTATCTACTAGTAAGACTGCAGTTCATTCTTTCTTTGGAAAGGTGAATTTTCTATGAAGATTCATTCTTAAATTTGTAGAGAAAACCCATCACATTATCAACATGATGAAGGGTAAGGCTACTTTCCATTGGACTATGGAAGGAAAAGTGGCATTTTAAAATATCAAGAAGGCTATTGCTCATGCTTTAGTCTTTATTTATCTAGACTATCCCAAAGATTTTATAGTATACAGTTATGCTTTTGAATATACACTTTTAGCCATTTTAGTTCAATAGAATGAAGAAGGTGTAGAATTTCCCATATCATTTATGATTTTCCCTCTCAAATATCATGAATTAAAATATTCAAACATGGAGAAGCATGATTATGAAATGGTTAAGGTGGTAAATCATTTTTGATTCTATATCCTAAATTCATATAATGTTGTTTTGGTACCTGATACAATCGTAAAGTCTATCATTGCTTCTTTTATTGATTTATAACTTAGAGCACATTAGAATGAGGTGTAGCCCAAATTATTCACCAAAAATTACAACAAATTATATGATCACAAAATATAAAATTAGCTCAAAGCCTTTCCAATATCCTTTATTTTAGAACACTAAAACATAAACTAAAGATAATTGTTGTAGCGCAATGTCTCCATAATCAAATTTAGTACATCTCCTAGACAATGCTGGCACCAAATTCTAGAGAGAAATGGACCTTGATTTTAGAGATGAAATAAGAAAATTCATTTTAGTGTATCTTGATGACTTGACTATTTTCTCCAAACATTGTCTTGATCATGTGCATCATTTATGACAAGTGCTAGAACACTACCGACAAAATGGTATTTATCTTAATCCTAAGAAGTCAATTTTTGGGGTTACAGAAGTTAAGCTTCTCAGTCACATTATATCCTAATAAGACACTAAAATTGACTCAGAAAGAGTCAAATATATTTAAATTCTTACTTTGCCTACTATTAAGACTGTAGTTCATTCTTTTTTTGGAAAGGTGAATTTTTTGCAAAGGTTCATTCCTGAATTTGTAGAGAAAACCCATCACATTGTCAACATGATGAAGGGTAAGGCTAATTTTCATTAGACTATAGAAGGCAAAGTGGTATTTGAAGATATCTAGAAGGCTATTTCTCATGCTTCAATCCTTGTTAGACTATACCAAAGATTTTATAGTATACAACTATGCTTCTAAATATACACTTTTAGCCATTTTGGTTCAATAGAATGAAGAAGGTGTGGAATCTCCCATATAATTTATGAGTTGTCCTCTTAAATCTCATGAATTTAATAATTCAAACATGGAAAATCATGCTTATGCCATGGTTAAAGTGGTAAAGCATTTCTGATTCTATATCCTAAATTCACATACTATTATTCTGGTGCCTGATACAACAGTAAAGTCTATTATAACTCAACAAGAGTTCAGTACTAAAAGGGGTAATTGGATTACTAAGATCCAAGAGTTTTATCTTTATATCAAACCTAATAATATTGTGCATGGAAGAGGCTTGTGTCAATTAATTACTGATAACATACCAAAACAAATAGGGGATGAAGAAGCAGAAGTTGAGGACATGCCAACAATTCTTTTTATCACTACTACTAATGAGTGGCATTATAATATCACTCATTTTCTTACCTATGGTGAGTGTCCTACCCATATATTTTATAAGGATAAAAGAACTGTTAAGTTGAAGGCTACTAACTACGTCTTATGGGACAATGGTTTGTACAAAAGAAGCCTTGATGGAGTATTTCTTTGTTGCATAGATAAAGTGCAATAAAGTAAACTTTTGGAGTCTTTTCACAATTTGGCTTGTGGAGGATATTTTTATGCACCCGTGATTACTCACAATATTCTATGAGCTAGATACTATTGGCCTACACTATTTCAAGATGCATACAATTGGGTACGTAATTGTGAGTTATGTCAACAAGTCATTAGAAAACCCAAGTTAGCCACATTACCTCTCAAGCTAGTGGTGATTGAAGAACCTTTTTAGCAATGGGGTATCAACTTCATTGGCACTGTGAACCCACCCTCAAGTGTTGGACATGACTGTCCTCACTGTGATAGACTATTTTACCAAGTGGGTGGAAGCCATCCCAATTAAACATGCTACTTTAGAAGTGGTATGTAATTTACTTAAGAAAAACATTATTTCTTGATTTGGAGTTCTAAACAAAATTATAGAAGACAATAATATCACTAAGCATCAAAGTCAGGTAAATAAACTCTTTGACAAGAAAGAAAATATTCATGAGTTTTAGATTGGAGATAAAGTCTTGTTATGGGACAAGAGGAGAGAATCAAAAGGAATGCATGGAAAATTTGATTCCTTGTGGAGAGGTCCATTCACCATTCATAAATTCTATGTTGGAAATAGCTTCTTACTAGAATATTAGGATGTAACACCATTCTTGATGCCTCATAGTGGGAAACATCTAAAACACTTCAATCCTTGAAGTATCATATAAGTTCATTTGTACATTTGTATAGTTTTATATTTTCATTTTTGTATTTTTGATTAGTTATTTCTGTCTTTTTCTTATTGATAGCTTGACTCCATATCCCAATGGCATGGATGAAGGCACTTAGATACTGGATTCTACTCCCTTCAATCATTTTAAATTTCAATTGATGGAAGTTCCCCAACTAGAGCCAGTTGTTATTTCCAAAATCAGCTACACTCGTTTTGTGGACAACCCCTATGAAACTTGTCCATTTCATAATTTACACTCTAAGTTCATCATTCAAGACAAGTTTATCTTGATCTAAAGTGAAGTTTTCTAACATCCTATGAAAGTTTACAACATTCCCTTGCCATGATATCTCAAAAATCATGAAACCTATTGTAAACGTTATTTGATTAAAATGTCAGTTTTGATCATTTTTAGGGTGTTAGTGAATTTTATTTTTATTTATGCTTGGGTGGTCTTTTTCACCACCCTTACTTTTTTTTTCTTCTCTGCATGCATCAACAACAATTTTTGCCACCAATACATGATCTAGCCCATGGCACATGTCAAGGTGGCAAATTTTGCCACTCGAGCAAAGATTTTCAAAATCTCAAATTTTGTGTGGCATTTATGGCTAAACGCATTGAGTTTTTAAAAATTATTTTGAGCTTTTAAATGATTTTTGTTTTTCATTTCTTTTTATTTTAAGTTTCCTAGACTCCTCTCTATAATCGCTCAATTGCACAAATACGGGAGATCTTGAATTCACCACCACCAAGCTTAGGATTTCAAGTTTGTCAGGTAAGTTATTTTTTTCTACTTCTAGGTTTTCATTTTTTTAGTATTTCCTATTGAAGTTTGACTTTTATTTTCATTTGTTTTAATCTTTCGGTGGTTTGACCCTTGTTTTATTTTTTTTTACCCTAGTGAGCCTTAGTCATCGATTTTGCTTTGCCCTAGGTTTTCATTGTGCGTGTCATTGGTGTTTTGACCCAACTTTGGTTTACCCTTCCAATTTGGTTAAAAACCATCACAAATAACTTGGTGAAGATGGATTTAATAAGCCTCTCTCACACTTCCCATTGTGGACAAGATAAATTCATAAATGCCAATTTTTTTTGCTTTCAAGTTGTATGAAAAATTCTAAATAATATTGTAAAGGTGGTGAATTTTACCGATTTATCTTAGTGAAAACTTAGCAAACAATACCACATGTAATGTCAGCAAATAATACTACTCAAACATTTCCCATTTCCTACAGTAGCAACTAATTCCACCACTTGGACATCAAAACTTTGATTTTATTGTTTTATGCCTTATCAACATTTTTTACCACTCCTACATGCAAAAAATATGCAATGGCAGTGAATTTATCCACCTATGCATAAACATAAGTTTTCTCCTACCTACAAGGGTGGAAAATTTTGATGCCCATGCAAACATCCTCTTTAATTTTCCTAATTCTGGGATATTTCAAATTTTGCTTTTCCAAGCCCACTTTCCTTTGGTTTTTTGACATGCTCACACTTTAGTCCTTTCAAGGACATCTCCATAGCCATGATCATCAATATGCAATTTTCCTAGATTGTCAGTATTTTTTCTAATTACATGATCACGACTTTTGTTGTAATTTATTCTGTGGATCTTCTTTCTTCATCAAAATCCTTTTGGTAAAAGCTCTTTCAAATGACTGAGTTTTCTCCAAATAAGTCAAAAGTGATGAAGTATAAATATCAAGGTGTTTTTCAATCACCTCGGTTACTTTTAATGTTGATGACATTAGAGATATAGATATTGTTTATGTGGACATGACTAAGTTTGTGGAGAGAACTAAGTCAAGCAATCCCAACTCTAAAATGAAGAAGATAATTGACAACAATATTTATTTGGTATCTTTTTTCCCTATAGTAGCTCACAACACAGAATTTATTCTTCAGTGTGCTCAATTTTATAATAAATATACTAGGGCTATGTTGAATGCTAGAGGCAATGTGGTAATTATACTAGATCTTGAATTCATTGATAAAGTGTTTATGTGCCCTCCTACTACATAAATGATAAAGCTTGATTTTGTTGAAGCATTAAAAGAGTATGACAAAAATCCTAAGAAAGCAAAGAAGGTAATCAATAATAAATGGCTCAAGACTTCAAGGGCAAACTTGTCAAGGTGGCCATAGAGTTTTCTGAGAAGTGACTTTATAGAAGAAGTTGGTGATTTAATAAATCTTCTCAGTAGCGTAAGAGGTTTGACCTCTTCCTCACAGTTTCATGAGTGGATGTATCCCTTCATCAAGGTAATACTCCAAGGCAAACAAACCATCTTCTAGGGAGAACAAATCAATAATTCTTTGCATGAGAAATTGATGAAGTTATCCACTACCTTCAAATTCTACATGACTTCTTATCTAGTGTATATTGCAGCTTCAATGAGAATCTTTCCAGGTTTAACATCAGAAGGAGATAGGAGAGTAATCCCAGTGTATCAATACTACTCTCAATTAACATTAAAGGGTTTTATTCATCATTTTAGGAGAGTAAATGATGCTTTATTTATAGTATTTTTATGTCTTTTTTATCCTCAACTAGAACAGAAAAGAGTGTTAGATGAGGCTTAGATAGTAGTAAATGATTTTGGATGCATGTTCTTATAGTTTCCTTCTTTCTCATACCTAAGGGTTGGATTTTTCCAAGGTCATCCTTATATGCTTTTAAGATTTCCCTTAGACAAATTAGTCTTAATAGATCTATGCATACAAATGATCCTCATGCATAATAAATAGATGGAATTCAAGAAGCTTGGTTTCATATTCCTAGTTGAAATTGGTAGGTATTCAGTATTAACTGTTGTGAGGGCTAGAGTCATGGAAATTGAGATGCAACTCATAACCATGAAGCAATTCAAGAGAAGACCAAATTTTGATTATAGGGGCATGAAAGACATAATCAAGAGGAAAACCCAATTTCATGAACCGATGATTGAAGATGTTTGGGTAGATTTGAAAACAATGAAAGATGTAAGGAAAATGGACTACAACAAGTTATCTCTTGAGTAGATTGAATATCTGGGACTTACTAATATCCCTAAGAATATAATGGATGATAGAGAGCTGATTAATGATAGATAAAATATTTGATATATTGATAATGCCCCTCTTCCTCCAATCCAATGGTCCCAAAAAGAGTTTACCTCATTGAGGAAAATATTTGAACCTATATTGGCAAACATCAATAATTGGCTAGTGAATAAGGAAATTGATTTGAAAGAATTCCTCATAGGTTCAGAAGTTGAGATTCAAGAGGAAACAAGAAGAAAATTAAAAAATAGGATGAAGAATAAAATTGATGTTCCTTCTTCTTCCAAGCCACATAAGCCTAAGATCATATTTGTGATGAAAAAGTCAAAAGCTATGGAAAAAGAGTCTAAAATAGAAGATATGGAAGTTGAGAAATAGAACATTGAAGAACCATTGACAGAAGAGATGGAATTTGAAGATAGGCCTACAAATCAATAAGAAGAAAAAACTTTGTCTCCATAAGAGAATATACAACAAGAAATGGAAGTCTATTCCCCCCCTCTGACACACCTATTACAGCTCCTTCGTCTGTTTCTCCTATTAATGTTCCCTCTTGTGAGTCACCCTTTTCTTCCAAAATAATTTTTGATAACCCTCAAAGAACTTTTGAAGATATTTTTCATCCCTCAAGGTTTATTCCTAGTTTATCCTCCCCATCTTTTGATATTGGAGATACTTCTACTTTTGATCACTTAGTAAAAAGTGTAGTTTTTACTAACACTCCACCTATTGTTTTCACTACCTTTGCAAGTGTAGCTCCAGTGATGCCAATAATGGAGACAGATCCTAATGTGAGTACTTATGTGCTCCCACCATGGTTATCAGCTTATATACCAAAAATAAAGAAGCCATCTCTCCAGATGACTTTGATTTTAATAAGTTGGTGCCAGTAAAAGCTAAGGCCCTAGAGAAGCCAAAGATTCTTTCAAAAATTCTTGGAGATAAGGGACACAAATTTTTGGAGATTGTAAGACCTCCATAGGATGAAACCATTGAAAATTTTGATATAAATGATTACTCTATCTCTAGAGTTGAATTAGGCAAGATAACTCATAAAAGTACCAAGAGTGATATGCAATCATCCATGGACATCCTGATTCAAAAATTTAATAGGGAGAAATAAATGAAAAATCACTACAAAGCAATGGTGGAATATTTGACTACAGTGGTAAGGAAAATCACTTTCACTTCAAAAGTAGTAACTCTTAAGGCCATTTCTATAGAATACCCCATCATTCAGAAAGTATAAAAGACTCATCTCAAAGGAAAAGTACTTGAAGAATACTTGGACAAGATGCATGTACAAATAATTTTCCTACTCACAGAGTTATCTGAGAAGATAGATAAAATGAGAAAAATAAGATCAAAATTTGATGATCTCATTGATGTTGTTTCTCGAGATATTGAAAGCATAGAAAAGTATATTGATAAATGGGTGGACATGAGAAAACTTAAAATAATCACTCTAATATCAATTGGTGTCATTACTAATAGGGACTCTTATACAGAAACTAAAGAGGCATTGACATATAGGAGTAATATGCTTAAATATTTCATCACTAACCTTGAATCTGCAAGGAAACTTAGTGAACAAAGTGATGTGAGCCTTTTGCATAAGTTGGAGGAGCTACCTTGCAAGCTTACATCTCAAGATAACCAATTCCTTTCAGCAGAATAAATGATTTAGGAATTTGAAGGTATGTTCTAGAAAGAATTCAAAGATAAGACATTTTTAATAACCTTTGTGGATAATATTATGGACAATTAGTTAAATCTAGGTAATCTAAAAACCAAGTTAACTAGTCATACAAAATCAGTCACCACAGTAAGAGATGCCATAGTCAGAGCCAAGATGATTTTCAAGAACACTATTAGTCTAGATAGTATCAAGATGAAAACAAATTTCACTATGTATGATGCTCACATGAAAAAAGATGGGGATACAAATTGAAACAATTTTTTCCTTCGGTTTATTTTCCAGTTTTTAGATGTACTTTTGAAACAGCTTTGGACATTTTTACATGTAGTTTTTTCATATTTAATTACATGTAAAAATATAAGAAGTCCTAAGTCAATAAGGACTCCTATTTTTGAATAAGTCAAGGTAGTTAAGTTTTTCCTAAATTTCCTCAAGGCCTCTCCTTATAAATAAAGAGGGCCTCTATTATAATTTTTCATCTTTTAGTTATTGAAGTGAAACTCTACCAAAATTAAAAGGCATTTTGAGACTTTGAGCTCAAATTGTAAATCAAATTTTATCAAGTGAATGAGAAGGCAAGTGACCTTTCAAACTTTGTGTTGAAATAAATTGTGTTGTATTAGAAATTGTTTTTATGTCCTTTTCCTAATGCAATCGTATCTATTTGATTAAATAAGTAGTGTGAGTGAAAATAATCTGGGAGATGTACTAAATTTGATTGTGGAGACTTTACGCTACAACAATTATCTTTAGTTTGTGTTTTAGTTCTCTAAAATAAAGGATATTGGAAAGGATTTAAACTATTTTTATCTTTTGTGATCATATACCTTTTTTTAGTTTTTGGTGAAGACTTTGGGTTGCACCTCATTCTACTCTGTTCTAAGTTATAAATCATTAAAATAAGCAATGATAGACTTTGTGCTCTTGTGGGTTTCTTGATTTTTTAGTTAATATCAAGAAAGTGTTCTTTTATTTTGTAAACATCATTTATGAAAAAAGAGAAATGGATGATATGGTCTCACCCTTGAATTAATATTTAGTTTAGATTAGTTTTTGATAGTTTATAGGGAACCTCCCCTTGCTGAGAGGAGAGATTTATCTCATTACATTGTGGCTGATATAACTATTTTGCCTTTAGTTAGTTGACGACAAAATATTCACCCAACATATACATAATTATAACTTGTCCCATATTCCTCTAAGCCTTGATTGAAGAAATTTATGGGCTACTCCAAAGCTTCTTGATTTTTTTTCATAAGAATACTTAAAATGGTTTCCACATTAGCATTATATACAAGATGAAGCATTTTGAAAAGTCAAGATTTATAAGGGTAGGAACATATCTATTTCTTGTTTTATTTCTTCAAATCTCATCATCCCCTCCTTAGATCAAATAAAACTTTGATTCTTATTAATAATGGATGTAAGTGGCTTTGCCAAAGTTGAAAAATCATAAATATATCTCCTTATGAAATTGATTTTGCCTAGACAGCTTTGTAATGCCTTTTTATGCTTAGGAAAAAATAAATCAAGAATGGATTCAATCCTCTTAGGATCAATTCGTAAACCATGCTTTGAAAACACATGTCTAAAAATCTTACCTTCATGTACCGATAAGACAATTTTTTTGGGATTAAGAGACACCCCAAATTGCCTACATCTTTCAAACACTTCTTTGAGATGGACCATGTGTTCACTTTCACTCTTTTAAAGCATAGTTATGTCATCTAAATAAATAATTAAAAACTTGTTAATAATACCTTTAAATGACATATCTATGGCTCTCTAAAAGGTTGATCTAGAATTAGATAAACTGAATGGCATTTTCCTATAGGTAAAGGTCCCCCACTTAGTAGTGAAGGCTATCTTAAACTAATATTCTTACTTAATAAGAATCTAATTGTGTCCACTATACCCATCCAAAACTGAGAACCTCTTTGAACGTACTACTAGATATAAACTTTTCTCCATGGATAGTAATGGTTAATGATCCTTAAGAGAAGCCTTGTTCAAATTAAATAAATCTACACAAAGTCTGATTTCACCATTTTTCTTCCTTACCAAAACAAGGCTCATCACCTAATTTGAGTACTTGATTGGTAAAATTATGGATGAATAAATGTGATTATGAATCTCAATTCTCATCAAAGGATAAAGATTTATATTGATGGGTATTTGCTTTTATCTAATTAGTTTGGTTTTAGCCTCTAGCTAAATGGTGTGTTGAGCTAAACTTGAATCAAATCCTTTCAAGTCACTATGTTTCCATGTAAATAAATTAACAAAGTTCCTACATAAATCAATCAATGATTATTTTTGTGAAGGAGTACATACTTTACTCTAAGATTCTTTCTACTTATTATCTAAACATTGACATAGTGATCTTCTTTGGTTGACAAAGAAGACTTCTCTCTCCTCATCTCATCATATATAATAAAGATGTTTTAAAGAGTGACCAGACCTTTGGGTAGCTTTTTGAAATTGATTTGAACAATTTTATCCCCATACTACTGCAATATGTTTGATTGATTCCTAAAAGAGAATTTAGCCTCCTCTTGCAAGAATCTAATAATTTGATTGTAATACTCAATAACTTATTAGTTTTCATGATTATCAAGAATGGAAGGCCTCATAATAAATTTTATATGTGACTAAATTTTCTCATTTATTGGATTAGATAGAATACTAAATTGAGCTCCTATGATGGCCAATCTATCTGCATGTTTATTCTTTTCTCTTGACACTTCTTGAATATTAAAAGCCTAAAAATCTTCAATTAAGTCAAAAAATATATTATTTTAAGATCTTATCAAGGTATTATTACATACATTAAATCCTCTCTCTTGGTGAACTACAAGTTCACTATCACCAAAAACTTATAAAATATTGATTCCCATCTTCCTAGCTCATTACAAACCATGGACTAGAGCCTCATATTCTACTACATTATTGGAATAGCTAAACTAAAATTTGATATTAGAAAATAACTTTGTTTTTTAGGTGATATCATAATTATTATATCCCATGTACCATGATTTTTCCTTGACCCATCAAATTAGAGTTGCCAAGGACCATCATTAGACTCATCTTCTTTCAATATGGTTAGAATTAGTGCATCATTTTCATGAAGGAAATAGACACAAACTACCTCCTCCTCATTATTTTTTTTATAAATCATATTAATTAAATTTTGAGTCCCATTCATCAAGGAAAAAATTGGGAACTCCCTTAATAGTTGAGTTAGCTTCCACTTCACTAGCTTCTAACACCTCATCCAATATAACACAATTTGTGTTCACAACACTTCGCATGTAAGACTCCAAGTGGAAATGTGCACCAGGATTATAATGAATATTTAAAATTTTACCATACCTTTTTATGAACATTAAATATGTCTAATTATCTAATAGATAATCACTAATCTTTGAGGTGAAGTCTCTAGATAAACACATGGAAAAATAAGGAGGCAAGTCTACCACCACTACATCTTATCAAATAGTACCATTTGGGAAAACATGAAATGTTAGTTTAAGGTATTTTATCATGATTAATATATTTTTTGGTTATCCATATAAATTAAATACTCCTTTGGTGTTTGGTTCATACACCAAACCAAACTTGTCTATAATCTGCTTAGGCATGACAGTGCTACTAGCTCCACTATCCACCACACAATTATGGAATAAATTATTATAAAAAAAACAAAGATAAATGAAATTAATGTTTTTTTACTATTTTTTACCTCATATTTTCTTAATTTTACCTCTTTATTTACTTATTTCACTTATTGTTTCATTGGTTGATATGAATTTGCCAAAACTATGCCTTCTTTCTCAGTTGGTTTTGGTGATAATTTAAGGGATGAAATATCTTGAATTAGCATGTATTTTTACCATAATATTCCTAAAAAATAACACATGATAATTATAACATTATATATATTCATATTATATACAATAATATATAGAGTTATACTTATCTTTGAATGCACCTTTTGCACAACTAGGTGATCTTGAACTTGTGGTACTCGATGAGACTTACCAAACTCTATATTATAATTTTTATATGGTTTTGGGGAATAAAATTTAGTATTAAAATTCTTGGGAATAATATAGTGTGTACTTTAAATATGATTCACGTCCTTAGTCTCTTCAATAGCTCTTTTTTTTCTCTAGTTACAACTGCAAACACACTACTTGAAGTACCATAAGCACCAACTTGATTCAAGACTACATGATCATGAAGTTGCCAATTCACAAAAGTAGAATCCAAATACCCTTGTCCATGATTAACCTTATCTTTTTGTTCCATAACCTCACTATGTTTACCTTATTGAAGAGAAACCTCTTATTGAGTCATTTGAGGCATCACCATAGATTGGTTAACCAATGTTTGATTTTGTATGTCATTCTAATTTGATGGATACCAACCTAAATATGGCATCATTTTATTTTGAGTTATCATAAGAATAATATCTTTGGATGAAGATGGAGCATTAGGATTAAATGTTGCATAAGGTTTAGCCTAAGTGATAGATCCTTGAGCTTGATAATATGGTCTTTATTATTTGAAGCCTTAGTAGGGAGATATATTATCTATAAAATTATGATAGGTAGGATGATTAAGCTCTTGGTAAGGACTATTTGCTTGGTATTACTTCCTTTTTAGTTAGAAAATATCATTCCCAAAGGATTTTAACATTCATTTAATCTCTCCAATCTTAGTTGATTAGCTAGGAAGGGCTAAAACTTATGCATGGGGGGATAGAATAGGAGCCATATGAGGAGTTTTAGGGGTTGGTATTGGTTGTGTTTCTAGGAAAAAAGTCATAGGAGGTCTAGGTGCCAATTTCCTATCTTCTATCAAACTATTCTAAGCTCTTATTATTACTTCATATGAATTTGGTAAGTTAGTGAAACCCATTGATTGAATCATGACACTAATATCTAAATTAATTTCTCTTAGATAATATAGAAAGGCATACTATGGATATTGACTAATCATTAAAGGTATCTTAGTTTATGTTTTTTGAAATCTGAGGATAAAGTTAGTCATGAACTCATAAGGATCCCTCTTTATGGTATTAAATTGTTCAACCAAAGATAGGTGATTAGATTTGTATTTAAACTACATATAAAAGGCTACACCTAAGTCATCCCAAGAAGAAATGTAATTCAATGGAAGGTTTCTATACCACTATAGTGATTTTGTTCTCCTGGATAGCATTATGGACTGAACAAAGGTTGGAAACATCCTGTATGTGCTCAATAGACATGGTTTGATATTATCCTAAGAAGAAACAAATTATCTAAGAGATAATTCTGGTATATCATCAAACTAAGCAAGATTCAATGGGATTCCTCTGTTAAATGAGACAAACACTTGGTTTCTAGCTACCATATAGATAGTGGGAATTGCACTGTCTAAAACAATGTGCTGATTAGGATATTGTAATAAATTTATAGGATATGGGTTCATATTAATAAATATTTTTAGTTAATAATAATGAAAAGGTAACTCAATGAATTCAAAAGGAATACATTTGATAGATGATCTTTTGGTAGCCTTTGGCATGAAAGTTGTGTTATCTTGTTGTTAAGAATGTTGCAACCTCAAGGAATCCTCTAGTTAAAATGATGATAAGTGTCCTCTACTACTTAAAATCATTTTACTCAACTATTTTAAGGAGTATTCATCCTAACGGTCATGTCAAAAAAAATTATCTACTAGAATTGCACCATTTTGAATGTAGTTTTAGTTCTTCATAGTCTGAAGCATCATAGAGACAATCCTAGGCTATGGGTAGCCTAATAGATGGATTATATATATATATATATATATATATATATATATATATATATATATATTCTAAGGGCTATCTCCCTTTTATGTATCAATTAATATCTCTACTCTACCCTACTATATTTAAAGAAAAAAGAGAATAAGGTAAATTGAAAAGAAAACCTATTTAACTAAGGTGATACACCAAAATGTGTCCTCCACTTATCTAATATACACTACGAAGGATGAATAGAGACATGTACCTATTTTAAATTCTCAAATTAAGGTCTAAAAACATAAATATTTCACATATATCTTATCTTGATGCATGATCTAAGGTAGCTAATCAAAATGTCTTAAAGACTCCTAAGTAGACTTTCCTTCCTTCCTATGCCTAACATGTTGAAAGAGTCAAACAAGCATCAATAAGCTTATAATATCCCAAGTAAGGTGGAGAGAATTCATGATTGTCTTAGAATAATATTAAAATTAAGAATTAATGAATACTTAAATTCCTATTTTTAAGGAGAAGGAATTATTCTTCAACAAAGATATATGAGCTAGTATATAGGGTGGTCAAACAAGGATTTAGGCACTGTGAAAGTGGTCAAGCTTAACCAATAAAAAATTAAGACATTTTCAAGTCTCCTTAACACATGTTACTCTAAATCTATGCCACCTTAAACACATGAATGAAAGGAAAAATCTGAGGAATTACTAGGTAGCACTTGAGGAGTTTGAAGACCAAGTTGACATCCTTACTTTGGGGCTACTTTGTCTCTCCATCATTTGATTTTATATCTATACTCTATTTTCTAGAAATTTATTATCACTCTTTTGATTTGGTTGTGTTAAAATACTGCCAAATTTTTATATGCACCTATTGAAGAAATAAGATCTTTTCATCCATTTTAAAGTCTTGGTAAAGTGTATGTTTTTTTCCATTGATATAACATTGTGAAGCATTAGTTTTCCTATATTATTATCTAGTTTATGTACCTTCATATAGTATATTTGAGATTTTATAGATCATTCTAAGTGTCAAGATTAATGTTATTCTAAGCCTGGATGTGAATTCAACACCTTTTCATTCTTTCCATATAAAGAGTGAGTTTGTCAAGTACTTTTCATGAAATATTATTGTATAAGTCATTCTTGAAGTGAATAAAATGTGTGCAAGCTTATTCCCTTTCCATGAGTGTCAATTTAAAGCATAAGTGGTCATATTCATTAGTGAATCAAATTCATTTCAAAGTTTTCATATTAATTCTAGTACAAGCAATATCCCTTTCACTATTTTCATAGTTAGAATTAGTAGTGAGTAGGCTTAATATCAAGTTTTAGTGAGTGTATCAAGGAAACCAACCCTCTATCTAGAGATTATCTCCCCTAAAAAGTCACACTTGGGAGAGATTCCATTTTTTTAACAATTGGGAAATATCGCACTTTCTCACAAGGTAGCACTCCTGATTGATAAAGTGCAATCAGGTCCATGTCTTTATTCATCCTTCTTAGTGCATATTAGACAAGTGGAGGACACATTTTAATTTATCACCTCAGTTAGATATTTTTTCCTTTCATTTTACCTTCTTCTATTTTCCCTTTCAAGCTGGTAGTGTAGAGTAGAAATCCTAACTGATACATCAAGAAGAGCTAGCCCTTAAATCTAGAGATTCAATCCATATATTAGGCTACCCACAACCTAGGATTGTCTCCATATTACTTCAAATGGTGAAGTACTGAAACTACCTTCACAAGAGTGCAAGTCTGGTAGATAACAATTCCCATCCTCTTCCTTCTATTATTATTCTAGAAAAAAAGGACCAATGCATCATAAATAGTGATCTATAAACCCAAATAAAACCTAAAGGTGGTCAAAGACTCACATAATGAAATAAGATCAATGTATCACACATCAAAAAAATTTAGAAAATGAGGGAAAGTGGGAATCAAAGGTATATCTATCAGGGCTATGGATGCTTGGATGGTAGAAGAGTAATGAATAAGCCTCCCTAGTTTTAATATGCTTCAAATAAACTAGAATGAAACCTATGGTTTATTCCAAGTCTTTTCTAAAATCTTAAAAATAAGTGTGAAATAAAATCACTTCATCGCACACAGACCCAAGGTATGAGCAAAGATAATATGTTGCATGAAGTATTGGGATTTTATTTCATGTTTCTAATTTAATTATTATTTTTGGATATGATCCATGTTCAATTTATAATTTCTAACCAAATATTATAGGTTATTGAATAATCATAAGTATTTCTCTTATGAGTCATCATTTTCTATACTCAACACCCCACACTCTCAATTTTTTTGGATAGGGAACCATTATGGTCTAAAAGGCATAGTCATGATTTAAAAAATATTTTTCAATGGCATTCACCTATGTATTTAACAAGATTTAAGGATTTCAAGTTTTTATTTCTCAATTTGATATTTCTTCTTAAGTATACTATTTTATGTAAATTCAATCCATGACTTTCCCATTATCCAAGTTTTCACTATGTGATTTATTCAAACTAACGTATTAATATGTTTTAGGAGTTTTTTATATATGTAGGTTTTCTAAACCTACACAAAGTTCATAATATGAAAATCATAATCAAAATCCACAAGTCTTCACATATTTTGTAATTCAGAACCTTTGGGATTTAGAACTTTTGGTTTTTGTGACTTTTCACATCACATACTTTGGCATTTTGGATCTTTCATAATTTATGACTTCTAGGTCTTTGTGACTTTTGTTCTTTAGAAATTTTGTTGTCATAACTTTTATTCATCAAAATTTTTGTTTGTCAGAACTTTTGTTCATCAAAACTTTTGTTTGTCACAACTTTGGCATATTAGAACTTTCACATCTTTAGGAGTTTTGGTAATTGTAGGTTTTTTCATCATTTAAATTGGTTTTCACGTCTTTGCTAGATTTTTTCTTCACTACTTGGGTATTCTCTACTTTTGTCTTCATACTTTCATGAAAAAATGATAAATAGTGATTTTGATTAAAAAAAATTGAATGAAATTCATGATTCTTCACAATTTGTGCATTTGAGGCATCATGAAATTTGGATAAATAGGTTTTGAAAAAATTCTAACATCAAAATATTGAGGGTACACTATGTATGCAAAGGTAAATGCAATAAATCTATTAATCAATCCTATCTCAAATAAAAATCCTACTTACAATTTTGATTGTTGATACATTAGATATTCGAGGTCATGACTAAGATGGATTTGCTAGACCTAACTAAGGGATATCTTACCATAATAACATCACTATAGGGTTCCAAAGACTATAATCAAGTGACACCATCCAATAAACCTACCTAGGTCCTCTATTTTCATATTCACTAAGTATATGCAAAGTAAAGTAAAATTTAATTTAGTGTTCACCAAAGCTTGTGACATAAAGTGAGGGTAAAAAACATAAAAATTAAACATGCATAGAATATCTATACTCACATAAATGTATATGAAATCCTAATGCATGGGAGATAAGTATAAATGAAAATTTATCTACTCTTAAAAAGGAGGAACAAAGTTAGAAATACTTACCTTTGAAGATGAACCCACCGAGCCTCAATCTGTCCCTTGTCCAAGTTGCTTCATAAGAAGTTATTGTGGTATATATGGATAATAAGGATAAGTCATCTCTAGGCTACATAAATTATATATACATCTAAAAGACTTCTCCACAAGATAAGATCTATATCTCTAAAGAAATTATTGAAACCCTAAGCTATGCTTCTCAATTAAAGTGGTGGATAAGTAGATGCACAATATATTCTTCTTCTTGTTCTCCTCTCTCTAAATGATAGAAATTGATGTGTATATATAGCTGAATCTAACCCTGAACATTTCCAAAATTATAGCCAATAGGATCAGATAAACCAACTCTATATCACTATTGATAAAAATAAGTTAGGTCTTAGTTTAGGTCGACTAGGGGGAGACCTAGACCCTAAATGAGTTTTATCAATTTGAGTACAAGGTCGATGGAAATGAAAATGTACTGTAAACCATAAAAAAGGGTTTTAGGCTTAAAAAGGGGTTATTGAAGGTGGTAAAATCTTAGAGTGTCTAAGATAGGAGACAAGTCTTAGGGAAGTGTTTTAGGAAAATGTTGTGTAGATAACAAGTGGTAGTATATGGACAA
Organism: Torreya grandis; assembly: GCA_037957365.1. Taxonomy (NCBI): domain Eukaryota; kingdom Viridiplantae; phylum Streptophyta; class Pinopsida; order Cupressales; family Taxaceae; genus Torreya; species Torreya grandis. Next base: position 1,292,133 of record JARHVA010003475.1, on the reverse strand, counting down.
AAATCCTATGTATCACCAATGGTCTGCCCACCCCTTTCTTGGTTCACCTTTAAGGCATGCACTTAGAGAGATTGAGACTCAAAGGGTTCTTTTAATAGAGAAAGAATCAATAATTAATAAAAGTTTGAAAATATTATGTGTATATATATTCCCCACTCAAATCTCATCATTTGTCATGTAAGTGTAATAGGGGATGGTGCTTCAGGAAATGAATATAGCAACACACAATGCTAAAGTTGAATAAATTACAATAAGAAGTAAATAAGATAAATAAAATGATAAAATTGAAAAACACATAACTTTACTTACCTTAGTGCTATAGATAAATATTAGGGTGCAAGAAATGTGAAGCTTTCTAATTTAAGGAACATTATGTGAACCTGTAGAAATTAGCTAAAATGAGTGAAAATTTGTTTTTTTTCAAAATATACATGTAATATGTGAAAATATTATCTACAATGTTAGGATTCTAAAACATCTTATAGTTCATAAAAAGAGTTATTAGAAATAAAGATATGATCAAAAGATGGAATTTAGTGGTAAATATTTGACAGGTAAATAAGTTTGAATAGTAAATATAAATAGGGTGAAAAATAAATCATTTGTTATTTTTACTATTCTAAGAAAACAAATATCTAAGAGACCTAGTTTAATATTACAAAGCCATCATGGTAAGGAGATGATAGTTGAGATGGTGAGGATGCCTAACAACAACAATGAGTGCATCATAAGTAATTAATTATGAATTTCAACTTTTTTGAGTAATTTTATTTGAAATTGATCTAGATATATAAAATAGATTGGTAGGTAAAGTCTAGGCACCATCCTAGGAAATTTTTAGGTAAACTAGGGGTAGGACAAGATATTGGGTAAGAATCTTGACTAATAAATTCCTAAGGCATTTATGGTAAATGGTCAAAAATTATCATTATAAAAGAAAAAAGTTGACCTAGTTGAATTAGTTTTTAAGATGAAAAAAAAGAGAGGGTTGACTACATAGTGGTGGGATAACATAGTATTCTAATGGTGGTTGACTACATAGTATTAGGCTAACTTAGTTTTTAATAAAAATAAAGTTGACTGAAAACTAGAGGGCTAATTCTATTAGTAGAAGAGGGTCAATATAATTTATAAAAGAGCATCGATTGTGTATCATAGAGATGATATAGTATGATAGATCTAAAAAAGGGCTGATTTAGTATAAAATAGGTCGATTTAGTTGGAAATGATAAGGGCCAATTTAGTATCAAATAGGCTAAAATTATGCAATAAGATGGATATAGGGCTGATATAATATCAAATGAGATGATTGTGTAGGAAAATCATAAAACATAAGAAACTAAATCAAACCAGCTGTTGAAGTAGTTAATTTATAAATTTTTAAGAATGTATTTTAAATATATATGACATGGAGATTTGATACATCATATGTTATTTGCTATTTTACAAAGAGTCTAAAGTTATTGGTTCCTAATAAATGCATCATGGCTACCAAATTTTATAGATCATTTGAGTGATGTGGATAGAACTAAATTGGTTTCTTTGGGATTCAATGACATCATAAAGATGAGGTGGATCCCATTGAGTATTGATCTTGTTGTCATGTTCTTAGGAGCATGGGAATGGTTTACCAAGACCTTCCAATGGGAGGTGGATGGGATACTATTGAGGTGGGTATCACTTTGGAGGATGTTCATGCATTGCTTGGACTTTTGATAGGTGGGACACAAGTAATTATCGACATATTTGAGGATTTGAATGAGAGATGATCATTGGCCTAGTGGGATACATGCTCAAATAGGATTTACCCTAGGTTGAGGGTGAGATTATTTGACATTTAGATTGCAATTATTCTAGACTTCCAAAAGGTAATGATAGGAATTATAAAAACATGAGTTTTGTGTCACAAGTTAGATGATAAGGTAACACTATATGAAATAGCCTTATGTTAGTATATATTAAATCAAGGAGTACTCTATGATTTTTAGGTTGTCATCTAGGTCTAGCTCATACATGATATGTATGGGATGTTCTCTAGAGGGTAAAATACCATGGGGCCTGTGGTTTTGTTAAGTGTATGTATATATGAGAGGTTCACCATGTATCAACCAACTAAGTTGACCCATGTGGTTGATGATAGGTTGCCTTAGGTCTTGAGGTGGATATACGACCATGTAACATGGGGTGTGCACCATGTGCCATATTTATATATAATCAGATGAGGGGAGATCATATTTCATCCTTATATGCACATTGATATTGTATGTCCTAGTTGGTTAACTATTATGACAAGCTTAACATAGGTATAGATCATAGGCTACTACATATCATGGGTAGAGATACATCTAGTGGTATATTTGCTAGGATAGTTTAGATTCCCTATCTAAAAACCCCTCTAGTATTTCCTACTTATTATGCATGATATGTTAGAGATTTAAGAGGGAGGAGAGGTAGAAGGTTACCTTTAGAGATACTGGTGATTAGGCTTTAGTGTGGTAGACCATGGACTAGTCGAGCATGGTAGCAGGTGGAAATAGAGTCCATAGGAGGATATGCAATGGATGTGGATGCATGTGAACATTAGGTACTAAAATAAAGGTATTATTGACCATCACATCCACATTGGAGATGGAGGCATTGGCAATGTGAGGAAACATAGGTGAGGGTGATATCATAAGGGACCCAATAGCTACTCTAGGATATAGTTGGTCCATAGAGGAACCCTTAAGGAGAGGATCACAATGTGCTCAAGTGGTGATACCTGGGTTTATACTAGTGTAGAGGTAGCCTATAGAGGAGGTGATTAGTGGGTGATCAGATGGAGAGATAGTAATTGGTGATGCCAAAACTAGTGAAAAATGTTTTAATTTAGATTTAAGTTTTGATATAAGATGTTATTTGCATTTTGATTATGGTAGATAGATAGTTTTTGAGATATATATGTGATTTGATGCTTATCTAGTTTTTTTATAAATCATGCAATAGAAAAGATCAAATGGGGATCCTTAATTATGGCTACACACCATGAAATTTTGTATGGGGTGTTGTCCCCCTATAACTCCACCACATTAGATGATCTTATGGTTTCATCTATCCCAACCTAGGTGGGTTGGTTTAGACTAGTGGGAGAGTTTGTAAGGAATCTACAAGAATGTAGAGATGGGCTATAACCATCAATAGGGTTTAGAGAGGGAGAGGCATAGTCTTTGAAGGAAATGGCATAAGAGATAGCAACACAAATGGTGATTGCCATCTAACTCAAATAGGTGCAAGCCTAGGTGGCCAATCTATAGAAACAAGTTTCATGTTTGAGATCTTAGTATACCTCATTAGAGTGTACTATTTAGAGAGGATAGTCCTAGACATCTATGTGTAGCATGGATAGGCCACAAAATAGACATGATTATTCCCAACCTCAGAGCTAGATCTATTGTATTTTGTATAAAACACATGATGATATATATTTATTGATTTTGATAGTTGTATTGAACTCATAATTTATACTTGGATGTGGATGTCGATGCATGGATATATTTATTTCTAGCACATGTATTTATATTTTTTGATATATGTTATGGGAAATATATGTTGAGTGTTTTGTTTTCTATCATTATGTGATACATGTGCATGGTTAAAATAAAAAGGCAAAAATGACTTGGAAAAATATAAACAATCAAAAACAAATGTACTAGACACTATATCATGATGGGAAATGTGTAATAACAAAATATGACTAAATCTAATAAACCAAATATGGTTTAAAAAGGTAATAAATGTTTTTAAAATCATGTAAAATATTTGTACCAAGTTAAAACAAGATAAAAATCACACTGTAACATGTTGGGAAGTATAAAAATTTGTAATAAAAAATAAGGCACAATGGAAAATAAATTTTATAAAAATAAAATAATTAAATCAATCAATCATACTTAATCATGTTGGGAAATATAAAAAGAAAGACAAAATTTGAAAATGAAAATAAATTGATCACACTAATTCAAGTTGGGAAGTATGAAAAATTTAATAAAATGGTTATAATCATACATTCAATTGGAAAATAAGAAGATAAAAGTGATATTAATAAAGTAATCATAAAACATACTAAATCAATATGGAAAGTATGTTAATGATGTGTAACTCATAATCTTACACTACTTATCTCAATTTTGACACATGCAATTTCATTGTGACTTGGGTATTGGAACATTTTATGAGAAAGGCCTAGTCCTATCCATGGTCTTACACTAAAAATCACAAAAGGAACACAAATTAGGTGGAAAAAATGGTGGGAGTGATGTTTAAAATAATGTTTTTAATGTGTTAATTTGTGATGAATGTTAGGTTGTGGAGCTAAAAGCTTCAACCTTTGCAAACTGAGGAACAGATGGTTGCTGAGTTCTACAGGAACCGGCGTCGGCAGCAGGACCGACGTCGGCAGAGACCAGCGCAGAAGGCCACCGGCGACGGCAGGAAGTCAGCTGACGTTGGCAGAACCAGACAAGCAGGGACCGACGTCGATCGCCTGTGTGTTCCAGAACTACTCGTTTCACAGACAGTTAGTTAAGTGAACGAAGAGTTTGCATGTTGAGACCAGTTAGAGTCTTGGGCTGCGAGGACAATTGTCTAAATTAAGAGTCTAAGTTATTGTTTGAGTTAGGGATTTATTTATAGACCCATTGGCATGTATTGTATAAGGCATGAGATAGAAAGGAAGAGTTCCTTCTAATTGTAAGATCTGTGAGTTGCAGGTTGTTGCAAGCTCATTGGGGATCTACATGTAAGTTTGGTCTTTGAATTGCAGATTGCAGGTTCATGAGAGATCAGCTTGAAGTGCTATAGAGTGCTTGATGTACCAGCAGGGTTATTACTGACTGGTTGGTGAGGTGAACACCAATTCTGTGTGTGAGTTGGTTGTTGGTACCATTTTTGTGTAGGAGAGTGTGTGTGAGAAGAATTACTGAACACTTGAGGTGTGGCGAATCTCTATAAGGTGAAAGAGTGTGGCGGCTCTTTATTGTATTCTTTTCTGTTAGTGTTAATACAAGTTAGTGTATTGTCTCTCATATTCTGTGCTATTGGTGAATTCTAGTTACTTGTGTTTCTGATTATTTCTGCATACTCAATTGTTTATATTTGGTAATCATACTGTGCTCTTTCTGAGGAGCAAGATCCTAAGAGGTGGAATTACAACAGGTGTGTTTGTTCTTGGATTTATCTTCCATCCTCCCCTCCCAACAAGTGGTATCAAAGCATGTTTGTTGTTCTAGATTCTTGGCAATTGGTATCAGAGCCTTGGTTGTAGGTTCTTAAGCTTGATACCATCAATTGGTATCAGAGCCTTTGGTTGGGATACTAACAGATTGGTGTAGATCTGGGTAGTGTGTTTTGATTACAGGTTACTCACAGGGTTTCTGTTTGAGTGGGAGTTGAGCAATGACAGAAAGCAGTCAACTACGAATGGAAAAGTTCAATGGCAAGAACTACCAATTATGGAGGATGCAGATTGAGGACTATCTGTATCAAAAATATTTGTACTTACCGTTGGGTGGGGTTGCTAGCAAACCCGTGGATATGAAAGATGAAGAATGGGAGGTTCTTGATCGGAAGGCTCTGGGATCTGTTAGATTGAGTCTTGAATCATCTGTGATTTCTAGCTTATCACAGTGTAAGACAACGGTGGAGTTGATGAAATCTTTGGCAAATTTGTATGAAAAACCCTCGGCTTCGAATAAGGTATTTCTTATGAACTGTTTATTTAATTTGCAAATGTTGGAAGGTGGATCTGTTCATAGCCATCTTAGTGATTTCCATGGTTTAGTAAACCAATTAAGTTCAGTCAATATTGTATTTGATGATGAAATAAGAGCTCTCTTAATCTTGTGTTCATACCTGAAAGTTGGGAAGGTTTGGTAATGGCAGTTTCTAATACTGTGTCTCCTTCAAAAGTCTTAAAAGTGGATGATATTGTGAGTGTGATCTTGAACGAAGAGATACGTAGGAAAAGCACAGGTGAATCATCTGGAGATGCTTTGAGTGTTGAAGGAAGAAGAAGGCCAAGAGAGAAGATAGAGCGTGGGAGATCAAGGTCGAAGATGGGCAAGAGATCCAAGTCCAGGTATGGCAGAATAACCTGCTGGAAATGTGGAAAGCAAGGGCACTTAAAGAGAGATTGCAGATCGAGTACAGATCAGCATGAAGAACATGAAGAAGAAGTAGATGTTGCAAGTTACGTTGCACAGGATGCTCTGGTATGTTCTTTGGATAAAGTAGAATCTTGGGTATTAGATTCTGGTGCCTCTTTTCATGCATCCTCACATAGGGAATTTTTTCATGAGTATGTCCAGGGAGATTTTGGAGAAATTTGTGTAGGGGATGGTAAGCCTTGTCAGATTGTTGGCAAAGGCAAAGTGAAGCTGAAACTGCAGATAGGTAACACATGGGTGTTAAAGGAGGTCATGCACGTCCCAGTTCTGAAGCAGAATCTGATTTCTGTTAGAAGCTTGGGTGAAGAGAGTTGCACAGTAACTCTCACAGTAGACTCTTGGAAGGTTACCAAGGGTACACTTGTTGTAGCTAGAGGTAAGAAAGTAGGTATGCTTTATCTATCTACTTGTTTTACTGATTCTCTTTCTGGGTTATCTACTTTAGCTGTAGATTCAGAGATGTGGCTTGATAGGCTTGGTCACATAGATAAGAAGGAGATGTTGGTTCTTGAGTCAAAGAGTATGCTTTCAGATTTGGAAGGCATGGATCGTGGTTTCTGTATGCAGAAGAAGAAGGTGAGGTTTCTTGAGGAATCCGATGTTAGTGACAAGAACAAGAAAGCCTTGGTTTTCAAGGAGAAAGTGACAGACAGAGTTCAGCACAAGATGCAGAGGAATTCTGAGCAGAGCAAGGGTGATTTGGACAAGGGTTTGATCCAAAAGGAGCTCACAGGAAAAAGTCAGGTCTCACAAGAAAAACACAGAGACTGACGTCGGTAGGAAAATTGGCGTCGGTGTCCAAACAGGGACCGACGTCGGCTATGTGCAGCCCGACGTTGGTGACTCGGGGTAGACAGTGACCGGCGTCAGCCAAGGTAAACCAACATCGGCAAGAAGGCAGTCGAAGGGAACCGACATCGTTCGGCTGTAGACTGAGATGTGACCGGCATCGGTCACTGAGACAAATTTTAGGTGGACAGCAAGCTGTCATGGAGTCTCAAGTGCCCATATGGAGGACTGAAGGTGTAAGTAAGTTCTTAAATTCATCATTTCCCTTCTTTACACTACTTGTTGCTCACTTATGGCATAGGACCAGGAAGTTATTGAAGAAGCAGAACAGGTAGATCCAGGAAACAGTGGGAGCTAGGCATGGATGAGGATGTGATTCCTTGGAGGAGAACCAAATAGGTGTTTTGGGTAGTGTTGCCAGCTGGAAGTAAGCACTGAGAGACGAATGGATGTTAAGGATAAAGAAGAGCGGAAATGGATACGTGAGATGGAAGATCAGGGTATTTGATCTTGTATTAGCTACAGGGCAATGGAGGTCTATTCATTGTGTTTCTCTTTACCAGGTTGGATAGTATTAGCTACACTATCCTATTTTCTATATGATGTGCTTGTTGCAGGGTTACATATACAGGTATTGCTGAACTAAAGGTAAAGCTAGTTCAGGGGTTTGTCATGGAGAATCTGGGAGCAGCAAGATTCTTTGGCAAGAGTGTGTTCTAGAGACATGGAAGGTCATGTGTTGACTTTGTTTCAGGATGATTGTGTGAAACCGGTTAGCACGCCGATGGTTAGACAGTTCATAAAATAGGTGTCTTGATTCACATAATGAGGTTGAGTGCATGGTATGTACTAAACCTGAGTTTTCCCAAGCAGTGGGAGTTGTCACAAGTTAGGAGCCAATCCAGGAGAGAACCATTGGAGGGCAGTTCAGTGGATTCTTACAGGGACTAGTAGCAGGTGCACATACTATGCAAGTTCAGGTTTATTTCTACATGGTTGTAGATGTGGATGTGGCAGGTGATTTGGATGACAGGTTTTGCAACACGGATTTTGTGGTGGTTGGTCTTCAAGGGTGATTTTGAAGATGGATACATAGCCAAGGGAACAAACTAGACGGTGTACAGGTACAGGTATAGGTTATAGCTGTTTATCTCCAAGTGGGAGATTGTTAGGTTGTGGAGCTAAAAGCTTCAACCTTTGCAAACTGAGGAACAGATGGTTGCTGAATTCTACAGGAACCGGCGTCGGTAGCAGGACCGACGTCGACAGAGACCAGCACAGAAGGCCACTGGCGACGGTAGGAAGTTGGCTGACATCGGCAGAACCAGATAAGCAGGGACCGACGTCGTTCACCTGTGTGTTCCAGAACTACTCGTTTCATGGACAGTTAGTTAAGTGAATGAAGAGTTTGCATGTTGAGACCAGTTAGAGTCTTGGGCTGCGAGGACAATTGTCTAAATTAAGAGTCTAAGTTATTGTTTGAGTTAGGGATCTATTTATAGAACCATTGGCATGTATTGTATAAGGCATGAGATAGAAAGGAAGAGTTCCTTCTAGTTGTAAGATCTGTGAGTTGCAGGTTGTTGCAAGCTCATTGGGGATCTACATGTAAGTTTGGTCTTTGAATTGCAGGTTGCAGGTTCATGAGAGATCAGCTTGAAGTGCTATAAAGTGCTTGATGTACCGGCAGGGTTATTACTGACTGGTTGGTGAGGTGAACACCAATTCTGTGTGTGAGTTGGTTGTTGGGACCGTTTTTGTGTAGGAGAGTGTGTGTGAGAAGAATTAATGAACACTTGAGGTGTGGCGAATCTCTGTAAGGTGAAAGAGTGTGGTGGCTCTTTGTTGTATTCTTTTCTGTTAGTGTTGATACAAGTTAGTGTATTGTCTCTCATATTCTGTGCTATTGGTGAATTCTAGTTACTTGTGTTTCTAGTTATTTCCGCATACTCAATTGTTTATATTTGGTAATCATACTGTGCTCTTTCTGAGGAGCAAGATCCTAGGAGGTGGAATTAGAATAGGTGTGTTTGTTCTTGGATTTATCTTCCATCCTCCCCTCCCAACAAGTGGTATCAGAGCATGTTTGTTGTTCTAGATTCCTGACAATGAAGTTCTAGTCCTATCCATGATCTTATAATGAAACTCACAATGAAAACTCTAGGGGGAATGATCAGTTAAAAAAATAATATATCTCAAGGGAAAATATTAATAATGTTATAAATGAATGAGGGAATGTAAAAATCATGACACATGTGTCTATTAGAATACCTTAAGAAACATGAGGCACACTAAGTACACAAGAAGGACACTAAGTAGCTAGTGACCATCAAAATACAAACAATACCCATTCATAAATAAACACAAAGTTATATAGGTAAATATGTGAGATACTAAGATTGAATCATGTTGGTTATATGAAAAATAAAATTAAAAAGGACCTAGCTTAACACAACATGTCCTTCATTCCTCAGGACCTCTTACATAGCCTTCGGTCTAGTGTGAAGATTGGGTACTTGTGTGAGAAAGTAGGCAACACTAACATATTTTTTATTCTTATTTCCTAATCTACTGGTCTACTACACCCTAATGGACCTCAACTCTATCATGAAGCCAAATATGGAGTTTGATATTTTATTAGAAAAAATGATATGTGATATGAATCATGTCTTTTAGTATGATGTGACTTTTGAAATTTATATGTTACTTTTTGTTTCATTGCCTTTTATTTAAAAGGATTTGGATTTTATGATTCCTCTTCCATATAGATTTAGAATCTAACATGAGTGCTATAAGTGATACACATTAATGGGCTTTAGAATTTGGTTAAATTGAGATAATTATCTAAATATATGATTGACTAAACACTTAGGCTTACTTATGAACCATTATGTTATCTCAAGTTTCAACCTTGTATATACTTAGTATACAATAGGAGATATGGGAAGAAAAATAGATCCAAGTGGATTGGTAAAATAAGATTTAAATGAGATGAATTTTTTCCTAACTAATGACATGGTAAATAAGGATTACTAAGAGGAGAAGGGTTTGTATAACCAAGTAACAATAATACTTATCCATGTTTTTGATATAAGGCAACAAAAAATCATGATAAAATACAAAGACATACATTAAAATAAATAAACTCATAAATATAAGCATGTACTCATGGAAATCATGAAAATAAACTATAAAAAAGGATGAAATAAAATAAAACCATATACAACACATAATGCATAGTATAAATATACATGTGAAATAGATAAGTGAAATAAATTTTGACATATATTCAAATGATATAAGATATAAAGATATATATATATATATATATATATATATATATATATATATATATATATATATATATATATATATATATATATATATATATATATATATATATATATAAGTGGCTCACAAGTCCAATCCAAAATCATAACAAAGAATAAAGTGATATAACACCATGTTATGTTCAAAAATACTAATAGATTTGTCCACAAATATTATCCATGACATCTAAAATATCACTATGAAGTTGGATACTTATGGAAGCAAGAGTCTCATATATCCTCATGGAAAGATGTGAAAATACCTCTCATAAAATCTCAACAAAAAATGTAGGCATAGTTGAAGGATCATACTCACGAGGGATCTTGTGTATATAATACCCAAGGAAGGTAATAGATGTTAAAATAATAATGGTATATATGGAAAAATAAGGTGGTACCATTGGTGGAGAAGGAACCATAGGTGGGGAAGAAGACGTAGGTGAAGAGGGAACCACAGATGAAGAAGGAGGAACCTTGTTACATGGGTGACCTATGGGAGGAGGAATAGTGAGCATAGTAATGGTCATAAGGTGATCATGAAGATGTTACTAGAGAATGAAATAATTATTGGTATGATGGGAACCACACTCATGCCAAGGATAATATACCTCTCCATATTTTTGGATATACTCAGGTAATAACTTGGGAAGAGGTATAGCCTTATCTTTGGGTTGGAAAAGGGTAGGATGCAATGTGTCAATATATTGATGAATCTTTCAACAATGGGTGGATGAATAATTATCTGTGTTGTAGAATCAATATATACACTTTTTCATAGACTTTAGGGGTCTATTAATGGAAGAGGTAAAAGTAAAATATAGGGAAAGTTGTTATAATTGTAGTTTTTAGTCTACTAATTAAAAAGTTTTTAAATATCATAGTAAGGTTGATTGGTCCAATGGGTGGGCATGAGATCCATCTGTGGTAAAGGAAGAAGGATGTCACCAAGGGAAGGCAAGGATGGTACAGATACTAGCTTAGGATCATCTAAAGGAGGAAAAGAATTAGATTCAAGATGAGGCTCAACTAAAGGTAGAATGGGAGTAAGAATTAGACTAGGCTCAACTAAGGGTGAAATAGGATGTGTAGAAGGCTTAAGAGGAGTAACTAGTATCTTTGGGGGAAGTAAACTATAAGGATTATAGTATCTAGTAAAATGATAAGGATTGGTCATAACATGATCCATGATAAATGCTCTTAAGAGGCTCTACCAAAATTAGAGGTGTATCATTCAATCTCTCCATCTCTACCCTGCAAAAAAGAAAATAATAATATAATTAGGCACTATGAAAGAAGGAACAAAATAAGATGAACATAAAGACTAAAACAAATAAGTATAGTACTAAAGGATATTGACATCTCTATCCTAAACAAGTCCTCTTAGGAATGTATCATCTAAAGTATAGCCATAATAATAATCAAGTGTATGACGGTTGATGGTATAGGTAGGTATGATCTTTTTGTTAGAAGTTACGTGATGAATATAATGTTCAGTCTTGGTTAAGACTACATGTATATCATTGATAGTTGGCTAATGGGAGAATATATTCAAGGATGGCAAAAGTTGGGTGATGAGATGATGGGATAGATATGAAGTTTTGATCTTGAAGTTGATCTCATCCATCTCATCATCATCAAAATATAAGAGGTTAGGTGGTATGTTTCTAATGAGTTTGGGGTGATCATGATAACCTCAAGTAGAGTTGATAGGATTGTTTAAGTAGTTTTTCATTTTTTTTAAAATTAAATGTTACTAAAAACTCAAAATAAAATAGGGTTTATTTGGAATACTTGTGGATTGGAAGATGTTGTGCACCACTTTAAATCCAATGATAGTGAGAGCTCCTTTTTGTCTAGGAAGGCTAACATGCACACATGTAAATACTTAGAAAAAATAGATTAATAAAAGAGATGGGTGGAGTGCTTGATCTAAGATCAGTTCTAGGAAGTGGTACACTTCCTTAAAATGATGTCAGTCAACTATTTATGTCATTAAGAAAATAAAAATCATATGAAATTATAATGAATAAATTACATGTTAATAATGTTGATTAAAATTTAAACCTCAAATAAGCTATCAATTTAAATGAAATATTCTTCCTAATAAGTGAAAGAAAAATCTACATTATCTTGTATAACAACTAATTATTCTTTAGTGGCCTCATGAGAGGGTGAATAAATAATTGCATAGAGGGATAAATCAAAGGTTATGTCACTCTAATCTACAAATAAAGGTTGGAAAACTATAGGGAGATCAATGATATTGGTTACATCATGTACTAAACCAAGTAGAGTCATCTACAAGTAGAAGGCCATGTTTAAATAACATTAATCAATAAAGGATGACAAACAAAGGCTTAGGATTAAGGTCTTGGAGTCTATGAATTAAACATAATAGATCAATTATGATCTTGAAAGGATCAATGCCTATTGGAATAATCAATGATGATTTAGAATGAATCAACATTGATTCTTTTTGTGACTAAGTTTAATGAAATAGAGAATCAAACAAGACAAATTTGCTAATAGAGGTCGATAAATGGATAAAGAAGGATTATAATAATATTTTAATGATTTAAATAAATTGATAACAGAATAATAATTGATAAAAAATGATAAAATGGAATATGATAAATTACCTTCGATCAGCTTATGAGCAGAATGAAATTCTTCCACAGACCAAATTAGTTACTTAGGATGAAAAAATAGATATGATTTGAATGCAACAAAAATTTAGTAGAGTGTCATTAGGAACATAAAAAAATCTCTAGGAACTCTATCATTTCAAGGCCCTAAGTTTTTGGGTCTATAATGCAAAGGTAGGTTGAGTAGTTATGGATCAACATCAATTCAGATAATCAACATCGATCATAGGTGAATCATCATTGATTCACCCAAAATGGTGCCTTTGTTTTATTCATAGGTAAGAATAGCTTGGATATAGGTGGAGTTATTGGTAAAAACTCTGCATGGGTGTAAATTGGTTAGGGGGTAGATTTATAGGTTATAAATGGATTTAGAAGGTTGGGAGGGGTAAAAGGGTAAAATCAAAGGCTATTTACTGAGCTAGTAAATGGTAAATAAACTTCACCTTAGGATAGGGTTTATTTAGGAGATTTAAATAAATAGGACCTATGATACCTAATTAAAGGTCCATGAGACAAAAACTATATGTGGTATTGAATATGTACCAAAGATAAAAACTATGAAAGGTCCACTACCCTAGGTTTATATGAAGAGGTATCCCCCCTCAAACCAAGAGATGATAGAGGATAAGGAGTGGGCAATGGGTTTGAAAAATGAAATAATATATGGGATGGATAAATAAAAAATAGACTCTAATAAACATGGATGCATAACATAAGGTGTATATTTTGCACTAACAGGATGTAAGGTAATATAGGTAGAGATGCCCCAAGGCAAATCCTATAATCAGATGCCATAACTATGAATAGATGGGATTAATGAAGGTTAAGTAAGAGAAAGAGTGATAGGCTAGTTAACCAAATCATTTTGTTTGTTATATGCACATTAAATATAGATAGTTGTTCATAAGTCGAAAGGCACTATCAAAACCCACTAAGGGGAGCTACCCAAAAGGGTAGATGCCTTATGCAGGCTATGGGACCATTAGGGGGTTAAAATTCATAAACCTAAAATAGTATAGCTTAAACAATGGGGTAGATGTGGAAAAGAACTAGGATAAGGCTAAGGAGTAGGGTTTGACATATGTGAGAGTACATGTAGTACAAAAAGGGGCCAATTGGCATCAATCTAAAATAAATTAATGATGATCCACCCAAACAACATCAATCCAAAATAGATTGATGCTAATCTAAATTTGGGTATATAATCAAGTTTGACATAGAAAAGGGATCATTTGCTATTTGTGAAACCCAAACAATGCTTGAGATCTCAAATAATGAAAGTGTAAAAAAATGAGATGGAGGCTACTGGTAATGGATTATGACATTGATGACACTCACAAGATGAGGCAGGTTGATTATTTTATTAGGTTTTTGAGTTTTTTCAATAAATTAAGATTTTTAGGAGCGAAGATTAGGCTAGGTTTATGAGGAGATGGCACTATGGAATCAGTGCCAATTCCCTAGTGAATTAGTGATGATTCATTTAAAATTGATGTTATTTTAATAAATGGCACCGATCTATGAAGAATGGCACTAATCCATAAGGGATCGATACCGATTCACACTAAAAAGTAAAGGGTTTAGAATAGAGATAGGGTTAGGATAATTTAGATTTATTAAGAGATTTTAAGATTATAGGGGATATTGGTGACATGCATGGGGGATATTAAATATGTAAGATTAAGTGTCACCCTTGATAGAGGGATTACAAGTTTAGCTGAGTGATGATGACTGGGCCAATCTAGAGGTTATAAGCCCAATAGGGGTGCATCACTACCGACATATCCATCGAGACATAGGATTATTGGTGGCTTTAGTAGAGTGATGGGATGTCATGATTGGTACCTTTTGAATATCAATCAAGGAGATTACCATCATTGAGGAGGACATTTACTAGATTTTATGACTTCTATTGTAGGGAGCACCTATAGTATCAGTGGATGATCAGGGTCAAGGATCAGTTTTGAAACACCTATATGGTTATGATGTGGAGGGTATTAGTTTTGTTATTGGTGGATTTAATTTTGAGCCTCTATACAAAGCTGACATACTATGGAGAGGTGTGTTTAACATGATGATTCTAGTGATATCATGTTATGCACCCCCAAACTTAAGGGGAGGGATATTTTTGTGGAGCCTGACTGGTGTTTTTTTAGACATACTAGAGCATTGAACCATTTTTGCATGGATATCTACCTTAATGGCATATATTTATAAGGAGCTATGGGTTTAAAAGACCCAAAGATGCTATGTTTTATATGTTATTGTCATACTATAGTATTGGGCCTATGAGCACATCAGAATAGTGTGATCTATTGGTACCCTATGGATATAGTGATATGAGATAGATTATAGTGTGGCCTTCATATGGTGGAATGCCAATCTAGTATGAGGATTTACGGATGGGGTTGTTAGAGACTTGGATTATCATAGGGGAGTTCTAAAGGGTTTAAAGGCTACCAATATTATATGAAGACCTTATCTACAATTTGTTATATGGCCTAGGGTAGATGTGGAGATGATATGGGTATGAAGTGAGTGGTGGGTGATGGGGAGGAAGATAGATTACTTGGATTACCTCCATTTTGGTTGAGTGTGGTGATAATTTGGTCTAGTTTAGGATATACCTTGGGCCCCACATGTATACAAGTAGGATGAGACAGAGAAGGAAATATCTATACTAGTGATGGGAGATGTCTTGGTAGAATAAGAATAGGTGTTAGTTGGTGAGGACATAGAGGATGCAGGGTGCACTCATACATATCTAGCATGGTGGGTTGAGTAGTGGGTAGTATAGCAGGATAGGGCAGTGTAACCATGCCAAGGAGGAGATGAGGAGATGGAGATGGAGGAGGAGGCTGAGGAGACTGAGGAGGAGATATATGATGAGATGGGAGATGAGGTGATTAGGGGAGAAGAGATATATGTGGGTGAGATAATCATGGAGAGAGATACATTGAGGGCTCATTTTACCACTTTATAGGTGTAACTAGCTACAACATAAGGGGCATTGACTATAATGTTGGTTAAGCAAAATACCCTTTAGGTTTGATTGGATACTTTATAGGTGGGGTTTGAATCTTTACAATTGAGTCATGACATGGTGGTGGAGGAGTAGGATAGGTATAGGGTAGAGAGGTACATGCTAAGGAGGAAGGAGGGTGAGAGAGAGACCTTTATGCATATCATTGAAGAGGTGGTAGGGTTGAGCATGAGACCAACAAGGACCATGATCAGTAATAAGTACCAGGAGCTAGTGGTGGAGATGAGATAATATGAGCAGATCATTTTAGATCATCTTTTAGAGACTCCATGCTATGTGACCCACATAGACATAAAGGGTAGGTACTCTAGGTGCACACACATAGGATTAGTCAGGATGGGGAGCACCTCTCAAAGGAGAGATAGGGACAGGGATATAGATGGATATGGGGTTAAAGATGGGGGTGTAAATCTATCAAGCATTCATCTAAGCAACTTATAGTTTACACAGTATATCCACCTATATTTATATTTACTATACTACCTAGAGAACCATGGACATGTATAAAAATACTTGGATGTACATTGATATTTTGATTACATCCATAACAATAACATAATCCATAAACATGATATATATATATATATATATGTATATGTATTTATGTATATATCTATATGTATATATATGTATGTATGTATCTATATATATGTGTGTGTGTGTGTGTGTGTGTGTGTGTGTATATATATATATATGTATGTATGTATGTATTTATGTATATATATGTGTGTGTGTGTGTATATATGTATATATATATATATATATATATATATATATTATGCTTATGGATGTTTATGGATTATATGATATGATGGATTATAGTTTGTTAGAGATATAGATTATTTTTATGGATTTAATGGATTATAGATTTTTTATGGATTATGGATTTATATACGATGTGATTAGATTATGGTTTTTTTACATGTGATGGATTTATATTTCAAAATGGTTATGGATTATGGACATTATGAATTAGATTACTATAATTATAAAGTTTTATTATGAATATGGATTTAAATGTTATCAAATGTTTTATGGATCATGCTTATATTACTGATTGTTTATGGATTATGGATTATGGATATGGATTTGATTTTGATGTATAAATCAATGCTTTTAAATGTTTTATGATTAAAATGGATATGATTTATGAATTAGTTTAGTTTATGGATTATGGATTTATATTCAATGCACTTTATGTGTCATGGATTCAAAATCTCATAAATTATGATTTGGATTTATGATAAGTAATGTTTATGGATCATGATTAATGGTTATGGATTATGATTATGATGGATACAAATTATAACTTACTAATTTGCATGTTCAAAGATTTTTGAATTACTAGTTTTAGGATATTGGTTAATATATGTGAAAAAAAAATTAATTAATTTTAGTTACAAAAGGCATAATTCTCATTTATTGGCTTGTATCATGACCCAAAAAAATGCTTAAATTGGATGCATACGCATCCTTAACCAACTACTAATAACAAACCTAACAACTTTAGGTCAACTAAGTTCAAGATCTTATTTATTTTATTTTAGGATGTGATAAAAAGCAAATTCTAAGAATAAGATGTTTTCATCTTGTAGACTGACAACTAAGGGTATAACCTAGAATCCTTGTGTGCTAATCCATGTAGACTGGTCAATACAGGAAGTCTATTAAATGAAAAAAAGTTGATCAATGTGGGAAGCTTTATAAGGATAATTTATGTATGATATCCATCCTTCATGGGAGGGGTCTATATTTTAAGATATGCTTTTTAAAACAACTTTCCTTCGAGGGAGTAGTCTATCCTTTTGATATGTTGTATAACTTTCAGATTTTATGGATTTACATAGTTTTCCTTTGAGGGAGTAGTCTATTAATATTGATTTGATTTTACTTTTATAGATGCTTTGATTTTTATTTTTTTATTAGATAGGTTAAATATGGGAAAAGGGTCCCATTCCCTTAAAAAAAGATACCAGAAGATATTCAGGAAGAAAGTAACATTACAAAAAGAAACATAACCAAAAAACCAACTAGAAGCTTTGATTTTGATTTTGATCCCAATGGTATTTTTGTTTATGGATTGGTCTTAGGTATCCTAAGATAATTTCCTAAAGCTTTGATACATAAGAGAAAACACTTCTTCTCAAAAGTGATTACTGATAGGGAGGGATTTTAGGGAATAATGATTTGGATTTCCTTCCCATTATAGGTGAAGTTTATCTAATTAGAGCATGATATGAATAGATCTATGGTATTCATATTTAAGGTTAATAATAGGAAATGATACTAGATAACCACATGTATCTATATATCATCATTTGGTATAAGAGTAATAGGGATATGAAACCTAGAGACTAAACTAGGTAGATCAAAGGTAATTAATATTTATTAATGATAGAAAGCATGTAGATGGAATGCATTAAGAGGCTCATGCTCTGATTTTCCATTAAGAGAGGCTAAGTGATATGCCCTATATCCATACTTATTGGTGATAATATATGGTCTAAGCCAATTTAGAGCAAATTTTCCCCTTTCACTTTTTCTCATATTAGTTACATGTTGATCTTATTTTAAGATAAGGTCACCAATATTTTAAATTTGTGTTGTTTTAAATGTTTACTATAGGCATGTTTAATTCATTCCTGATATACATGTAAATATTCAAGGGCAGCCAAGTGATGCTCATCTAAGAGTTCAAGTTGGGCTAATTATTCATGATGGAAGTCATCTTCATAAATTATATCTTTCAGGGAGATGCGAAGGGAAGGGATCTAAACTTTGAGAGGAAGTACATCTTTAGTAACATAGACTAGGGAGAAAGGAGTAGAACCTATAGGGGTTCGAATACTAGTCTAACAAGCCCATAAGGCATAGGGAACATGCAAGTGCCAGTTCTTGCATACTTCATTAATGAATTTAGTTAAGATTTTGACGAAAGTCTTATTGCATGCCTTGACTTGTCCATTATATTGAGGATAGTAAGGGAAGTAAAATCTGAGCTTAATGTTAAAATAATCATAGAGCTCTTGAAACTTTTTGTTCTTAAAATATTTTCCATTATCTATGATGATCTTATGAGGGATGTGAAAGTGATAAATGAAATGTTGAGTAGTAAATTCAATAATTTTATCTACTTTGGTTGAGATAAGGGGGATATCCTCCACCCACTTAGTAAAATAATCAGTGGTGGTAATGATAAAACCATGACACTGGGACAATTTAAGATTGATTTGACCTATAAGATTAAACCCCCACTGGGATAAAGGACAAAAGTCCTAAGCTACCAACAATGATTAGCTAAGGACATGGGATAAGTTAGCATGATCTTGACACTTGACATACTTCTTAACATACTCATAATAGTATTAATTTAAATTGGGCCAATAATAGACCAACCATAATATTCTTTTAGAGATGTGTGGCCATTAAAGTGTCTTACACATGATCCATCATGAGATTATTTGATAGTGAGGGTAGCCTCATGATTTTTAAGATAATGAATAAGAATGTCATCAAAACCATGCTTATAAAGGACATCCCCCACTATGACAAAATAGGTGACATGATGCTAGAAAACTCACTAAACATTTCTAGATAGATTTGGAGGAGTAATCCCCCTAGATAGATAATCAAATATATATGTATACTAGTGATCTAATGGATTTAGCTCCACACTAAAGATGGAAGGAAGGTTATTTTTAGTAAAGGAAGGTTGATTAATCCTATGAATAAGGACAAAAAAATTAGATTCCTGAGATAAGGATGGGATAAAAGAGGCTAGGGAAGCCATAGTATCCACAAATTTTTTAGTTGAATCAAGGAGTGGCTTGAGTAGCATAATACTCAAAGGTGGATAAAAATTGATCAGATAAGGTCTTATACTTATAAAGAGTATAATTCTTACATTGATAGATGCCCTTAATTTTATTAAACATGGTCTAAGAATCACCATATATATTGAGTGTTTTAATACCCAAAGCTAAGGTAGTTTGGAGACCTATGATTAAAGCCTTATACTCTACCATATTATTAGTGTAGTTAAAATCAATTTTAAAGGATAGAGGGATAGGTGTCCCCCTAAGAGGAAATAAGATAATTTTATCTCCCCCACCATGTTAAAATTTAGATCCATCAAATAAAAGAGTAATTTGATATGGTGGATCTGGTTGAGACATGGAGGCTATATATTCATCTAGGAATTTGTAGTTAACCAATTGATTATTCAAAAGAGGTACCTCAATAAGTTGATAAAAAATGATTTAATCTAAAACTAACTTTTGAAGGATAAAATACATATCAAATTCCAACAAAATCATAATCCACTTGGCCATTTACTAATTTTGATAAGGCTTAGAGTGTATAAAATTTAGGGGATTAGTGTTCATGATAATATAGGCTTTATGATTAAGGAGATAATGTCATATCTTAGTAGCGATAAAGACTAGAGCAAATCATAATTTTTTATTATGAGAATAATGATCTCATATTCAACAAGTGTACAACTGATATAGTAAATTGCTTACTCTTTTTTCTACTCATTATGATGGGCCATCATGGCTCCAAGGGCATGGTCAATATCATAAATATATAAAAATAATGGTTGTCCTTATTTCAAAGGAGTGAGAACTAATGGTAAGATAAGGTAGCTCTTAAGATATTTAAAAGCTTCTTAAAAACTAGAGACACACTTAAAATGAATATCCTTCCTTAAAAGGTGATGGAATTGTTGACAATGATCAGATAACTAGGAGATAAATGATTGTAATTTACCTTGCAAACCACAAAGCTGCTTTAGATTGGATGGGGGTGGAATTTCTATAATGGCTTTAATTTTGGTAAGGTTGACTTATATCCCACAAATGGAGATAATAAAGCCTATGAGCTTACCCGTCAATACTTTAAAAATGCATTTCTTTAAATTTAGATAGACATGAAATTGGATTAAGTAGGCAAAAATAACCTTTAGGACAAAAAAGGTGATCTTTTCATAACTTTAATTTATTGAGGAGGTCATCTACATAATCCTACACAATATTATGGAAAATTTAGGTAATGGATCTTTGATAGGTGGTTCCTATGTATTTTAATTTGAAAGGCATAAAATGATAGTAAAAATCCCCCCATGGAGTAATAAATGAGGTATTATGTTGATCTTTTGGTGCGAGAAGGATCTAATTATATCTAGAAAAACCATCCATTAGTGACAACATTTTGTGGCTATTAGTTTGGTCTACTAACTAGTCAATATTAGGGAGAGGTAAATCATCCTTTGGAAAAGTGACATTAAGGTCTCTCAAGTCAATACAAAGGTGAAGTCCCCCTATAAGTTTTATTATAGGGATGATTTTAGATACCCATTGACGGTAATCCATGGGTTGGATAAAGTTAACGGATATGAGGCACTGTAAATATTCTTTGACTAAGAGTGTAACATGATGATGCATTTTTTGAAGATTTTGCTTAATAGGATTAACATTAGGGAATATAAAAATGTTATAGATGATGATGGTAGGATTGATCTCAAGTATATCACTATAGAACCAAGTAAATGCATCACTATGCTCTATTAGAAATGCAATGAAATATTGATATTCCTAGGGATCTAAGGATTTACTAACCTTACTATGTGTAGAGTCTCTGGGGACCATATGTTAACATCAATGGTGGCCTCATTTAAGAGACTAGAGGTTTCTAATGGAAGGTATTTATGTATATGGGAGTTCTTGGTAGCTAAATTAGTTAAGATGGACTCATCTCCTAGAACTAAAGAATAGGGATGGTAGGGGAATCCTACCCTATCATGTCATGGTAGGATATAGGAATGATTTGGACATATCCATTGTGATTATATATGAGAGGCTCTATAGTAATGGCATTAAATAAAAAAATTTAAGAGTAATGGATACGACATCATCAGTTGAGGAATGGGTACTGGATAATGAAGATGGTGTATCCTCTTTAGGGATGGGAGGGAGAATAATATTTAGGGAGGATTTAGGGATTGTGTTGAAGCCAATGCCATCTTTTTCATGGGATTTTCAAAACTCCCCCAATATAACCTTATGTGGGCCCTGTTTGCAATGTCCCATATCAAAACATTTCCAAGTGCACCATTGTATGTATGTCTCTCAGAAATGGGTTTTATTGATGAATGAAAAGTTTGATGTAAAAGGTTTAGCCTGAGTTTGGTTAGAAGGGTATAAATAAGGTTAGTCTAGTCCCCCATAGATTATATGGGTTTAGAGAAATGATGGGCCAACGGGAATAGATTCCCCCAAATTTTGAAAATAATTTAGTTATTTATCAGGGCATCCATATTTTTATAGAGTAGGGAGAGTATTAATTGTTAGTAACTCATACCCTTTAATTGAAAGTTGTTTAAATGTAGAATCAATGGACTCCTTACCAAGTATTGATGCAAGGATTGTTGTTTTAGTGGATGCTTCAATGGATAAGGATGGGGTAGTCATTTACAATGAAATTAGGACCTCATTGGGTCAAAAGGTAAGGTTGCAAGTTTATAAGGGATGAGGGTTATTAGGACATTGTAGATTTTTCCCTCATATTCAAATTTAATATATCAATGTAATGTAGGGGGGACACAACACATAAAATGTTTCCAAAGGATGTTCTAGGAGAATACTGTACTAAAATTCTCCTTCAATAACATAAAATAATTTAGGGAGAACCCACATGCCTACTTGAATGTGAAGGACTACCATTCCTAATGTAGGAGCAATGATATCATTGAAGGCTCATAGAATGGTGGGTAATTGGGATAACACTATCTCAAGTAGCTACATTTATTTAAATGTGTGGGAAGAGATGATGTTTATACTAGCACTATTATCTATCATAACTCTCTTTACCTAAGTTTGATCTATCTAGGTAGTGATAAATAATGCAATATCTTGATCATCTAGTTGTAAGGGTGCTATTTATAAATCATGAAATGTTATGGATAAGGGTTTCTCAAGTGATGCAATGAAATCTGAAAATGATTGGGATTCATCAACTTGTAGTTATGTGGCTTATAAGTCTTCTATCATGGATTCACAGTGCTATGGAGAGTTATAGATAAGATCGTATAAGGATATCTTGACTGAAAGTTGATGCAACTAATTTATAATAGATATCTATATGATTTTTGAAGAATTATTATTTTGTTCCTTTTCTAAAATAGAAACTTTAGGTTTAAGGGCAAGTGTTGTCAAACTATTTATGGTAGGAATTAGTACTTTAAAAATAGTCACTTTGGCCTTTTCATGATTGTGAGTCTCATGACCCTAGACTTGGGATCATGTGGTTATATGAATTACATCTATCTAGAATAGAGGGG
The DNA here is from genome assembly GCA_037957365.1 of Torreya grandis. Taxonomy (NCBI): domain Eukaryota; kingdom Viridiplantae; phylum Streptophyta; class Pinopsida; order Cupressales; family Taxaceae; genus Torreya; species Torreya grandis. The sequence continues at coordinate 1,268,782 of JARHVA010003475.1, read as the reverse complement.
ATTTTTTGTGTTCTCATATTCATCCACACCTAGAGAGAGATAGGTGTTGGGATCTATTAGAGGGTTTATCCTCCTTTATAACTTGTTTTGACATGTTATTTTTTGAGGTGGATGTAACCTTAAGGGGATGGTTATGATCTAATTTTTCTATTAAGAGATCATCTTCATCTAATAGATTTTATACTATGACCTTCATTTCATTATAGATTTATGTGTCATGACCTACTATTTGATGGTATGTGCATGTCCTACTTTCTCTATACCATGATGGTTTTTGAATATGATGGTTAACAGGCTTTATGGAAGGTAGCATGATTAAGGAGGTTTGGATAAGGTGATCAATGATCTTAGAATAATATTCCTTCAATGGGTCTTGACTCAACTTTTCCATTCTCTAAGGAGCTAGTGGGGAAGAGGTACATGACCTCAAACATTGGCTTCTTGAACTAGTTCTTTGAATGGTCCCTACTATAGGTACTTTGTGTTTAGGATAAGTCTTTACACCTAAACCCTATGGATAATAGGGGTTTAATGGGTTATGGATTTTCATGACCATAGTGGGAATATTTAATTATGATGGTATATGTGATTTATTGGTAGATTCATTAATGGTATCTTTTAGTTTAGATAAAAGATGGGAATCTAGTATAGATTCTCTTGTCCAAATAAGGGGTAGCAACACTTTTCCTTTTTGAATCTACTTAGGGGTTATGGGGATGTCCTTTTTATGATATTCAATCCTAATAGGAGGATATAGAAAATATTTTCCCCTTGGGACTCTGAGATTTTTTTTCTAGTATCTACAAATTTTCCCTTTATCTCTCTAAGATTTAGTGCTTTCTTAATAGTGGGGGAAACTGATCTAGAGATAGTTTGAGGTAACATAAAAACTTATTCTAAAAGTAATATGCTAATGGGAATGTGTATAATATATGTTGGTATTGAAATGATGTGTGAAATGTCTAAGCAAACCTTCTCTTCAATAATATTTTCCTATTTTAGTTCTTGAGTGATTTCAAATATGGATTCTTCTAGTGGATCACAAACAATGAGATCTAGTATATTAGAGGAAGTTTTTAGGATGTCTTCTCTTGGTTTGGATGGTTCAAAAGTGTCTCCTATGAGGATATCATGGATAGGATCATTATCAAATTCTTTAGGTAGAAGCTAGTCATGGATGGTGTTAATTACATGAGTCTTGTGTTCTAATGTAGATATTGATTTAAATTGAATGTAATTCAACATGGAAGCATGATTAAGGAATGGTTGTCTGAATATATCTATAGATTGGTTCTTGGGCACATTAGGATTATCTAGTTACAATTCACCCTGATTTATAAGATTTTTTAATAAGCCCTTGAAATAATGACTTTTATTGATGTCATGGCCTATTACACCATGAAAATTATAGAATTCATTTTACCTAAACCAACTAGGTTTAGGACAAGAATCATCAAGAGGTCTTACAAGAGGGAACTCAATGAGAGAAGACTTTAAGAGTTTATCTAAACTAGATGCATAAGAATCTCCTAAATGGGTATATTATCATGAGGGAAAGCATGTTCACAACTTCTAAGACTATGCTTGTGAGGTGGAAGGCTTAGTTGGGTTTTAGTTTTTGGTGGTGCTGACTTTACAACTATGACATTGGTAGCTCCTTTGGTTTTATTATTGTTATTACTATTAGTCCCTTTAAAGGGCCTAGATTTAAAGTTTTATTTCATAATTTAACCTTAACTTATTTTAGGGATCTAATTTCAATCTTAAAGGACATTGAAAAGGCCTCATCAAAGGTCTTAAAATATTGTACCCATAATGTCTATGAGATGTGTTTAGCACATGCTCTCATGAATAATTTGATTAACTCAAGATGTAGTAGAGAGAATGTGAGTTGATTGATTAGAATTCTCCATCTAGCCACAAATTTATTGATAGATTAATCATCAAATATTTGGATGGCATAGAGGTCAGTAATGGTAAATTTTCTAGCTATATTGATAGAAACGTGTTCTAGGAATATTTGAGCTAGATGCCAAATGAGAAGATGTAATATTGTGGGATTGAGCTATACCAATCTAGGGCAGGTGCAAATAATGACATAGGGAATATCATAAGAATAAGTGCATCACTATGTGCTATAATGTAAAAAGCATATCTAAATGTTCAAATATGTTATTATGGATCTTCCTTATTTTAAAACTTTATAAACTTAGGGAGTTCCCATTGTGGAGGATAAGGCCTAATAGGAATTACTGGGTTAATAAGATCATTAAAAATATATTAATAGGTGATAATGTTCTTATACCTAGAGTTAGAGGCTTCTAAATTATCCATCCTATTTATAAATATGCTCATGAGATTAGGTTGGATGTTATGCTAAGGGATTCCTCCCAAAACATTATATTTTGGGAGTTGGTACATAGGTCGTTGCATGTAAAAATCTTGAGATAAGGGATAATCGACCAATGTGGTTGTGATGGTTTGATAACCTACCACATACTATAGATCTTATAGAGTGATATACATAGACTTGATAGCTTGTGTAGGTGATATGTACTAGGTGGTAAAGGGTACATACTACTGAGATGGTTGACTTATAGGGGCCTATTATAATGGATACATTTGGGTAACTAAGGGTACACTAGTTTGAATCAATGGAAGGGTCATTAAGACCAATATGAATAAGTTCTAGAGTGATGTAATAATAGGTTAAGTAGCCATAAGCTAAGGAGTGGTAACATTCTAAGTTTGAGTAGTGGTTGGTGATGGAACACTAGATATTACTAGAGGTGGGTTACGTTAGGGTTGTGTAGTAATGGTGTTAGAAATATTAGGAGGAGGATTATTGTGGGAAATACCATAGTAGTGTTAAATACTTCACCCTCTTCCAAAGACATGTCATATGGGTTCTTAGATAATTGTGTATGGGGAGATAATGGGACACATATAGCTTAGGAGCTAAGATAATGGTTAAGTGTTGTGGGATTTCTATTTAGTATAGTGGTGAAATTAGGATCACCCTGGGTATAATACTGAGGGATGCCTTCCCCTATGGACTTAGAGGAAGTAAGAGGTCTAGGTAAATTCTCCATGGATGAAGATGAAGATGAGGGTTCAATTTTCTTTTACAAATATTGTCACATCAAAACCATGTAGTGATAAAAAAGGAAAAAAGTAAGAAATAACAAAAATCATGAAAAATATTCTTTTTGATTATCTCATATTTAGTGAGGATGAAAAGATACATGTGCTAAAGAAATTCCTAATTTTTTTTTACTTTTTAACTTTAAATTTTGATAAAATAAAAAGAAAAAGATACTAAGGATCCTAAGAAGTGGAAATCTAAGGATGGTTTCAGGTTTTGTTTAGGCTCTCAAGGATTTTTCTATTAGTATAGATAATTGGCCTAGTAATGGGGCCTACCCTATCACTTCACACACTAAAACATAAGGGTGTTGGGTGATTAGCCAAAATATATCAAAAGACCATAGTTTATACTCAACCAGAGCATTGAGTTGGTTCTCCCCTTGGTGGTGAAATCCAAGTGGCATCGTCAGGAAGAAGGTTATCTCTAAGTGATGAAATCCTAGTCCATTCCCTTATGTCAAATGTTTAGATGAGTTTATTGTGATTGTGATTTGTTATGTGTGTGATAGTAGTGATGACTATGATAAATTCACTACCTAGATTATTCTATATGAGTAAAATAAGGAGGAAAATGGACGTAGATTATTTAACCTTTTAAAAAGGAAAAATGAAATTTTAGATTTTCTTTGAATGAATTCAACAAATAGAAGAAAGGTAGAGAAAGATAAATAAATTAAAAAATGATTTTTAATAAAAAAAGAGAGACCTTAGGTGTCTTACTAGGTGTGCCAGAATGTTTAAGTAGTTTTTTCATTTTCTTTAAATTAAATGTTACTAAAAATGAAAATAAAATAGGGTTTATGGGGAATACCTATGGATTGGAAGACATTGCTCACCACTTTTAATCTAGAAATAGTGAGAGATAATTTCAGGTTAGGAAGGCTAACCTACACACATGTAAACACTTGACAAAAATAGAATAATAAAATATATGGGTGGGTTGCCTAATCCGAGATCAGTTTCAAGAAGTGGTACACTTATTTAGAAGGATGTTGGTCCAGTGTTTATGTAATTAAGTGAATAAAAATCATATGAAATTATAATGAATAAATGATATGATAATAATGTTGATTATGATTTAGTCTTAAAATAAGCTATCAATGTAAATTAAATATTTCTCCCAATCAGCAAAAACAAAATCTACATCATCTTATATAATAGATAATTTTTCTTCAGTGTCTTCATGAGAGGGTTAATAAATAATTTCAAAGAGGGCTATCTCAAAGGCTATATCACTTTGATCTAAAAATAAAGGTTTGAAAACTATGGGGAGATCAATAATACAAGTTACATCATGAACTAAACTAGGTAGAGTCATCTACAAGTAGAAGGCCATGTGTAAATAATAGTGTTGACCAATTTTCACCTCAGTATAATTTGTTCAACCATTTTCATGGAGAGCCAAAAAATAGTTACAAGAATTGACAATTTTAGATGTCCAAAATTGCAAGTCAAGGAGACTAAGGTGTTTTGGCTCCATTGTAGTGTATGTCAGGTTATTCAAAGGTCAATTATTGGCCCTTCATAAACTTGAATTACATGATCAAGACCAATTCAAGTTCTCTAAATGACTCAACTTGTAAAATTTTATGAGTAGAATTAATCCAGGTTTACGAACCTAAATTAATCCTTCCAATGCTTCATGGGTTTTTAGTCTTATGAATTTTTAAAGTAAAATCAATTATAAAACCTAAAATGGTCTTGATAATGTCCCCCCCCCAAGTGTCCCTTCAGACTTTTCTGAAGGGAACTTTATTTTCCTAAGTGTCCCTTTAGCCTTTTCAAATGGCACATTTATTCCAAGTGACCCTTTGGAAAAGTTTTGAAGGGCACTTTTTAGCCCAAGTACCCCTTCAAAATTTTCTCAAGGGAACTTTGTTTTCCAAGTGACCCTTCAAAAAAGTTTTTGAATGGCACTTTTTAGCCCAAGTGACCCTTCAACCTTTTCTGAAGGGCACTTTGCCTTAGGAAATACCATTCAAAAAAGTTTCAAAGGGCCATTTCCTTTGGAAATTACCTTCAATTTTTTTTGAAGGGACCCTATGCCTTCTATAAGTGTCCTTTAAAAAAAAATTGAAGGAGACTTTCCCAAGTGTCCTTTGGGAAAATTTATTGAAGGAACTAACCATTGCCTTTCGGGAAAAATCCCTGAAAGAATTCCTTTAGATAAATTTTCTGAAGGAATTACTTTGAGAAAATTTCCCAAAACATAAACCTAATGGATCCACATGATGTTCCACAAGACATCAAATTTAGGGTGGCCAACTATCCATTGGGATTCAAAGGCATGATGTGCAACAAGACATCAAATTCAGGGTGGTTAACTAGCTATTGAGATTCAAAGATGACATGCCACATGATGTCAAATTAATGTCTAAAGTCTTCAAGTAGGAAGTAAAGCCATTCAGAGAACTTGATAGGGTCCTAAGCAAGAATAGTGAAAATTGGGTTTCCCAAAGAGCTTTGCTTATTAATTTTACAAATAAAAGCAATCAAAGAACGTGAATAAGCAAGTAGATGTAAAGTCACTTGGAAAACCCAAATGGGTCTGCAGTGCAAAATGTGGGAGGTCTCAGGAAGAATCCATTGATTTCATAGTGATATGAGCCATTCCTTATGGAGGGTCATATAACCATTGATTTTGTAGTGATCTTAGTCATTTCAAGAGGGTGAATCAAAGAGAAGGACAAAATTCAACTAAATAAGAGAATAGCTAGATTCAGTTTCACCAAGATGGCAATTACAAACTATTTTAGAGGCTTCTATTTTGGCACCCAATATCTCTCTCTACTCTCCCTCTTTTTCTATAAATAGGACCCTTGGGATCTTTTTTTATCATCCACATATAGTATGATGAAGCCCTGCTAGAATGTTTTACCATTTTCTTACCTTTGAGCAAAGAAGCATAAGTCTATTTTCTTTTTGAGTTCTTGACATTTGCCTGGGCATGTAAGATACATAGAGTGAAAATAAGTTATTTTTTTAATCATTTTGTTTTCTATTCTTCATTTTTTTGAGCAAATAATTGATCCAAGTCATGAAGAGTGCATTTTAGATATATAAGATTTTGCACATGTGTAACCTTTTTTTGGACTATATAGGTTACTTTTTCCAATTATTTACCTTATGTGATCTCACTCATTTTGTCTCTACATTGAAATACTTATATTGGAATCTTATAGACCTTGAGTTATAGACTATATTCTATTGTATTGTGCATAAGTATAGGGCATACATGTGGATACTAATTCTTGGTGTATCACCCTATTAGAGGAAGCTTTATCATTTATGTAAACTTCTAACTCTTTTCACTCAAACAAACTAGTTTAGTAGTTTTATTGCACAAAAGCTAATACAGGGAGGTAGGCCTTTCAACCTAGAGGTTCATTTCCACTTATAGGCACACCCATAAGCCTGGAAATGTCCCAATATTTCCCAAATCTGGAGGAGGCCTAAAAAACTTTCTTCTAGGGTATAAGATTTGGAGACAATAATTTGGCATGCATGGTGGGACCCAAATTATTATTAAGTCAAGGTGAATGCTAGTAGTGATAGGCATAAATAGTAAAAATACCCCTAAAAAAACATTTGGTGACTCGAAAAGGGTGTGAATCCTTGGTTCTAGACCAAGTTTTATATATTATCCTACATGGTCCTCACAAGGTCCTTAAATTTTTTTGTCTAAGCCCCTTCAGCTGAAGCTTTTCCTGAAGAACGACACCTTGAACAACTCCTAGACCTATTAAATCGTTGGCATGGAGGTCTTGGGGAAGAATTAGAAGAAGTTGAATAAGTTCAAGGAGAGGAAGAAGTTAAAGAAGAAGAAGAAGAAGAAGAAGAAGAAGAAGAAGAAATAGAGGATCATAAAGGTAGAAGAGAAAGGGGAAAGATAGATAGGCATCAACCTTTCCCTACTTTTAATACCTAGAACCTAATAGAGCTTCTTGTATATGACCCCATCCCTCCAAATTCTACCAAAAATCTTCCTAGTTTCAATGAAGAGGGTCCTATTACCCCATATAAACATATTAAAGACATCTCTAATTTCTATAATTTCCATAATGTTATTAGGGCCAACATATCCATTAGACTGCTTTTTATATCTTTAAAAGGCAAAGCACTTGACTAGAATAAAATTTTAGAAGGGGGCTACATTACAAGTTGGGATGGTTTTGGAGACCTATTGGTGATAAGATTTGAAAATAAGAGTGATCATGCTTCCCTAATACATTAGCTAAATGTAATAAGAAGAGGTCCAAATGAATCCATAGGAGATTTCAATGAGAGATTTCAAAGAACATGGTATAGGCTACCACCAATCATGAGACCCCCTCTTAGTTTTGTGTTCCCAACATACCTCAAAAATATTGGTACTAATGTTGCTATTATGTTGTAGTAAATGGGAGGATTCATTCTTCTAGGTGCATATGAACTAGCAATTAAAGCTAAGAATAGCTTGATTCAGGCTGGAAGACTCCCTCCAAGAGTTTCTATGCCTTTATTTTCCCATAATACAATTGAATCTCCAAGCATGTCTTAGGTTCTTAATGCCAATTTGAAGCCAAGATCCTTTCCTAAGAAGGTGGATAACATTGTGGACAAGGATGAAGAAATCAGATCATTGAGAGCTCAGCTCAAGCAAGCTCAATATTAAGAAAGTGCTCCTCCTAATGCATAATAATATCCTCAACAAGGATATAGAGCTCCATCCCAATATAATTATCAAGGGAGAGGAAAAAAACAACAAGTTTATAGAAAGTATCCTAATTAATATAATCCAAATTCTACTCTCCCATAAAGGTTGTTGTTCCATTTCATGAAAATCTAGTGCAAGGAGAATATCATGTAGACCAATGGGGGTAACCTCAAGGTCAATTTGTACATGATGATGGAGGAACTAGCTACACTTTTACTACACAAGAAGAAGTTACTCCTTACATTATAGTAGAATAATTGTGTCCTAGCTAAAGGGATAATCATGGAGAATGTAGAAGCCAAGTGTGGGGATGATGAACTTTCAAAAGAAGGATGATTTTGCATTAACTCAAGAAATGTCAATTATAGCTAACATAAGGTCTAATAAGAGAGCCTTGGGAGAAGGCCAGGAGCCATAAATAGTTCCAAGTGATGCCTTTCTAAGGCCATAAAATGCTAATCAAAGTGTTGTACCTTCTATAAGCCATATTCCTCAACATAATCAAAATGTGAATGTAGCTACCAATATTGCAACACAATATTCTACAGCTCCTTTATTACCATAAAAGTGTAGGAGAAAGTGAACACTCTATCTCTAAATATTATGGACTCATTAAAGAGCACTAAAATAAACATATCCCTTTTGGAGGTTCTACATATACCTGGTCAAAAGGAGCTTTTGCAAGAACAGTTAGCAAGTATGCAGGTCGCTCCTCAATCTTCAAGGCATCATAGTGTGGATCTCATAAATTCTCCAAATCATCTTTTGGAGCCTTCCACTAAAGCTAGAAATCCTCCACCCTTCTACCTCACACTCTATTACACACAAAATATATTGAGAGGGGGGATGAATCATTATATTAAATATCTTATTTATTAATCAAATTCCTTTTCTTTAACCATTTACATTCAAGATATGCAATAAAACTAAAACAATAATATACACCACAAGAGAGAGAGAGAGAGAGAGAGAGAGAGAGAGAGAGAGAGAGAGAGAGAGAGAGAGAGAGAGAGAGAGAGAGAGAGAGAGAGAGAGAGAGAGAGAGAGAGAGAGAGAGAGCAAATTTTTACATGGAAACCTAAAGTGGGAAAAAACACAGAGAATAATCTCAAGTATATGAATGAGCACCAACTCAAATTACAAAGTTTGCAAGCACCAAATTTCAGGATCACCAACCCACAAGAACACCAACCCACAAGAGCACCAACCCCTCTTATGTATAAAACATAACTATCTCTCAATGTTGTTTACTTAAGAAATGATAGAACTCTAAAATATCTCCTACTTTTCTCTCTTTGAAAATAAATACAAACCATGCACTCTCTTGCATATTACAAATGGCTTCTCAATCCTTTATTTATATCTTTCCAAATGACCTTTGACATTCACCCTTTGTGACCCTTCAATCCTCATGGAAAATGGTGCCAAACTTGTATGACCCTTCATATCCTTGCATTTGAAAAGTCATATGGTGGCCCTTCATAAGAAAATGCATCCTTTCCTCTTTTTTCTTTATCTTGATGACTTTTCATATTCCTCAAAGTGTCCCTTCATGGAAAAATGTGTCATACCCTCTTTTGTCTTCACATGGTGACTCTTGAAATTCCTCAAGATGACTCTTCATGAGAAAATGTGTCCCATTCCTCTTTTATCTTTTATCCCATGTCTATTTGACTTCTCCATGGGACCTCTTTTGACTTATATGAAACCAAAAATATATTCATTAATATTAAATAAATATTAACACACATTAGCCAAGATATGAATATTAAAAACACCATTAAAAGTAATGGGGCCTTTATCACCAATAATGTTAAACCTTTGACATCAATGACAATATTTCCAACAAACTCCCCCTTTATCATTGATTAAAATCTCAAATTGAAACTACCACATCTTGAAACCTACACATACTACCATCTAAAAAACATATAGTAACTCCCCCTTACTATAACAACTATACCTTTTCCCTGTACTTATTTTTGCACCTATACCTATACCTATACCTATACCTATTATTCTCCCCCTTTGACATCAATGGTAAAGGGCCTACCTAGAGCTAACACTTAACTCCCCTGCAACTGATGTTGAACCTCAATGGTAGGAAGTAAAAGAAATTACTCCCAACTTTACCCATAGATACTTAAATGTGTATTTTGGTAGTGCCTTTGTGAAAATACATGAAATCTACTCTGTAGTATTGATATACTCCATCTTAACCTATTGATTTGCAACTTTCTCTCTCAAAAAGTGATATCTAATGGGAATATATTTTGTTCTTGAATGCATCACTAGATTCTTCAAAATATTAATAACACTTGTATTGTCACAAAAAATAGAAATAAGTTCATCATATTTTACCTTGATATCTTCCAAAGTTTTCTTCATCCAAGGCACTTGAGTACAACATAATACCACTACAATATATTTTTCTTCAGCTGTAGAAAGTGATACTAAATTATGCTTCTTGCCTAGCCATGATACCAAGCTATCACCAAGGAAGAAAACTCCACTTGTACTCTTTCTATCATCCAAACACCATGCCCAATCTGAATTTGTATAAGCAACCAAAGTGAAATCTCTACTTGTGGGATACCACAATCCACAATCCAATGTCCCCTTGATATATTTTAATATTCTCTTCACCAACTAAACATGACTATCTTTTTGGAGATGACTGATATCTTACAACCATACCTACTACATGCATGATGTTTAGCCTTAATGTTATCAAATATAAAAGACTACCAATCATATATCTATACAAATATTGATCTATAATAGGTGAATATTCATCCTTGCTCACCTTATTTCCTATACACATTAGTGTGCCAACTGGTGTACAATCCTTCAAACCAAATTTCTTCAGCATTTCCTTGGCATATTTACTTTGAGATATGAAAATTTATTTATCTAATTGAAATATTTGCAATCCCAAGAAAAATGATAATTCTCCAAGCATAGACATCTCAAATTATTTTTGCATATTATTATAAAATTCTTTTGTCATATTTTCAATGTTTCCTCCAAAAATGATGTGATCAACATATAACACAACAATAAATTGATGCTCACCTTCTATTTCGATGTAGAGATTACTATCAATAAATCCTCTCTTGAAACCTTGATCCTACAGGTACTTATCAAGTCTTGCATACCAAGATCTGGGAGCTTGTTTCAATATATAAAATGCTTTATTCAATCTACATACATGGCTACTAATATTTTTGAGATAATAAATCCGTTAGGATACTCAATGTAGACCTCTTCTTCTAGATTCCCATTCAGGAAGGCAGATTTGGCATCCATCTGAAACACTTTGAAAATTTTAAACACTACATATGCAATAAACATTCTAATAGCCTATAATCTTGCCACTGGTGCAAAAGTTTATTCAAAATCTATTCTCTCAATTTGAGCATATCCTTTACATATCAATATTTTTTTATTCATGGTCACTTCTCCATTTTCATTTAACTTATTTCTATAAACCCATTTTTTTCCTATCACATTGTGATATTTTGGTCTAAGCATTAATTCCCAAGTATCATTCTTTTCTATCTGATTTAATTATTCATCCATAGCCTTAACCTAATGCTTATCATGTCTACACTCTGAAAAAGTTATAGGTTGAATTTTGGACAACAAAGAGAAATTAACTTGCTCAGATTCACTTACAATCATTCTTCTAGTGTGAATTTCTTCATTTATGTCCCTAATGATGTCACTTTTATTATGATTTCTTTGAAAATATTTGGATGAAGTTTTGGTGTCCTTTTTCTCTTTCTTCTCAACTTCATTTGATTCTTCAAAATCTTCCTTTTTAATGATTTTAGGAATGTCTACTGGATCACTGATTCTTTGTGTTCCATCTTCTTCTATCCTGACACTTGCACTTTGAATAATTTTCTTAGTTTTTTTGTTATAATATTTATAAGATTTACTTTTTCAATAATAACCAAGAAATATACCTTCATCTAATTTGGATTCAAACTTCCCAAGTTTTTTGTCGATTCTCTTTATGAAGTATCAGTTGTCAATTTTTTTGAAATAATCAATTGTTGTTGGTTTGTCTTTCCATAGCTCATAAGGATTCTTATCACTATTGAATCTCAATAATTCTATATTATAAATATGAACTAATGTAGAAACTCTCTCTCCAATATTTATCTGGTATCTTGGATTCATTTAGCATTGTCCTCGCCATCTCCTAAAATGTTCTATTTCTTTGCTCAACTACTCCATTTTGCTATGGAGTTCTAGCTATTGAATAATGTCTCTTTGTTACATGGTATTCACAAAACTTAATAAATTGATATAACATGAATTATCCTCCTTGATTTGATCATAGACACTTAATCTTCAAATTGGTTTTATTCTCAAATAATGCTTTGAAATGTCTGAAAGCTTCTAATTTTTTCTTTAAAAATATTACCCAAGTCATATGTGAAAAATCATCAATAATCAACATGAAATATTTATCACCTTGAGTAATTTTAGTTCTCATAGGTCCACATATATTAGTGTGAACAAACTCTAACATTTGAGTGGTCGATTACTCTTTTGTTTTGAACCACTTTATGGCCTGCTTCCCATGCTGACAAGGTTCACAAAGTGTGTCAGATGGCTTTGTAATCTTTGGAAGATTTTTGACTAGTTGATTTTTTTTTATATTGAAAATATTGTCAAAATTTATGTGACCCATTATACTATGCCATAGCCAACTTTCTTCAATCTGAATCAAACATCTTTGACCTTTGATTTCTAATAACATTTACAAATTATTACTTATTCTCTGATCATCTACAATTAACACATCTAAATCTTTTCTCCTAATTTCACAACCTTATACATAAAACTTTAGTGTGTGCCCCTAATCACACATTTGACTTGCACTCAAAAAATTATGCATAAGACCTTCTACATACAAAACATTTTCAGTTTTAGTTCTACCATTATCCAAACTTAGTGTACTTTTTTTGGCAATTCTGGCAGTAGTATTATCTCTAAGTTTCATTATGCCACCACTGATCTTCTTCAAGGTTATGAAATTGATTTTTTATCCTATCATGTGACTCAAACATCCACTGTTAATAAACCATGGCTTTTCATCATTTATTGCATGCAAAGTTGTCTTTACCAACATTATTTTTTTAGGTTGTTTCTTCTACCATGAACATGTCTAAACTTTCTTCTTGATGAATAGAGCTTTAAAACTCTAGTCCTTCTTGACTGACTCAAACACACTTATATAGTACCAAGATATGTGTCCAAATTTGTTGCACTTGTAACATATTATGGCCTCTTCATTAAAGCTTGATAGAGGAGCAAAAGAGTTGTGGTTTTTGCTTGACTCTATATGACTTTCCTTCTTATTTTTGAAATTGTTAGACTTTTTTTGACATTTTATTTTCTTACGACCATATCCATTACAATAAAAAATAGAAACCATAAAAATAGGACCTATTGGTGTATCTCTAACCTGATTATCTTTTGTAGTTTTGTTCCCTCCAGCCTTCTTTGTTTGAGATTTCCTCTATATTCTTAACTTCTTCCCTTTTTATTTTTTCTTTTGTAAGAGCTTCAACATAACTCTTTCCTTTTTCCTTATGTATAAAATTAGTGGCCTCCCCTTTCTCTTTTTTAAATCTAATACCTATCTTATCTGACATTGATCTATGATTTTATAATATCTTATTCAACATATTAGTTTTATTCTCAAATTTTGAATCATTTGTTGCTTTATCATTGATTTCTTTATTTGTTTTCTCAAGATCTACTTTTAAAGAAGCAATTTCAATATTATACCTTTCACATCCTTTTCTTACTATTTTCAACTATTCCATTAGATCTTATTCATTCTTCTTGCCTTCTTCAAAGTGTGCTTGTAGATATTCAATTTTTTTATTTGACTTTTTTTCATTTTTCTCAATTTGGAGCTTTAATCTTTGATTCTTCTTTTCAAGAGATTTTAACTCTTCTAAGATAAAAATTAGTTCTCCTTCTAGATTCACTTTGGCTTCATCCTATTCTTTTTCTTGATCATCTATACTTTTTCTTGTGGAGGCATATTTATGTATGGCCATGAATAGAATCTCTTCTTTTTCTGAATCACTGACTCCACAATCTTCGACTGAACTAAGATATTTAGAATATGAACTCTTCTTCTCGAATCCCTTCCTAAATTTTCCTTTGAAATTATTCTTGTATGTAGACTTTCCTTCTTCATTTTCACCATTACCCTTATCTGGGCACTTAGCTATAAAATGTCCAATCTTTCCACAAATAAAACATTTGAAAGGTAATTTTCCTTGATATTTACTTGTGCCCTTTTTTAGCTTGAAAATGAATAGATATTTATTATCATCTTCAACATCACTAGAATTGTCACTTGATTCTTGAATCTTAACCTTCTCTTTCTTTGATATCTTGAAAGTAGATTCTCTTAAAGAGGGTTTCTCATGTTCGGTTTGCATCTCATATACCATAAGAATACCATGTAACTCATCCATATTTAGCTTGTCTAAATTCTTCATCTTTTCAATTGTTGAAACTTTTGCATCATATCTCAATAGTAGATATCTCAAAACTTTTTGAACCACAATTGATTCTTCTAACTTTTCTCCAAAACCTTGAATCTGATTAACTATTTGATCAACCCACAAAAGATAACTTGTAATATTTTCTTCTTTTTCCATATTCAAACTCTCAAACTATCTTTTGAAATTTTGAAGCTTAGCTTGTTGAACATTTTCATCACCTTTGTAAATATTCTCAAGTTTTACCTAAGTTTCATGATTAGATTTACATTTCATAACTTTAAAAAATTATGATTCACATAAATCACATAAAATAACATTTAAAGCTTTAGCATTATTTTCACTTGCCTTCTTGTATGTCAGAGTACTTACAAGTGTCTGTGCATCTTCATATTCCTCCACCACTGCTTGTCAAATGTCGAATCCAAGGGCCATCAAATAAGTCTTCATCCTTATGCTCCAAAAAGCATAATTTTTCCCATAAAACAAAGGTTCCTTATTTATATAAAAACATTCATGTGATCCATCCATCATGCTTTCTTGATCCACCTTCAAGCTGTAAAACTTTTTCAAAAGGAAACTACTCTGATACCAATTGTTAAGCATGAAATATACTGAGAGGGAGGGTGAATCATTATATTATATATATTTTACTTAGTATGATTTCTTTTATTTAACCACTTAATCACACATTAAATATATGAAAGGAAACTTGAAATAATAATGCACCACATGAGAGAGAGAGAGAGAGAGAGAGAGAGAGAGAGAGAGAGAGAGAGAGAGAGAGAGAGAGAGAGAGAGAGAGAGAGAGAGAGAGAGAGAGAATATTTTTATGTAGAAAACCAAAGTGGGAAAAACCATGGAGAAAAATCTCAAGTATATGAATGAGCATAAACTCAAATTACAAAGTTCACAAGCACCAACTTATAGTAGTACCAACCCCTTTGCTGAGCACCAACATAGAAACTATTTGTGAGAACCAACCCACATGAACACCAACCCCTTGCAAATATTTGTGATCACCAACCCCTATTGTGTATAAAACACAACTATCTCTCAATATTTCTTACTCAGTAAGTGATATAACTCTACAATATCTCCTAATTTTCTCTCTTTGAAAATAAATACAAACCATGCACACTCTTGCATTTTACAAATGGCTTCTCAAGCCTTTATTTATAGCTTTCCAAATGAACTTTGGAATTCACCCTTTATGACCCTTCAATCCTCATGTAAAATTTTTCCAAACTTACATGACCCTTCATATCCTTACATTTCAAAAGTCATTTGGTGACCCTTCATAAGCAAATACATCCTTTTCTCTTTTGTCTTTATCTTGGTAACTTTTCACATTCCTCAAAGTGTCCCTTCCTATAAAAATGCACCATAACCTCTTTTTTATTCACATGGTGACTCTTAGAATTCCTCAAGATGAATCTTCATGAGAAAATGCATCCCATTCCTCTTTTATCTTTAACCCGTGACTCTTTGACTTCTCCATGGGCCCTCTTTTGACTTATATGCAACCAAAAATATATTCATTAATATTACATAAATATTAACACATATTAGACAAGATATGAATATTAAAAACACCATTAAATGTAATGGGGCCTTTATCACAAATAATGCTAGACCTTTGACATCAATGACAATATTTCCAACACCTACTAGCCAAAAAATATCTATTTTTCTTTACATATTTCTCTCATTCCTTCCATGATCCCCCACTTTTTTAGAACATTATGTTTTGCTTCCAAAAATCAATTTTATCATTTCTCTTGAATTTTTTGTGAATTTTTATCTTTTTTAGCATTTTTCAATTCCATTTTCATAATCTAAACTTGAAACCACCTCAATCAAGTCTTCTTGCATTCTTGCCTAGTTATCTAGAACTCTATTTTCAAGTCATTTATTTTATTTTTTGGATCATTTGGTGTTTGGGTAAAATTCCATAACCTCATAAGAGGCTTTGTCTCAACCCTGATATAATATAGAGAGTAAAATTATCAACTTTATATAACTGTTACAATTTAGGCTTCATTTTTGCATCCCTTACATCTATATTTCATCTTTATAAATTTGGAGTTACTTGATACAATAGTTTTTCATCAAATCAGATAGAGAAAGATGAAATTAAAATATATGTGGTATGAATAAATGTCTTCATTGGAAATATACCTACTTAAAATTAAAGGCTCTAATATCAATCATGAGAACCTCAAGGAATTTTGCAAACACGAGAAAGAGGGAAGACACATGGTTATTCTTAAATAGTATCAAGTTATACCCAAGTTTCATGAGCAAATTTACATTGCATAAATTTAAAAAAATATTATTCACATAAACCATGAAAAATAACATTTAAAGCTTTAGAATAATTTTCACTTGCCTTCTTTTCTACTAGAGTAGTTACAAGTGTCTGTGGCTCTTCATATTCCTCTACCACTACTTGCCATATGTCAAATCTAAGGGCCATAAAATAAGTCTTCATCCTTATGATCCAAAAAACATAATTTGTCACATCAAACAAAGGTGCCTTATTTATATAAAAACCTTCATGTGATCCAGCCATCGTGCTTTCCTAATCTACCTTCAAGTTGTAAATTTTTTTTAAAGGAACCTACTCTGATACTAATTGTTAGACATGAAATATACTAAGAGGGGGTGAATCAATATATTATATATCTTATTTATTAATCAAATTATTTTTCTTTAACCACTTAACCACACATTAAAGATATGTGATAAAATTGAAATAATAATATGCGCCACACAAGAGAGAGACACACTAGATTTTTATGTGGAAACCCAAAGTGGGAAAAACCATGGAGAACAATCTCAAGTATATGAATGAGTACCAACTCAAATTACAAAGTTTACAAGAACCAACTTTAAGGATCACCAATCCCTTTACCGAGCACAAATGAAACAATTATTTATGAGAACCAACCCATAAGAACACCAACCCCTTGCAAATATTTGTGAGCACCAACCCAAAGGAGCACCAACCCCTCTTGTGTATAAAACAAAACTATCTCTCAATGTTGTTTACTCAAAAAATGATATAAATCTACAATATCTCTTTCTTTTCTCTCTTTGAAAACAAATACAAACCATGCACTCTCTTGTATATTACAAATGGATTCTCAAGCCTTTATTTATAGCTTTCCAAATGACCTTTGGCATTCACCCTTTGTGACCCTTCAATCCTTATGGAAAATGGCACCAAACTTGCATGACCCTTCATATCCTTGCATTTGAAAAGTCATATGGTGGCCCTTCATAAGAAAATGCATCCTTTTCTCTTTTGTATTTATCTTGGTGACTTTTCATATTCATCAAAGTGTCCCTTCATGGAAAATGTGCCATACCCTCTTTTATCTTCACATGGTGACTCTTGGAATTCCTCAAGATGAATCTTCATGAGAAAATGTGTCCCATTCCTCTTTTGTCTTTTACCCCATGACTCTTTAACTTCCCCATGGGCCCTCTTTTGACTTATATGCAACCAAAAATATATTCCTTAATATTAAATAAATACTAACACACATTAGCTGAGATATGAATATTAAAAAGACTATTAAATGTAATGGGGCCTTTATCACCAATAATGCTAGACCTTTGACATCAATGACAATATTTACAACACACTCATTATAGTAGATAAGTTAGTCCACAATTGTATTGTGGATCAAGCACTATTGTTAGGCCTAAAGTAGTGGTTGATAAGCTAGGTTTAAACTATGAGCCACCTAGTAAAGGCATGTTACAGTTGGATGGAACTCTAACCAAGATGGTAGGATTGGTCAAAGGTTTGAAAGTGTTTTTACATGGCTACCCAAGATTCCCTATCATGCAAGATACTATGGTGGTGGACCTTCTAACACACTTTATTATATGTTTGTCTAGAGACTTTATGGCCATGATAGGAGGATACCTTTCTAGATTTCAAGATAAGGTATGGAACCAAGGTAACCATAAGGACTCAACCCTTAGCAAGGTTCCACATTGAACCATACTTGGAGACAATGATAAATCAAAACTATCTAATCAACAAGGAGGAAGAGGTAGTCCTAAATAGTGAAATATCTTCTCCTCTTAAAGGTATTTCCAATCTCTATCTTAACAAGTATAACACTAAAACACATGGCCTTGATCCTTATACTTTCATTTATGAAACTGATTTGGGAGTTTATTTCATGAATGAGAAAAACATCCCAATTCCTTCACTTACCAATGAAGATCATGACTTGATGGCATGTGGGAAATGTTCTTTGATGGTTCAAGGAGAAAATTAGGTGTAAGATCTGGTGTCATGTTGGTTTCCCCATAAAATAATCATTACTACTCTTCTTATAGGTTTCACTTTAGCTGCACTTGTAATGTTGTAGAATATGAAGGCTTATTTTATGGTCTCCAATGGGTAAAGAAGAGAGGAATCAAGCTTTTAAATGTATATAGAGATAGTGAGCTAGTAATTCATCAAGTGAGAAGTCAAGATAAAACCAAGAAACCCTTTCTAAATTCTTACAAGCATAGGGTATGGGATATACATGAGGATTTTGATGCCTTCAACATCTAACCCATACCAAGAGACTTGAACAAGTATGTTAATAGACTAGCTGTAATAGGAGCATATTTTGACTTAGCTACTGACATTGAAAAAGAGAAGGATCAATCTCATATCAAGATCATTTTGAGATCTTACATTATATATAATGAAGTGTCATGAAAAGTATTTGAAAGTGATGAAAACATTGCACACTTCTTTCAAAATGAGGTAGGCTTCTCTTCAAGAAATCAAAAGAAGTTACATGATCATTATGAAGAGCAGATTATATAACTGAAGATAAATAAAATACCAAAGGGGATGATTACCTTGAAGAGTGTCTTCAATGAGGATGATCAAAAGAAAAACCAAAGAATGAGCATGTCAACAAAAGAAGATAACTACGAAAGAGTTTTGATTTTCAAAGATAAACTTTTGAAGATTATCAAGGTTTGTTCTCAGCTAGAAAGGCAAGCTTTTATTGCATTATGTAAAGAGTTTCATGACATATTTACCTAAGAATGCAAGGACTTGAAGGGCTTCAACCCAAGTCTAGCTCTTCACACCATTGAGTTGGAGCATGGAGCTAAACCGATAAGACAAAAGCAAAGGCCTATCAACCCCAAGGTAGAAGAACTCATAAAGAAAGAGTTGACCAAATTGATTGACTCTAAAATTATCTTTCCTATCAAGCACTCAACTTGGGTAGCCAACATTATGCTGATTCAAAATAAGAATGGAGAAATCAAACTTTGTGTGTATCTTTGTGATCTAAACAAAGTGTCTGTCAAGGATCATTACCCACTCCCTTCCATGGAACAAATTCTGCAAATTGTTTTAGGTTCTCAATGTTTCTCACTTCTAGATGGTTATTTAGGTTATAATCAAATATTTTTAAATGAAGAGGATCAATTCAAGATAGCCATAACCACCAAGTGGGGGACATTTGCCTACAAGAATATACCATTTGGTTTATCCAATGTTGGAGGTATATTTCAAAGGGCAATAGACATGGCTCCAAAGGTTTGATCAATAAGTTTTTGCTTGTTTATCTTGATGATATAACCATTTTTTCAAAACTATGATACTAATCATATGGGACATCTAAGAAAAGTGTTTGAAAAGTGTAGAGAGTATGACATATCCCTCAATCCAAAGAAGTGCATCTTCATTATCCATGAAGGTAAGCTTTTGGGTCATGTTGTTTCAAAAGAAGGCTTATCTATTGATCCCAAAAAGATTGAAGCTATTATAGGATTGTCTTTGCCTCAACATAATAAAGGGATAAAAAGTTTGTTGGAAAAAATAAACTTTTTAAGGAGGTTTATCCCAAACTTTGCAACTGTGGTAAAGCCTATCACAGCCATGCTAAAGAAGAACCGAGTTTTTACTTGGACAAAGGAAGGTAAAGGTAGATTTGAGGAAATAAAGAAAGAAATTGCAACCTCTCCCACTCTCTTAAATCCAAATTTTTTCTAAATATTTCATTATTTATACTTTTGCTAACCTGGACATAATCTCAACCATGCTTATGCAAAAGAATGATGAGGATGTTGATAAACCAATTGCTTTGTTTAACTAAGGCTTAGAAGACTACGAGGTGAGATATTATTTTATTGAGAAGCAAGATTTAACCATCATTAGAGTCCTAAAAATTTTTAGGCATCTGATCTCCAACAAAAATATCCATGTCATGGTCTCCCATCCTATCACCAAGGAGTTTCTCCTAAGTAGGGATCTCAATGAGAAGAGGGTTGGATGGATCACGAAGGTGATAAAATATGACATTGACATTAGGGTAACTAGCCTAGTAAGAGAAAAAGGTTTATGTGAGCACTTAGCATTTGACTTTCAAGAGACAAAAGAGCAGGCCTTGATGAATCAAGTTTAAGACTAACCCATTGATCAAATGCAGAATCCAAGTTGGACAAAAGACATCATTGGTTTTCTTCAAAATGGTGAGTGTCCCAATGGCTTGAACAAATCTCAAAGAAGGTATTTTAGGCTGAAATCTATTCCTTATTATCTTTTAGATGGCATTCTCTTTAAGAAAGATGTAAGTAATGTGTTGCTAAGATGTATTAACAATGACCAATTTGATATGTTGTTAGAAAAGTTTCATAATGGTATAGATGGTGGTCACTTCTCTCTTAAAACAATAGCTGAAAAGATAATGAGAGCTAGTTACTACTAGCCTAGTCTTTTTAAGGACTATTATCATTGTGCTAAGGTTTGTCCTCAATGATCTTTCTTTGTTATAAAATAAAATCTTGTTTCCCTTCCATTGAATCCTATCCAAGTGGACCAAACTTTCATATAATAGGGTCTTGACTTCATTAGCATGATCAACCCTCCATCAAGTGTTAGACACATATGGATATTGACTACTACAGACTACTTCATAAGATGGGTAGAGGGTTTTGCTTTAAAGGATGCAAATGAGAATGCCATCTTGGATGTCTATGATAGCATTATAACAAGGTTTGGAGCTCTTCATGTCATCATCTTAGATATTGCACTTGTTTTCATAAGTGCTAAAACTTTTGATTGGGCAGCAAAGAGTGGAGTTCATTTGAGCACCTCATCTAACTATTACCCTCAAGGTAATAGATTGGCTGAGTCTACTAATAAGAACCTCATCAATATCATTAAGAGGATGTTGAAAACCAATCAAAGATCATGGAATAAAAAGCTAAAGATAGCCTTATGGGCAGACAAAATCACTTCCAAGAAGTCAATTGATAATTCTCCCTTTACACTTGTCTATGGGAGAGAAGCTAAGCTATCCATATCATAAGAGCTCCCTACCTTAGAGCTTACATAATAGCTATAATTACTTGAAAACACTCCCATGGAGGTTAGATTGACATAATTAATGTAGTGATAGGAGGCAAGAGATGATGCACACAAGGCTTTGGAATACCATCAAGTCCTCATGAAGAACTATTTTAACAAAAGGGCAAGGGAAAGAGTGTTCAAACAAGGTGACTTGGTCTTGAAATGGGATGAAGATAGAGAAAAACTAGGCAAACACATAAAATTTTATACCTTGTGGGGTGGTCCTTACATCATCAGCAAGTGCAAGCAAAGAAACTCCTTTTAGCTATCCAAAATGGATGGAGAAGAGATGCCTATTCTAGTGAATGGAATCCATTTGAAGCCTTGTTTTTTAACACTTACTGGCCATGTCTTGTATATAATTTATTTTGGTGTGTTTTCTTTCCCTAAGTGATTTATAGCACAGGTGTGTTTTGCTTCCCTTTATTTAGTGTGCATTTCTACCTTGTGTTTGTAATCAACCCAGCTAGTGTGTTTTTGAACCAAAGCTTATTCAGTTCTTTTTAAGTGCATATATGCATGAGTTTATGCCCAATGAAAGGATTTAGGTGACTAGTCTTTTACATAACAGGCATGCCTCCCCTCAAAATCACTAAGAATGTTGACATATTTTCACCTCAATATAATTTGTTCAACCATTTTCATGAAGAGCCAAACAAAAGTTGTAAGAACTAGCCATTTTAGAGGTCCAAAATTGCAAGTCAAGGAGTCTAAGATGTTTTAGATCAATTTTAGTGTATGTTAGGTTCTCCATAGGTTGAGTTTGGGCCCCTTATAAACCTAAATTACATTATCAAGACCAAATCATGTTCTCTGAATGACTCGACTTATAAAATTTCATGAGTAGAAGTAATTTGGGTTTACGAACCCAAATTACTCCTTCTAATGCTTCATAGGTTTTCAATGATGCATGACATTGGATTTTCCAAGGAGTAAGTCGCATGAATTTTTCAAGTGTCCCTTCATATTTTTCCAAAGGGCACTTTATTTTTTTGAGTGTCCCTTTAAACCTTTTCAAAGGGCACTTTTCTTCCAAGTGACCCTTCAAAAAAGTTTCGAATGACACTTTTTAGCCCAAGTGTCCCTTCAAACTTTTTCAAAGGGTACTTTGTTGTCAAAGTGACGCTTCAAAAAAGTTCTTAAGGGCACTTTTTAGCCCAAGTGAGCCTTCAAAAAAATTTGAAGGGCACTTTGCCTTTGGAAATACCCTTAAAAAAAGTTTTGAAGTGCCATTTCGTTTGGAAATGCCCTTTAGAATTTTACAAAGGGACCCTGTGCCTTCCCCAAGTGTCCTTTGAAACTTTTCTAAAGGACACTTTTTCAAGTGTCCTTCAAGAAAAGTTCTCGAAGGAACTAACCATTACCTTTCGAGCAAAATCCTTGAAAGAATTCCTTCAGACAAATTATCCAAAGGAATTAATTAAAGAAAATTGCCCAAAACATAAACTCAATAGATATACATGATGTGCCATAGGACATCAAATTTAGGGTGGCTAACTAGCCATTGGGATTCAAAGGCATGATGTGCCATAGGATGTCAAATTCAGGGTGGCCAACTAACCATTAAGATCAAAGATGACGTGCCATAGGATGTCAAATTCATGCCTAAAGTCTTAAAGTAAGAATTAAAGCCATTTAAAGAAATTGATAGGGTCTTAATCAAGGATAGTATAAATCAATTTTATCTAAGATCTTTTCTTATGAATTTTACAAGTAAAATCAATCAAAGAACCTGAAGAAGCAAGTAGAAGTAAATTCACTTGGAAAACCCAAATGGGTCTATAGTGTAAAATGTGAGAGCTCTAAAGAAGAATCCATTGATTTTATAGTGATCTAAGCCATTTATTGTGGATGGTCATCTCACCATTAATTTTATAGCAATCTTGGTCATTTTAAGAGGGAGAATCAAAGAGAAAGATAAACTCCAACTGAATGAGAGAACAGATGGATTCAATTTGACTATGATGGTGACTACAAACTATTTTAGAGGCTTCTATTTTGGCTCCCAAGAGATCTATTTTCTCTCCCTCTTTTTCTATAAATAAGAACCTTTGGCTCCTTTTTTATCATCCATATATAGTATGGCAAAGTCTTACTAGAATGTTTTGCCATTTTCTTGCCTTTGAGCCAAGAAGCATAAGTCTATTTTCTTTATAAGATCTAGATATTTATCTAGGCATGCAAGAGACATAGAGTGATAAAAAGTGATGTTTTATCCTTTTTCTCTCTATATTTCATGTTTTTGAGCAAAGATTTGATCCAATAGGTCATGGAGAGTGCATTCTATCTATATGATATTTTGCACATGTGTAACCTTTTTCTAGACTATACATGTTATCTTTTTTAGCTATTTATCTTATGTGATCTCATTCATTTTGTCTCTACATTGAAGTAATTATGTTTGAATCTTATATAATTTTATTTATATACTATATTCTATTATATTGTGTATAAGGCATACGTGTGGATACTAATTCTTGGTTTATCACCATCTTAGACTAGGCTTTTTCATTTATGGAAACTTCTGACTCTTTTCACTCAAACAAACTAGTTCAGTAGTTTTATTACATAAAATTTAATACAAGGAGCTATCCATTTCAACTTAGAGGTTTATTTCCACTTATAGCTACACCCATAGGCCTAGAAATGTCCCAACATTGCCCAAGTCTGGAGGAAGCCTGAACAACCCTCTTTTAGGGTGCAAGATTTAGAGATAATAAATAGTTATCAATAAAGGATGGAAAAAAGAGGCTTAAGATTAAGGTATTAGAGTCTATGAATTAAACACAATAGATTGATGATTAGTACTGATTCAAAATGAATCAACATCGATTCTTTTTTTGACTAAGTTTAATGAAACATAGAATCAAATGAGATAGATTTGCTAACAAAGGTAGATAAATGGATAAAGAGGGATGGTAAGAATATTTTAATTATTTAAATACATTGATAAAAAAATAATAAATGATAGAGAATGATAAAATGGAATATAATAACCTACTTTTAATCAGCTTGTGAGTAGAATGAAAGTCTTCCACAGATTGAGGTAGTTTCTTGGGTTGTAGAAATGGATATGATTTAAATGTAATGAAAATCCATTAGAGTGTTGTTAGGAACATCATAAAATCTCCAAGAATTTTAAATCTTTTTTGAGGATCTAATGTTTTGAGTCTAGAATGCAAAGGTAGGTTGAGTATTTATGGATTGATGTTGATCTAGAGACTTAGTGTTGATCATGGATGAATCGTCACTAATTCACCCAAAATGGTGCCTTTATTTTAACTGCAAGTAATAATAGCTTAGATATGGGTGGATTTTTTGGTAATGACTCCACACAAGGGTAAAGTGGTTAGGGGGTATATTTCTAGGTTATAAATGGATTTAGGAGGTTGGGAGGGGTAAAAAGGTAAAAGTATAGGCTATTTATCAAACTAGTAAATGTTAAATAAACTAAACCTTAAGATAGGGTTTATTTAGGAGATTTAAATAAATAGGACATATGACACTTAATTAACCATCCCTATGGTACAAAATTATAGTGTCTATAAGGCTACTTGAAACATTGAGATTCTTGAAATGGGATAGTGGGTAAAGGTTCAAGGGTTGGAATTTTAAAGACACCATGTTCTTGTAATTAGTCAAAATTACAAGGGTTTGTGTCTCCTTGAATCCTATAAATAATACCCTTTTGGGTAAATTTAATGCATTTTGAGGTAGATGCAGCAACAAACCTCATTCAATGTGTCCAAGGTCTATTAAGAAATATGTTATAAGAAAAGGGAAAGTTAAATATCATAAATTTCATTCAAACAATGACATGAGGGATGGTAATAAGAAGCCACACACAACCTAAAGGAGGCATTTTCCTTCTATCATAACCTTGGAATGTGTTATGTGTGGACTTAATATTACACTTAGAATATCCAATATTTTTAATGAAGTCAATGGAAGAAATGCAAGTACCTAAACCTTCATCAATCAAAGCATGCTTGAATTGGATATCACCAATTTAGATGTTGATAAATAGTGGAGGATCATCTGCATGAAGTAGAATCTCATCTTGAATCATAGAATCAATAGGAAATTTAAGGGAAAGAGGAGTGTTTATTATCTCATCAACATGTATATACATCTCTTCACATTATTTTAAGATACTATCCTCAGACACAAATAAGGTAACTTCACATCCTACTAGGGGAGGATGAGGGATGTTCATTTTAGATAATAATTGCATCATATAGTTGTGATGAAAGGGGGGGAGTTTGCATGAGTTATAAAAAGGGTATTTGAGATGGGAGATTATTAAGTTCCATGATGGGGTCTCATTCATCATAACCCATGAGAATACTACTAAATAGAGGCACATAATATTATAGGATCTCTTGGGAAGGAGGATTAAAAGTGCATTCAAATTTGTGCTGATAATATGTGGTTAGTTTAATTTAATGAAAAATCAATTGATTATCTTTAGATGATGGGATAATTGATTTAGGTATTTCTTGTGATTGAATTGAAGGAATATAATGGGATAGTTAGGGAATGTTATCGATAGGTGTATATTTTGGTGGGATAATAGAGATAGTGTGATAAGTGTTATGAAATTGAGGTTTTAGAAGTGGTTATTGGAAAGAGATAAGGTTATCTTACCCCAATCTATTGATTATATTGGGAAGGGTCATTGATAATGTATAATGTTTGGGAAGTTTGGTGTGTGCGTATTGGAATAGAATTAATGAAAGTGACTACCCTTCACATATTAGTCATATTTACCACATTTTATGTAGGAGTTTGGTTTATAATACTTTTATAATTATTATTGGAATGAGTAGGCTTTTCATTTTTATCTTGATGATTAGGAAGATGGTCTTTATATATAGAAAGATGAGCATTAGCCTAGTTTAAAGATTTGTGAGATTTAAAGTCTATGCCATATTCTTGTTTTCACTTCAAAATGGGTTAATCATTGTCAAATTTTAGGCCAATAATAAAATTCATTACTAAATTAGGTAATTATCTACAATTCTCATGAGACCCCAACTTGTATGAATCCAAAAAAAATTGTTTGGATCATATCATGATTTCATAAAATGAGTGGGGTCAAGCTCACATGGTAGAGTCCTTGGTAGATGCTTTTGAATATCAAATAAGGATAATAGTTTATGAACACTGATGTTGTGTGTTTGATACAAAAATTAGATTAGGGGTGTTATTTGGAGGGGGAACATGCTTCACAACATTATTGGGAGTGGTGGCTTGAATATTGTGAATAGTGTTATAAGAATCAATGACACCATCATTGGTAGCAAGAAAGTTTTTATTTTTAACAAGCATACAAGTGCCCAGAGGAGGTTGGGATGGTTCAAATTGGCTCATGATAAAATATTAGCGCATAGCTTGGTTAAAGGATTCTTCAAAAGTTCTTGGAGAGAGTCCTAACCTAATATTGTAACTTGGGGTATAGAGCATTAGTGAATATATGAAATAGATTTTCATCTAACATGTTATGCTCACACTTTTTTGATAAGGTTTTCCATAATTTTATGAAGTTTTGTGCTTTTTTGGTTTCAAGTTCCTTACAATTGATGAAGTACACCAAGGTATTCTCAGGGAGATCACAAGTTTGAAATTATTATACTAAAGAGTTAACTAGATCTTCCAAACTATTGATAGAATGATATTTGAGTTAATTGTACCAATATAAATCATATATAGAGTGTGTTTGGTTAATAGATTAGTAGCAAAAAAAGTGTTAAGTTTGACCCAATCTTTGTAGAGATTACCAAATGTTTTTAAATGTAAGGTAGGATCAATTGACCCATTATAACTAATGGTAGGTGTGATGCCTCCTATGTCAATGTTGGCAATTTGAGGTATAATAAGTTCATTTTGGAGATTTTTTTATCATTTTATTAACAACGGGTGGTTGAGGAATGAGGTTGCCATGGGAATCCCTAATGGGGTTGGGGGTATTTTTATTTTACACTCCCCATAAAACCTATTGGGGTTATTTTTGAGGTGAATGAGATGATTTTTCATTTGTATCATTTGATTGACATTATTGGTTTTTAAAATGTTTAATTTGAAATAAGAGTTGATGGGTTTGAGTGATATTTTTTGCATCATGTGAAGTATTGGTATTAGTAGCTTGGGTTTTACTATGATTAGTGGCATGCATGACACTAGTGGCATAAGAAACATTGGTAGAAAATGAAGAATTAGTAGAATGATTATCATGTGTAGTAAAATATGCACTATTGGAATGGTTAGTATTTGAATAAAAGTAATGATGAATAGTGTGACTGGAATTGGTAGAAAATGATGCACTAGTGGCTTGATGGAGGAAAAAGGGCTTTGGAAAAGGCTCACTAGAGGTTAAACCTATCATATTAGTGGAGATACTTGCATGAAGGTTGAAGATATCATATAAGAAGAGGTCATAGTGTGGGAAGGAGTAAAAATTTAAGGGAGAGGTTGAGAAGAAAATAAGGTGTCAACCCCAAATCCATGAGAGAATATAGGGGAGGGTGAATGAGGTTCTTCTACTTGACCACCTATCATGATGGTAAATAGTTGAAGGGTCCTTTCCTATATGTTAAGTAAGTATGTTAATGAATAATAACATTTCAAGTGTTTACTCAAATTTAGGCTCATATTCTAAGGATAAAAGAGGATTACAATCTTATGATGAATGAGGAGGAGTCCCATAATTGGTAGCATGAGTGGAAAAATTCACATTACTTTCATCTATACTGGAAGCCATAAGCTATTTTGGGGAAATCTATTAGGATTGGTAAAGTTCATCATGTTTATTAGATTCAACTCTATGTTATCTTTAAACAATAATTTCATGATGAGAAAAGGAGGCTAAAAGGGTGATACAAAGATAAAATTAGAAAACATGATATAGATTCAAATTGTTTGATTGTGTTTTATATACTAGGGAATATAACAAATAAATAGAGAACATAGTTTTACATGTCAATTATGTACTACTAAATAGAGAATAGGCTAAGAAATAAAGAAAATATAGTTAGACAAGTCAATTTTATACTACTTAGACAAAGACTAAATATGAAGATAAAGAGATACAATTGGATTGGTCGACTATGTACTATAGGTATAAAGGATAAATAGTCTGTAAGAGACTATATTGATAAAAATGATAGTGTTTTGAAATAGAGTAATATTTTTTAAGATAATTTTGAGTAAAATGAAATTAAGCACATAAGTAATTGGATCAATGTGACTGATCCAATTGGAACACACAACATAAGCCTTGCACTAATTCTAGCCAATGCAAGCTTTATAATATAACATATAATGATCAAAGAATAAGTAGTAACTTGACAATAAATGCTAACTAATTGGTCATCCTAAGCGTTATTAAGTTATAATAAAGTTTAATTTTAATGTGATTGGGAAGTTAGCTATAATGAGGAAATATAAATCAATCTAAGGATGGTTTGAGGACATTTAGGGTGAAAGGAATCTATAATGGTGATGGTATTAGCTTGGTATTAGGGTATACCCCCTCACTTCATAATCCTATAGTGATAAAAGTGTCAAGTGCTTTACCAATATATACTATCAACCACGTGTTTATACTTGGCCATAAAAATAAGCTGACTTCCCCTTGGTGATGAAATACAAATAGGTAGACATTGGGAAGACAAATGTTTAATGATTTTTTAATGAAAAATGATTTGGAATGTGCACAAAAGATAAAAAAAAAGTGAATAAAATGGTAATTTGAAAAAACACCTATTTAATCTATGTTATTTACTCTAAGCATACAAGTAATTGAGAAGTAAAGGTGAATTAATTACTATAAAATAGAGGTTAATTCCTTAATTGTGAAAAGTATAGAGTCAGTTCAAGTTACACTATATGTAAATAAAGCAAAATAGAGTTGATAGGGTCACTAATATTTTAAAGAATCAAGATCTAGAGAAACATAGTCAAATAGGTTGACTATATCTTCTAGATAGAAGACAAACGATAGAACTGTGTCAAGCAAGTTGCCCTAGTTTTTTGTAGGGTTGTAGCTTTAGAGACTGCAAACTTGTGAAAAATAGTACTAAAGAAGAAAACTTAAATGATAAAGAAGGAAATAATTTAATCTTGATGGGATTAAAGATGTTTAGATTGCAAATTCTTATGTTATGATGCTCAAATGTTGATTTAAAATTCTACTAATAGGGTCGACTAGTTCGATGGAGTTTTCAAAACCTATATACTAAATAAGAAGTTGTGAGTAGAGTTGACTATGTTAACTATGTTTGCAAACTAGTTTGATGAAAGAATAGAATTACAGATAGAGTCGACTATTTTGATTATGTATGTGAATCTAGATCTATAGAGAATATTGTTTTAAACTAATTGATTCAATAACCTATATTTTGGGAGGACCTACGTAGATAGATAGATTCATTTGGGTTACTATGTGTTAAACTTGCTCACAAAATTTAGGATTATACCCACTATTTTGATACAATACTGTAAAAATAGAAAAATATAATATGATGATAAAATAAGAGTGCAAGAAAACATGCAAGGGTTTGATTCACACCAAGTTAACCAAAATGTATGCAAATGGAAATACAATTGATCTTTTAATCAATACTCTCTTAGAGAAGATATATCCTACTTATAACTCTAATTGTTGATAAATTAGATATTTAGGATGATAACCAAGATGTATTTGCTAGACCTAACCAAGGGATATCTTACCAAAATAACATCACTAGAGAAGGTTCCAAAGCCTCTAGACAAGAAACACCATGTAATAACCCTAGATAGGTCTTATGTTTTCATATTCACTAAGTATATGCAAATCAAAGTAAAATATAATCTAATGCTCACCAAATCTTATGGAACAAAGTGGGGATAATAAACATAAAAATTAAACATGCATATAAGATCTAAACTCACATCAATGTATAAGAAATCTTAATACATGGGAGATAAGTATAAATGAAAATCTATCTACTCTTATAGAATAAAAAAGTTAGGGATACTTACCTTTGAAAATGAACCCATCAAGCCTCAATCTCTCCCTTATCTAAGGTGCTTTGAAATAGGTTGTTGTGGTATTTAAGGATAATAAGGATAAGTCATATCTAAGATACACAAATTCTCTATGCATCTAAAAGACTTCTCCACAAGATAAGATACGTATCTCCAAATAAATTATTGAAACCCTAAGCTATGATACTCAAGTAGAATGGTGGATAAGAAGATGTACAATATATTCTTCTTCTTCTTCTCCTCTTTATAAATGATATAAATTGATGTGTATATATTTGAATCTAGCCCTAAATTTTTTTAAAAATTTAGCCAATAGGGTCAGCCCAACCAACTCTATATCGCTATTGTTAAAAAAAATAGGTCTTGGTTTAGGTCAACCAATGGATGACCTAGACCATAGATGAGTTTTATCAATTTTAGTACAAGGTCAATAGGGCCAATAGTGTAACATAAAATTTCAAAAAGGGTTTTAGTATTAGGAAGGGGATAGTGAAGGTGGTAAAAGTTTGGAGGAGTGTGTAAGAGAGGAGACAAGGTTTAGGGAAGTGTTTTATGAGAAGGTTGTGTAGATATCAAGTGGTAGTATAGGAAAAACAATCTTATGAAGCACCAATGGTCTACCCACCACTTTCCCATTTCACCCTTTAAGGCATGCACTTAAAGAGATGGAGAATTGATGCATTCTTACAGGAGAGAAAACATTAGTAATTGATAAAATTTTGAAAATATTATGTGTAGACACACTATGTGGCATAATTGGTTTTTCACAGCACTAGTGGCAATGTAATATTTGTCTATGGATGGTAGTATGCCATTATTATGAATGTATCAAAGATCTATGTGGCATACCTACCAAAATAGGTTGCTAAATTTGAATTAAAAGAGCAAATTAAGCTTGGATACATTGAACATTAATGGTGCATGAACAAAAATTAAAGTCCCCATACTCAAGATATATGATCATATTCAATATACATGGTGCCTATATATTCCCAAATAATTCAAGAAAAAATTCATTCCATAGAGAACTCAAAGCCATAGTTATCTACATTTACTTTTGATCTACTTCTAATAAACAGTCAACCAATTGAATTATAATGAGAACTACATAAGTAAACTAGATAATAAATGGATTTGTCATCCAATTTTTTTAGGAGAGTTTCACCACCATCAAAATTATCCATCAAGGATTCTACACAGTATAAGGACACAATCTATAATGTGGCAATGTTTGACAAAAAATATGCCAATTATAAAACTCTATGAGATATGGTGTACATTGATGCCCATGCATGTGAGAAAAGTTTGATAACCAATAAAAAAATAGTAGCTTATTTACTACATTTGAAGTTCTAGTAATTACATTTTATAGTAGCTAAGCCTAAAGTGATGCCCTACATTGATGTACTTCTAGAATTGTTTTTATAGGAAAGGTATCTAATGACTTCTAATTCAATCATAAAATAGTTATGGATTTTATTTTAGGGGATGATTTATATATATACCTATGGATACCCACTATATATGCCACTTATGATGTGCAAATAATTGTGTAATGGAATAAACCTAGCACCATCAAGAGCACACTTAGGAAATGGATAATCTCAAGGGTGTAGGTGACCCTTAAGGCACCACTCCCATGATAATTACGAGATTCAAGATGGGAATTCATATTTGGATGGCCATACTAAACATATTATATGTATGTGACAACAGCCACTACCTTTGACTATAATGGGTGTCATTATTGGACTTGTTAATGACCTCAAAATTGACCTTTTCCCTAGGAGAGAATATTAGTGCCAAGCTCTAGGAAAAAATGTTACAAAAAGATAAGATACTAGTTGGTGGTCATTTCTTCATGATGTATTATCTATTAGATGTGGTTATGGTGACTAGTTACATTCATAATGTATTTCTCTAGAGCTCAACCCTAGACTATATCAAAAATAGGGTATGTGATTATTATTCTTTCCTGTATATCTATTCATATATGAGGAACATTAATCCATAAACAACTCTTGGATCAAGTATCTAATAACATCAATAAAACATTATGACCAAGGGAAAACTACTAGTTATACCTAGATTATATAGTAATCATGGTTATGGGAACCAAAATTTCAGCGTTAGGTCTGCCCAAATATGTTTTATATAAGTTTCTTGAACAAAAAATAGCATACCAAATTTGGTGGAGCATTGATGAGGATATGAAGAAGAAACACAAAAGCTTTTTCCATGGATCTTCTCTAATGATAGGCTAAATGTTTCATACACACAAGAAGCACTTTAATGATGTTGAAATAATCAAGGAATTATATTCATTGGCATCATTATAACATAGGTCTTGGGATACCCATGGAAACATTCAAAATCATATCATAGGCCTGTGCATCCCT
Source organism: Torreya grandis (assembly GCA_037957365.1). Lineage (NCBI taxonomy): Eukaryota > Viridiplantae > Streptophyta > Pinopsida > Cupressales > Taxaceae > Torreya > Torreya grandis. Next base: position 1,235,584 of record JARHVA010003475.1, on the reverse strand, counting down.
TACCAACATGAGCCATATGAACATGACTTTATTTTCTTAAATGTAAATGAAAATGTTGAGTTCATGTCTTGGGCATGGATGGTTGGTCTAAAATAAGATCTCTTAAGGGTTTTACAATGGGATGCCTTCCTCATAATTAAATAAGCACACACCAAACATCCACATCTAGGTGGATGGGCTTTAACAAATTATTTGTCATAAGGGCCTTCCTGTTTGGCTCAACTAGAAGAGGATCCACCCCAAGCATCTCCACAAAATGTGATGATGTATGTGAATCAATGTCAAGGTGTAGATGAATCTACTAATGTTATAATTTCTTTGGGAGGATTAGGGGATTTGATTAACATTGATTCTTTTGACTCTAAATATTCAAGACTCCCTATTGTGAATTTGGTTCTTATTTCCACAAACATGAATGTTTCATCTTCTACTACACAATAGGCTAATCCATTGATTGATAAGTTGGTGAATCGTTGTAAGAGGAAACCCATAGCTCTCAAGGTTCCTACAAGTAAAAATATTGGGACATTATCCAAAGGATAGACCCTAACATAGATAAATACAATATTACAAGTTGGAAAAAATCCTATGATTGAAAACCCTAAAAATGAGGAGGAACTGGAAAGGGATAAGGTCCTAATTATCTAAGGAGTCAAAGGAAAGGCACAAATAAAAACTGAGAAATCAGGAAATGTCATTACTACTTCATCTTATTTAAGGCCTATTGTCTCTCCTATTTTTGTTTTTCTATTGTTTCTATTAATCCTATTGTCTCTTTAGTTTTTATAGTTGTTCCATCTGATTCAATTATTGTGAGCCATAATTCTACTCCTTCCCAAATTTCATCAAGGTATCCTCAAGCCAAGAAGGTTCATTTCTAGAAACCTATAGTAGTATATTTCAATGCAAAATTATCTATCCCCTTTAATCAATTGGTAATGCCAATGCCACATTATACTATTGCTCAAGTTAATTCAATTGTATCATCCATAATATCTTGTAGGAAGACCACATATATTGTATATCCCATGCCTTAGTTTTAAAATATGGACTATAAAAAAAATATTTTTACATCCTCACCATACCCACTCTATGTCAAAGTAGTGATGAAATCATTGGAGGGTGTTTTGTCAAAGGCTTCTACCCAAGATACCTAGTCTATTGACCCTAAACAATTGTAATTCCATAGTGGGTGACAAACATGAAATCCCAAGATGCTCAAAAGCCCAATTTGGTGATCACAAAGCTACCCAATGTAAGTTATATTTATTATAAGTTAATAAGGACTGTATAGAGGGTCAAAAAGATAAAAGTACAAGATTAATATACTATTTAGATGATTTTTTAAGAGAGGAAGGATGTTTTCTCCCTATCCAAGAGAAATAATCAAATAACTAGAGAGTCTCCTTATAATGAGGATTTTGCATCTTATTTTGGAACCCATACAAAGTCTTTGATGGAACTGCACAAAAGAACCAAGTAATCTAGAGAAGAGATATAACAAGAGCATAATCAAGTGAAAGAATATAATCAAATCATGAATGTTCCCCAAATATTGAGGATAATGTCAAGAATACATCCCTTAAGCTATACAATATTTTAGACATCATTAATTCAATGAAAATATAATTATCTCCCCATTTAGTTGAAAAATACAAATTTTAAAATTATTTGAAAGAGGAAAAAATTAAATTGAACTTAATCAAACTATATATAACCAATAAGGCCTTCAACCATATGGATCTGATGACTCCACTTGAGGCAACCAATGCTCTAAATTTGGTGGTCACAGAACATAGGAATCTCAAGATTGGGTGTCAAGTGTGCAAGCCTTGATCTAAAATTTTGTTGGGCATTAGAAACACATTTTAAATTTTTTTTAATAATTAAAGTTGTCTCAAGCTAGGGACACCTCAGGGAAGTTAATGGATAGGGCCAATTTTGACAAATAACTCAATCAAACATCTACCAATTTCAAATAGAGTCTTCAAGGGTACACTTTGGAGGAAATAAAGTAGGATATTGGTCTTGATAGAAATAAGGTTACTAAAGTGGAGATTTTCTATGTGGATTTCAAAACTATTAAGGTCGAGCATGGATACCTATTGACAAAATTTAGTACGGTGCATAGTTTATCTCTTCTAAATATGGATGCAATCAAATTTCAATATAATTTTGGATACAAACATTATCAAGATTTGGAAGCAAATAAATAGGCCATTTCAATAGCTTCTAATTTAACTCCATATTCCATTTTAATTCACATGGTTACCCAATTCTACCAACTACTTCAAGTGTTACTCCATCAACAATGTAGGCCCTAGAAAAGAGTAAACCATATTCTTTTGAGTTAATGTTATATGTATGTTTGCATAAAATTGATGAATTTAACTATATTATATTTCTAATTTATAAATTAATGTAAGAGTTAATTGTAAATTATTGAAACATGCACACATATCATGGTTTTGTAAGTATTTGTCTTACTCTAAAGACATAGTTTTGGCCATTTCTAATTATACATGCAAAGTTCACATCTAAGTGAAACTTTGATTCTAATTACTAACATTTAATTATGGTACTTTGTATATATTTAGAGGATGAGGTGGCCCCTCCCCAAATCTATTTATACCTATAATACTCCCATTCCAAGGGGAGGGGTAATTTTATCAATACAAGAAGATATCTTTTGATTTTCATGTAACTATGTTAATGATTTTATATTCCAATTCTATGTGATTAACCATGTTTATTTTCCTATTGATTGATATGCTAATCTGAAGTGTAAATTCTACTTATAATTCCTTATTGTTATTAGTAATGTATGTTGATATAAGATGTGCAATACCTATTTGACGATTATCAAACATTATACATTTTATGCAATAAGGTTGATTATTTTCTCTAAGTGTGTACAAGCGTATTTTATAATATAACTTTAAAAGAGTGATTAATAGTTGCCTTAGATACCTTTATGATCCAATCTATAATATTTTGTGATAAGGGTGTTTTATAGCTACTCTAAATAGGGGTAACATTTAGTTGAGATATTAGAGTCTACTATATCATTTACCCTTGGACTCATTCACTTTGTTTATATGCATGTAAGATATAGATACTAGATGCAAACATTATTTTCAATACACTTTTCTATGAATGAGACCAATTTATAAGTAATCCCTCTTATTATCACATAGCCTCTTTTTCTAATCTACCTTCCCATTTTGAAGTTTATTTTTTTAAGATTTACCCACTTTAGCTTAGGTTTCCATCCATCCAACTCTGATAGGTTTTCTTTTTTGGTAGGTTTCACTCACCCACACACACAACTAAAAACTTGTATGCTTAAATTGACTATTCCACATATAGATATAGTAAGTCCACACACTATGATTTAGAATGTCAAAAACACCCCTAGACCACTTAAGACCCCCTTGGGACCAATTTCACCCCTTAATTGCTAATTGAGCCTAACCACAGCTACTTTACCCAACTAGCTTAACCTAGATTTTACACACCTTTTTAGCTTCACCCTTGACTATTGATAGTTAGGATGACCACCGACAGTCACCTTGATCACCGATGGTTAGGGTGCACCTCCTTAACCAAAAGCATGCAAACCACCCACTTTATTTATCTAGATATAATTTGTCTAAATCTTGTTGTGAGACTTTGTATGGATAATTTATAATTAGACAACCCAATTGAACATTCACTTCCACCTCTTGTGTGTGCCTATAAGAAGAGAGGAGTTGGGAGGTGAAAATCATCTATAATTTTTATCAAGAGCTTATGTATCTATGAGTTTCTTTCTTGAGGGTCAATCACCATCGATAATCCAACAATCATATTAGAGAGTCAATTTGCCATTACCTCTCCACCAAGTCTTCAAGTACAATTATTCTATTAAAATCAAGGTATATTCCACTAACAGGTTAACCACATCAACCATCCACCCAGTCAACATATCATAAGACAAGTACTTATTTATCATTATTCATTTACTTTATTTCCATTTCAAAATCAACCTAAGCCTTACCCATCTCTTGGAATCCATCTTTTGGATCTCATAAATCAGCCAAAATACCAACCTAGATCATCACATAGTAACCATAGCTGGTTGACTCAATCGTTGATGGTCTGTCCAACCACCAATGATCACCTTGACTACTGATGGTCACGTTAACTACTAAAGATTAGCCTAACCATTAATGCTCACTATGATAGTGAAATCTAGCAAGCTAATTTCACCTACCTACACCCAATCAACCCTAATTCTCTATGTTCTTGCTTGTCCATAGACCCCTCTCTAATTTTTTGAAGCATACCCCAACCATTTAGCATTAGTATTAATTAGTTTTTCACTAATTTAATCATTTCTAGCATATTTCTTAACAAGCACTCTTATATTTGATTTTAGTACCTTTTAATTCATTGATGTAAGTACTTTCCTATTTTGTTTAGAAGCTTAAGTTTTTAAATCATGTGGATTGACAACCCCTAAGGAAGCTATCGCTTCTAATATCTGGATATCGCTAGTCACTCTACTCAACTATTTGTCTAACAAATAAGTTTGCTTTAGTGCTTTCTCATCTACAGGTCATCCTCCTAAGCTAAACATGAGCTCTTCATAATATTTTGATTCAACACATGCACTATTAATTAGGTTTTTCAATCACACCCATAATTATTTTCTTCTTTTCCTCTTTTCAATAATAATCAATAAATTCACTAAAACATTTTGGCATGCTTGGTGGGACCCTTATATCTCTACTTGGGTTCTTATTTGCTTGCATTCTCTCTATATTCTATGCCCATTAATGAAATCAAAAGTTTCATTTGGGATTAAAACTAAGTGCATACATCAAATACTTAAAATATTAATTCACATAGCTTAAATTAAAAGGTAAATTAATCTATTGTAGCTTCAATATTTCTTTCACACACTCAACTAAACCAGTTTTTCCAATTAAACATCAAACAAACTTGAGACAAGGCCCAACTAGGATTTCATCACCTAGCAGTAACCTTAACTCTTTTGGCAATCCTACTTAGAGGTCATTAACAAGGGGAGGACCAACTCAACTCTCTATTTGAGTATAATATTTGGATATCAATATATATTGGATAAACACTCGAGACCCTTATTGCTACAATGTGTAAAGTGAGGGCCATGTATTGATTCCAATAAATATTATTTTTGAGTGCCTAAACACAACCTGAAACCAACCTTAGACTTCCTTTTTAGTACCTAATCTTTAAACCAATTTCAATCACACATTTTCTTAAGACATAAGCCAAAAATGAGAATAATTAAAACTCTATGACTTAATGTATCTTTTAAAATCAACAAACTTAAACTATAACTTCCCTTATACCTTCTACTCCCACTAGCCACTTTGTTGCAATAGGAGTGCTTACCTCTAGCACCACCAACCTTCCTTTAGCTACCTCTAACCCATTGACCACTACTCCACTTTAAAGCTTTGTGGTGTCCATACCCTCTACTTTACCACTGATTAGCACAAGGGTTCCCACCCTTCCATCAGTCACCAACCCAACTACCAATCCTATCCAATAAGCACCCCTTGGACCAACCTTTGGCTACATCCCTAATCTACAAGGGCATGTACCCACTACCCACCCACCTACCTATATATACCCTTATGTATCTTTCACCCAACCTTTGACATCTACCTACCAATATGTGGCAACCTCATACCCTTCTACCCACTATCATCATGTCTCTCAACCATCTTAGCAGTATGCATCTTATAATACTTTAGGGACATAACCCAAAGCTAACCTAATGAAGATGATTATGGACAAGATGACCACCCTAGAGTCATCCATTTTGGGTGATCATAACATCTTATCATATGACCAAATCTATAATGAGCTCATCCATCCATCTATACCTATCAGGCTATATCCTCCCCAATGAGAACTTCTCAAGTTCTCTAAATTTCAAAGTAAAGAGGATCCCCAATATCACCTTAGGGAATTTAGGCATGCTTTCTATCTCATCACCTATGATGATGCCCTTCTCTTCTACACCTTCCCCATGTCTCTAGCTATTCTGACATTTGATTAGTATAGTACCATACCTAAGCACTCCCTTTTCTCTTTCACATAAATGGCTCAAACCTTCTTGGATCACTTTTAAATCAATATCTCCAAGAAATTTTCTATCACCGACCTCTACTCTATTTATTAGTTTGAGGGTGAATCCATTACCAATTTTGTGGCTCATTAGAGGAGCCTAATTAACCAACTTTCATTTTCCTTATCTCAACCCAAACTCATAGATCTCTTTGATAAAGCATGTACCAAGCATATCTCCTCCATAATACCTGTCCAAATATTTTGAACCTTTGATGAAGCTTTCACCATGGTGCATAAGTTAGAGAATTAAACCATTGACAAAGGAAAGCTAAAGCTAGAAAATAAGAACTCAACCTATAAAACCAATGAGGCCTCTTGCTCCAAGTCAAGAAACCAATCCAATAACAATACCAAGAACAAGGGAACCATGAATGCATTTGTCCTAAAATCCTCTCCTTCACCTTCTATTAACCAATCCAATTCCTCTAGTTCCTCAAATCAAAATCCAAGGAACCAAACCCAGAATAACCAAAATCAATTCACTCCACTTAAAGAATCCTAAACTTTTATCTTGGATAAGTTATTGAAATCCAATATCATTCAAATTCCTCCTATCAAGCCACCCCAACAATTTGACTCCTCTCATCCCACACCTAGTTTGTATAAGAAGAATGATCTATATGCCTTCCACCGAGTGATAGGGCATGATGTTAGTAAGTGTAACACTTTTAAGAGCCTTGTCTAATCCCTCATTGACAAGGGGTATCTTACATTATACAACCCCAATACATAATCAAACCAAGCCCTTGATATATCTAGGAAACCCTTCCCAAACCATGCTCCTAAAAAGAATGAGATCAATAACATCGAGTGTTATCATGAAACCCATATAGTTAACATGGTTCTTGACACAGTCATTACTAAAGAGCCTATTGACCAACCCATTTATCTCTCACCCTCTCCACTTATTGAGGTAGTAGAGTTACCTTCCCTTCCTTTGGATACCAAAACCAAGGAAACACCATCTTTTCCCCCTCTACTTATTGAGGTAGTGGAGCCACTAGTCACCCTTTTAATTAATATAACAGAACAACTAACCATCACCACCCTTTCTTTACCTTCAACTACCAAATCACCCACTCTCTCTTCAAAAATCCTCCTTGAGGAGGAAACCCCTGTGTCTACTCCTCCCACAAAGGAACTACCTATCTCAACCCTATATATTTTTATTGAGGAAGAGGTTACCATACCTATGTCTCCACTTAGGGGCCTATCTTTTATATTTACTATTCAAGTAAATAAGCCAACCTAAAAACCATTCCATAGCCTAGTGAAAAAATTGGATTTTATCTCCAAACCTGACATGGATTGAGCCATCTTATAGTAGCAATTAGGGATACCTTATATCACCAAGAAATAAACTTCAATCATACCTTTGGTATACTAACCCACCACTTCCACTATCCAAACTTCTACCTTATCAACCACACCCATTACAAATCTTACCAATTCGATGAACCCTCAATCACCCAAGATACCTAAACCCTAAAAAACCAAATCACCCTCTTTAACCAAACTAAATAAATTGACCAAGCTGATCAAAAACCTTGGCATCCTCCCTACACCAAGCCTTAAGCACCCATCTATGAAATTAGACCTAACCTCTTCAAACCCACCAACCAAATGCCAAACCAAAGAAACTAAAGAGGCAAAACCACAAAAAGGTTGTAAGGCCCAAATTTTGCCTCCCTCAACTTTTCCCTCCATTATGGGGCCTCATCCCTCTACCTCAAGTAGGAAGCCAATTTCCTTTACCAAAACCCTACCACCTCTTTTGGTTACACTTTTGTAGTTTCTCTCTAATACGCCTCTTTTCACCATGCCAACAATACCTAAGTTACCTACCTTGTGATCTTCCACCTCTATCTCATCAACTTCCTTGCCTAAACTGAAGACATCAACCAAGCACACTACCCTATCTAAAACACCTACCACCAAACCTATTTCTAAGAAACCTCTTACCTCAACTGCCAAAGCAAAGACCATTAAACCTTTACCATCTTTAGTCAAGTCCTATTTGACCATTTTACATAGGTTATTAAAAACCTCTTATTTATCCCTACCTCCCATTAGACCCTTTGACCCTCTAGCCTCTAAACCTATCAGGTTCAATGATAACCACATGTGTTCTTATCATAAGACACCCAACCATGATATAGAGAACTGCAAATCTCTCCAAACCATCATCCATTGGATTTATGATGAGGATGATTTGTTAACAGATGAACCTCCTATGAGCCCCATATCAATTTAACCATGAACCATACCTACCCAACACTCACCCACTCCTCCACTCTCACCTCAGAGTGAAGATGAATCTAACCAATCCTCTATCTTAACCTCTCCTTCTATTCATACTATCAATGTGGTCATAAGATCACAATATAAAGATAAGGGAAAGGCTAAGGTGTCCATTCCTTGGACATACCCCTCTTTAAAATCTTGAACCAACCTATACCCAACCATCCCCATCTTCAACCAAACCCAAGGTATCTCTCTTAGGTGCCTCCCAATTTAACCCCTTAGAATCCATCAAGAGAGTTATCCTCAAGCAACTTCATCAAACCCCAGTGAAAATGAACTTGTATGAGTTAATATCTACCTCTCCCCATCACCATCAAGCACTAATAAAGGCTATACAATCCATTGAGGTCCAACCCAAGGACCCCTAACCTCTAGCCACCTTTTTCTGTGCCCCTCATATTTCTAACCTTGTTACCTTCAAGGATTCATAAATACCCTCCATCCATCTTGAGGACACATATCCTCCTATCTTTATCACTACCTACATCAACCAAACTTGCATCAAATGGGTCATGAATAATAGGGGACCTAGCATTAACATCACCTCCTCCCACACCTACAATCAACTCAACTGGTTAGACAATGTCATATCTAAATGTTCAACTATCCTTCATTCCTTCAATGATACCATGGCCACTATCTTGAAAACTTTCATTTTTCATATCTATTTAGGATTCCACATGTTCCCCAAGCTTTTGTATGTTTTATAAGGTGATTCTAATACAACATCTTGTTGGGATGACCTTGGATTCACTCCATGGGTTGCATTCCCTCTACCCTCCACCATTGTATTAAGTTTGATCATGATGTCTAGGTCATCACCATCTAGGTTGACCAAGTCCTTTCTCAACATGTAACATGACTTATCACCTTAGTGATGTCCTCATACCCCCATCCAACACACCCACAATAGCTAAAACCCAACCTTCAACCACTAAAGCATATATCATACCTCCTTCCACTGATGAGACATCAACTAGTTTCTCTATACCTTTAGACCAAATCCCCACCATAGACCCTTTGTAATCAATGTTCCATCACCTTTCACTAGGGGAGTACCAAATTTTAGCATTTGACACCTTCCCTACTCCTCACAAGTATGGATAACTTACAAACTAACCAAGATATGACCCCAATGTTGGAACTATCATTACTTTTGGGCCTCCCCACTATCAAACTCATTTTATTTATGTGGGACTTAACAAATCCTTTGATGTTTCTACCACTTCTCTTCTACCTCAACCATTCACCACTAGTTTCACTTACCTAGATAAAACAAGCTTTGCTAAGACATACTTCCATAAATGTGCTTAGAAAGGCTTTAGTCTTGGGTGATATGAGCATGGCCCACATGAATTCGTCACCATCAAAACTAGGAAACCACATGAGAATCATGGACTAGGTTTCATCTTACCTAATAATAAATCTAAATAACCCACCACCACTATTATTGAAGATGACTTTCCCTCACTGACCTCACCTCTACTTATGTGTGAGGATGATGACATCATGCCACCTAACATTTTTTTTCAACATGATCAACATTATACCCTTAACTTATCAGAAGGAGGGGGTGATCATAACCATCCCTTTAACCCATCCTAAAATGATAAGAGATAACTTTCCTACCATTAACATTGTTCAGTACTAAGATGATGATTCTATTTGCACCTATTTTAGTGCTCTATATTCCTTAATCCATAAAACCCTTCCTCTTGAGTCTTCAACTATGTTTAATGAATCTACTATAGATATCAACTTTGGTACTCTATACAACACCCACATTGTCAAAATCAGCCAATCATTAAACATTGAGGAACTTAGGGACTTCCCATCCTTCCTCCAAAACCATAACATAGCCTTTTCTTGGTCTTATATTGATATGCATAGAATTTACCTCACCATTACTACCTATAACATAGTCACTCACTGTGATGACAAACCTATCAAACAAAAACTTTGACACATGCATCCTTGCATATCCCTTCTCATCAAAGAAGATCTTCAACAAATTCTATCTGTCAACTTTATTAAACCCATTGACTACCCCCAATTGGTCTTAAATGTAATACCTATCACCAAAGCCATAGGGGGACTATGAATTTGTGTAGACTTTCATGGCCTCAACCTTGCCTACCCAAAGATGACTTTCCCTTACCTAGCATCAATTAACTTGTTGATCTTATAGTTGGCCACAAGATGTTATCCCTCATGAATGGGTTATCAATTTATAATCAGATCCTAATTACACCCAAAGATCAACATAAAACTACTTTACTACCCCTTGGGGAGCCTTTTTCTATAGAGTCATGCCTTTTAGGTTAAAGAATGCTGGTATAACCTACCAACATGCCATGACTTATACCTTCCATGACCTTATCCTTAAGATTATAGAGGAATATGTGGATTACCTTCTTAGAAAATACAAACTCCAAAAAGATCACTTAACCATTCTTAAGATCATAGTTGATAGACTTATCCATTACCATGTCCACCTTAACCCCAAAAAGTGCATTTTTAGGGTCTTATCGAGAAAACTTCTTTGCTTCATTATTTCCCTTCATGAAATTTAAGTCAATCCCTCCAATATCAAAGCCATCCTTGAAATGATTCCTCTAACCAACCTTAAGCAACTCCATAGCTTACAGGTGAAGCTAAAATCCATTCATCATTTTACTTCCCAGCTTTTAAATCGATGCCAACCCTTCCACCACCTTCTAAAGAAGGATGTGTCTTTCAAGTGGAATAGCAACTGCCAAAAAGCCTTTTATTCACTCAAAGAGTACCTTTTATCTCCACCTATCCTCACCCCTCCCAAGAATAACCAACCTTTCTATCTATATCTCTACCGATGATCATTCCTTAGGGGCAATGTTGGCTCACTGAGTTGAACAACATAGAGAGCAAGACATATACTACATTAGTCACACACTAGTAGAATACGAGATTTGATATACCCATATTGATAAGCTTTATTTAGCTTTAGTATTTGTGGCTACCAAACTTTACCACTACCTTATTAACTATAGAACCTATATTATAACTAATACTGACCCTCTCAAATACATACACTCCAAGCCATATCAAAACTAGTGTGTGACCAAGTGGCTCATGCTCTTAGTAAAGTTTGATCTTGAGTTCTTCCAATAGAAGTTAATTAAGGGGTAAGTCATTGATAACTAATTAGTTGAGGCACCTTTATTATACAACTAACCCCCTCCCCTTGAGATTCTAGATGAGTCCATTATGACCCTCTCTCTAGCAAATTTCAGCTATCAAGTCACCATGTTCTTTGATGGATCAAAGTGTTAGTGTGGTGGGGGAGTAGGTATCATCCTTATCCCCTTTGATGGTGAACCTCTCTCTTTGTCCTTCAATTTTGATTTTGAATATACCAATAATATGGTTGAGTAAAAAACCCTAGTGATAGGCCTTCAGACTACCTTAGCCCTAGGAGTCAAAATAATCAATATCTTTGGTGACTCCCAACTTGTGGTCAATCAAATCAATGACTCTTACTAGTGTAAGAATGATGTTATACAACAATACAAGAAACTAGTTGATAAACTCTTAGCATCATTTTAGCACTACCACATCTAGTCAACCCCATGATCTACAAACAAGTTTGCTAACACCATGGCTTCCATTGCCTCTCAAATACCATCCACACCCTTGGAATCTAAGTTGTCTATCATTATCCACTGACTTACCCAACCATCCTATGTCAAACTAGCTTCTCCCACCTTTTTTAGTGTGGAGGAGACCCAACCTGACCTTTGGTATCAACAAACCTTTGACTACCATAATCTTGACATAGTTCCTTTTGGTATTTCTAAGAATGCTCAAAAAACATTTATTCATAGTACATAACACTATACCATTATGGGAGGAATTATTTATTAAAAAAAGCTTTGATGGCCTCCACTTCTATTGTTGGTGTAGTCATGAAGCCTCTCACAATGTCAAGGAAATGCATGATGGTATAAATGAGGGTTACTTTAGTGGCCTGCCCATAGCTAAGCGCATACTTTGTCTCTATTATTACTAGCCTATCCTTAACCAAGACTACTATGATTATGTGAAAAAGTGTGTTAACTGTTAATAACATGCTAGTTTACATCATGTAACAAGCCATAAACTTCACATCTCTGGGGTCTAGACCTCATTAGGGAAATTAATCCCCATTACTCATAGCAAAAACATTCTATTATCACCATGAACAAGTATTTTACCAAGTGGGTAGAGGCTATTCCTTTAGTCTCAACCAAAGCAAAAAAGATTATTGACTTCATTAACCATCATATCATCTACCACTTTGGTGTTCCTCATAAGATTATCATCGATAATGGTAAATACTTTAAGAAAAAGTAAGTCTAGGGTTTATGTGATGCATTCAATAGTAAGTTAAGTTTATCCTCACCATATCACCCTCAAGTGAATAGATACGTAGAATCCTCTAATAAAACCCTTAATAACAAGTTAACTAAAATGGTCAATAAATTAGTTTGAGATTGGCATTTGCATATCCTCTTTAATTTGTGGTCATATCATACTAGAATTATAACCCCTATGGGTGCTACCCTATTTTCTCTTACATTTAGATCAGAGGTTGTCTTACCTCTAAAATAATAAATCCCCTCTCTTCACATTTCTTTACAAGTTATCATTTATAAGAATGATTATCACCAACACTATTTAGCCCAACTAGAGCTACTCGATGAGCATCATCTAACATCCCTCACCCACCTCCATGTCTACCAAGAGCATATCAAATGTGCCTATAATAAACACCTTAAAGTGTAATAATTTAATATCAGATACCTCATCCTAAAGGTCAATCAACATGTCACTAATATGGAGAAAATCAAGTAGGGAAATTTTTCTTTCAATTGGATTAGACCTTTTATCATAACCCACAAGTATGGACTAAGAGATTATCAATTGTCTTATATCAAAGGACACCCAGAGCCTGAGCCCCTCAATGATTTACATTTGCACCTATTATTTTATTATGAAGGATTAGGATCACCTTTTATTTAACTTAAAGTTCATCCCTTGCTATCCACCCACATTCATCTCCCTATTTTAGAGGTAACTAATTACAAATGAATCATGTGATTATCTATCATAGTCATATCCTAATATTAAACAATGGGTACTAGGGCTCTACCCATGGCATAGTTTTGATGGTACTTTCTACCCCTTCTTTGGGATGGATCCCCATGATCATTATCACCTAAACATATTTACATCTAACTAACCATATTGTGCTCTTGGTTTTGACTCCATATAGGTGCACCATTAAATTGGCCTAAGCACATCTATGTCAATCAAAACCAAAGTAATCAAAAGTATACCATCCCAATCATTAAAAATCATGGGTCACTCCTAGCATTCACAAACTACTCCCTTGAAGAATAACTATTGAAAAATTATTTAAAATTTTCCAAAATGAGGTAGACTACTCCCTCAAAGGATATCTATCAAGAGCATTAAACAAAGCATATAAAGTTAGACCACTCCCTTGAAGGATAAAGAAAAATACCCACCCTCACAAATAAAAAAAAGCATAATAATCTTGAAAGCTATAATTAGATTTCAAGTACCAATAATCGGGTGAGATCCACAATCAAATTTCACAAGTAGACTTCTCACATCGATTAGTCTACATAGCTTGGAATAAACTTGTTTATAATGAATCTTTGGACAACTATATAAGAGGAATGCTAGTCTCACAAGAAGATTATATTTTCATCCATCTCCCTTATAAGCAAGGGATTGTTGAGCTTACTTAAAATTATGTGGCTAAGACACATTTTAACCAACTAGAGAATGATAATTCAAAGCATTAAAAAGGCTTATGTTTATTAATTCAATCCAACTTCAATTTTTTTAGTCTTTGTCAATGAAGAAGTACCATGTTCTCTGCATATCCTATCATGAATAGTTAATATTTTTATTATGACATTTGTCCCTTGGTTATATTATTTCTTCTCCCGTATAATGTTGTTAATTAAAATAACTCATATGCTTTATCTTCTTAATTAAAAACCAATCATAACCATAACAACAACCATAACTATAATGAGCATCATAAATCAATAACATCCATGAGTATTTAAGTAATCAACCATTTTCCACCACATGTCTAATGTCTACTAATGTAGTATATACACATTAAGATTTAACATGACATAAGCATAACCATACATCCAAAACCATCCCATGCCTACACTAAGCATCCATAATATAATCATAATCCATGATTGCATATAAACATCACATTTTAAGCATTAAACATCAACATAAAACCACAAATCATACACCTGAACATGAGCATAAACAAATGATTATATATATAACTCATGAATAACAATAGAATATTAATGTGTAGATGTAGATAGATAGACTCTCTCTCAAAAATATACATCTCACCACATCAACTCCCAGGCCAAAATCAAAATGATATACAAAAGTCACATATCTAGCACTATATATGCCCCAGGGGTACTACTACCTCTTGGAGCACCACTAGATCCTAGTGTCTATCCACTTATTGTGCCTATCAGTCTACCACCTATCCCTATTTATCTAGATATAGATTTTACCCACTACTTTGGTATCACTAAACTAGCTCCACCTATTAAGTTGGCCCTATATCATCCCATTGGAGGTCATTTGGACACTGTGCCAGAATAATAGCCTTGTAATACTATAGCTCCTCTATTATAGTAAAGTATAATGTTATAAGGGTAAATATAGATGGAACTAACTATCCTATTGCTACTTCTCCTCTCTCTACCTTAGAGATTCCCTCTTCTAAGTCACCAAGCCTAGAGAGGTCCTAGCTTAATCCATCTCACCTATAATAGTAGTGAGCTGACCTTATAAGGTCGCAACCTGACCTTATAGTGTGATAATGTGGCCCTATAGTGTGGCTACCTATCCTTTTAATAACCAACCATTTATTACCCACCCATGGAGTCTATCTACTCCACCCAACCTGACTACCACAACCCCTTGCCATCAGTCCCTTTTGATCCACCTTGTGCACTTTTTGTAACACCTTTTGCCTAGTCCTTTGACCATAGCAATAACATTTCCATGTTGACCACCTTTTAAATATATGCCACCTCACACCTACCTGACCTACTTGTGTCTTTTTTGGGAGCACTTGCTACCTTAGATACCTGTAACACTTGACCCATTTGTGTTTTCCATGGGAGTAATTTCTGCCTTAGATACCTATTGGAAATATTGACCTTGTCTAGGAGACTAATAGGTGTACCTAGACACCATACCTAAATGTGATCATATGGTAAAATAGTCATTTATCCCTTAAAACGAACCTTTATTTTTATCAACCATGTTAACCTAGTCTTTATGATATCTTGGCTATCACACTTTTTGTCACACTTTGTGTACCTATTTATGCTTTAGTGCCCAACCTATCATCTACCATCATAGTGTCCACCTTCATCATCACCTTCACCAACCATGTCAAACCCATACTTGATTTTTCTTTACCTCATCACTTCCTAGTTTGAGGGGGGATACCTCCTCTCATACTCAGGGCAATCAGACCTTTGACCACTAATCAATTTTTGTTTTATAACTTGTTGATTCAAAGCTACATAACAAAAAAGGGGAAAATGTAGATACCAAAAGTATACACACTATAATTATGAATGTCAAAAACACCCCTAGACTACCTAGGACACTCTTGAGACTAATTTCACCCCTTGAATACTAATCGGGCCCAATCGTAGTCAATTTACCTAACTAGCTTAACCTAGTTTTTACCCACCTATTTACCTTCACCCTTGACTATTGATAGTTAGGATGATCATTAATGGTTACCTTGACCACAAATGGTTAGGGTTCACCTCTTTAACCAAAATCATGCAAACTACCCAAATTATTTTTCTAAATATAAGTTGTCTAAATCTTGTTGTGATCATTTGCATGGATAATTTATAATTAGATATCCTAGTTGAACCTTCACTTCCACCTCTTACTTATGCCTATAATAATATAGGAGCTTGGAGGTGAAAATCATCTAAAATTATTATCAAGATCTTATGCATCTAAGAGTTTCTTTCTTATAGGTCAATCACCATCAATAATCTAGAAATCCAACAATCATATCAGAGAGTTAATTTACCATCACCTCTCCATCAAGTATTTATGAACCATTATTCTATTGAAAGCAAGATAGATTCCACTAATAGGTTAACTACCTCAAACATCCACCTAATCAACTTTTGGTAAGACAAGTTCTTGTTTCTTAGTATTCATTGACTTTATTTCCATTTCACAATCAACCCAAACCTTACCCATCTCACAGAATACATCTTTTGGATCTCATCAATCATGTAAATTTCCAACCTAGATCCTCACATAGTAACCATCAATGGTTAACTCAATATTGAAAGTCTATCTAAATATCGATAGTCACCTTGATCACTAACGATTAACTCAACCATTGATGGTCATTATGGTAGTGAAAAATAGCAATCTAATTTCACCTACCTATACCCAATCAAACGTAATTCTCTATGTTTCTACCTATCCATAGACCCCTTTCTAATTTTATGAAGCATACCCCAACCCTCTAGCACTAATATTAATTAGTTTTTCACTAATTTAATCATTTATATCATATTTCTTAGAAATCACTCTTGTATTTAATTTTAGTACCTTTTGATTCATTGATTTAAGTAATTTCCTATTCTATTTATAAGCTTAATTTTTTAAAACATGTGGATTTATACAGCCCCTAAAGAAGCTCTCACTTTTGGGATTTAGTTATCACTAGGCAATTCACTCAACTATCTATCTAACAAACAAGTTTGGTTTAGTGATTTCTTATCTATAGGTCATCCTCCTAAGCCAAAGAAGAGCTCTTCACAATATTATAATTCAACACATACACTATCAATCAAGTTTTTTAACCACACCCATACTTAGTTTCTTCTTTTCCTCTTTCCAATAATAAGCATGAAATTCATTGAAACACCACCATCTAGTTGTTTAACCTATACTTACAACTCATGCCCTAGAGTGGATTTTATCTACATAGAGATCTTAAAATGTTAGAGGCTACCTCATTCAGGGCTTATACTCAACATATGGTATGACCATAAGATGAATGATATTTGATCATCCTAGTCTATGTGTCATATATCAGAAATATTTTTAAGCTAGTGGCAAAAAATATTATTTAATGATTATACATTATCATTAGCCTATGGGTGGTAGGGTGTAGTATTGTGGTGGGAGATCATGAATTATGATAAAAGGATACATGCCATCACATTGATGAAATGTGTTCCTTGATCACTATTCAGGATCAAGGGACATCCATACATGATAATAATATTTTCCCATAGGAACCAGGTAGTTGTGGTTGTATTGCAATTCTTGGTGGGCATGACCTTAGCTCATCAAATCAAGTAGTTATTGGCCATTTTTGGCCCATATACCAAATTTATACCTATTTGGATTAGGTTTATAATAGATGAACATATGGAAAATTTGTAGAGACCCTTCATAATGTTGATAGTGCTTGAAATGAGTATTTAAGTGCATGGTTTTCATCTGGTTCTTCATTATGTTCATATAGATATTTTTGGGGCTAGTGGTAGAAATTATGAGCTAGAAATTTGTTGACACTATATCTCACATGCATGAGGGTGCCAAGAGAGAATGGTCACATGGGTTTGTTCATTTTAGTCCTAATAACATATGCACTAAGTTTTAGGTCATCCATCAAAGTGCATCAAAATATATAAAGATCCAAAGTTGGCCTCTCAATCAAAATTCTCTAAGTTTCCATACTTAGCCATTTTTGAAGAAGCTCAAATAAAACCAAGTAAGCATATTGACAAAGAAATATCTCACACATGTGGTAGTCTCAAGAAAAAGTGATCATATTTTTCTGTTTAGCTTGGTCCCTAGATGCTACATGTTAAGTTTTAGATCATCTGTCGAAGTGAAAAAGAAGTTATGTATGTTCAAAGTTGGCTCTTCAGTTAGCTTTTACTAAGTTTCCCATACTTAGCCAAATGAACCAGACCATCACATAAGATCAAATGGGCTAGCCAACTTATGTATTTAATATATTCACTTAGAAGTCTCTCAAGACTGGAAGATTAAATGGGTTCATTAATTTTGGCTTCAATAACATCTGCTTAAAATTTGGTGCTTTCATGACTTTTATACTTCAATATCTAAGCCTTTAAATTTGGACCTACAACATAAGATGTTCATACTAACATCAAGTTTTAGACAAAGAAAAGGAAATCCATTTGATATTAAATTTGATGGCTTATAGGACATCAATGATGGTCATGCAAATATCATTTAACAAGAGTGAGGATGCTAATTTTAAGATCATGAACTAATCATTGGATTTGAAATAGTGGGTCCCAGTAGATCAATGGTTGGTGTTTGATTAAGAATTTAGATATAAAAAAGATTAGAGTTTAAATGGGTAACTGAGTCTCAAGAGAAAATTTATGCATGAAAAGTGTTAATAGCATATTCAACTAGTAGAGGATCAATGGATAACACTTGATCGAGACCAAAATTGATGGAGTGAGATGAGTCAATATCTCAATGAGCCAAGTCAAATTTTGATAGCCAATCAAAAAAATTCAATCCTAAATGACTTAGATGGAGGTTAAAGGGTTGGTTTTCAACCAAGGTTAATAAAAATGAATGGAATCAATCTTGAGCATGATCTAGATTAGGCTAGGAGCAAATATTTTGGGATCAGATGGTGCAATTCTCTTAGTTTCAAGGTATGAGGATCTGGGCCTCATAATGACTAAAAATTGGAAAATGGTATGGAAAATGAAGGTAAACACACTTTAATGGCTTCATTATCAAATTTAGCTTCATGAAAATGACTCTTCTCTCCACTTTGGCATGCATTAACAAACCATTCATGAGTGGTTTTATATCAAGATAAAGTAAAAACAACTTGATCCTATCATTATAGCCACTATGGAACATCACAGAGAGAATAATGTAATGATGTAATAGACTAGAGTGACCTAGATCAATCAAGAAGGGTTTGAGTGGTCTTGATTTATAGAGGTAGTTGTAACAACTTTTTAAATGAGTTTGAGCTCATTTGATTCCCTTTTGAGTGCCAAAAATCCCTCTCTCTTTCTTCCCTTCTACTATAAATATAGCCTTCAAATTATTGATTTATATCCCTCAAGATGGTATGATTAGACTCTACCAAAATTATATTCAACATCTCTTGGATTAGTGAATAGAGTATTTTTATAGTTATTTACTAATCTATGTTTAGTGTTTTATGTTTTTTTTAATATGAAAATGTGATTGTTATCTTACTTTTGTATGTCCAAACTCAACTTAAGTTCTATAAACTTTATTTTTAAGTCATATAGTGTGTCTTAAAATTGATCTCTCAAATATATAGTGGACAACCAAATTTAAGTGTCTTCAATCAGACCTTATTTTTATTGTTCCCTAGTCTAAGTGTATCAAAATGACCTCTATATGAAATATTATTGCATCAAAACTATAGTAAGCATTACATTAGATTCTTTCATAGTTCATTAGTGTGTTAAATAATCTGAGTTCAAGAGTGGTTCTAATAAATTCTTGGTGCATCACCACATATTAGAATAGTTCTTACGTTATGTAAACTTCTTAACTCTTTTCACCCTAACTAGTTTTTAGGTTTTAGAAGCAAAGGTCAAAATTATAAAATATGGGGAGCTAGCCCCATAAAAAATCCTATAGGTTTGGTCTAGTTATAGGCATCCCATAACCTTAGACCATTTCCATGTTAGTCCAAGTATGGGTTATACTTGAATAAATCTGACCTCTATTGGGTGCTATATAGATAGATGATAGTTTTGGCATGCCTGGTGGGACCCAAAGTTTGCATAATTTTGCATGTTTGAGTATAGTATCAAATTCCATAGTTTCATTTCCATATTTTCATATTTTCATGCCCCCTAAAGTTATCACAAGATCCTATGCAAAAGAGAAAGGGACAAATTTATCTCAGTTATCTTTCCAATCAACAAAGAAGAAGAAAGCCTCTCAATTAAAGCCTACACCTACCCTCTTGTTCCCCCTATTATTGCCTAAAAACCTCCTATTCAAGCCAATATTATTTAGCCAAACATTTTTATAAATCCCATACCTTAGATGGCTGTTCTTAAAAGGCAAGCCTTTGTGTCATTCAATGGTGGTAGTCCTTTGAATCTTACTAAATGGGATGATATTATAGTCTTGGATTTGAAGGATCTTACCTATTATATAGGATAATATAAAACATATTGAAAATATTGCTAACCTTTTTTTAGTGCATCATGTGACTCAGGAAAATGTAGTAATGAGGTTGTTAACAACTTATTTCAAAGGGAAAGTACTTCAATGGTATAGAGGATTAGCCCCTGCATCAATTAATAGTTGGGATGATTTTAGAGAGGTCTTGTGTAAGTACTTTGAGGATAAGAGTGATCATCTTTCTCTTGTGGAACAACTTACAATAATCAATAGATTCAATCATGAGTTCATGGTGGATTTCAACTATAGATTCCAAATGACCTAGAACAAAATTCTTATAGTGATCAAGCCTATGCCCATATATTGTTTTTTATATTATTTTAAGGCTCTAAATTCACATGTATCTATGATGATTTAATGCATGGGAGGGAACACCCTACCTAAAGCTTTTAAAGTAGAAATTAAGGTTGAAATTTGACTTATACAAGTAGGCAAGTTGGCCCCAAGGCCACCAATGCCTCTCTTCCTAGAGATACATCCTCTTACTCCAACTATTACACCAATTCCAAATTTAATAGAGTTTTATAAAATATAAGGTTAGCAAATTGATAGACTAGGGAAGATAGAGAGTCTTCTCAAAGTTTAGAACAAGTTGGTTGTAATGGATAGGCAATAAGCTCCACCATACAGACCATACCAAAATACTAGTTAGAATTATCAGTAAAATAGGCCACCCTATCAATCCAATCAACAAGGACAAGGGTATAATCCTTAGTCAAGGAAATATAATCCTAATGCTCCAATTAATTCTAGATCTATTGTGCCAAATCAGTTTAACTGTGCTTAGGAAGGTCAATGGTAGTCAGAGGGATAGTCTAATGAGATGGTGATGGCCACTACTAGAGACATGTATCAAGACCCTAGTTTGTAGCATGATCCTTCATTCCAAGGTCATGATATGATGACTCATCCACCATAGGCCTCCCAAATGAGTCAAGATATCATGTTTTCCATGTCATTATTAAAATCTCAAATCCAACAATAAGGGAGCATGGGTAGAGCACCAGTTGATACCACATGCATGAATTTTTAATAAGGGGAATATGTGTTTAAGCATGTAGTAGATAACATGGGATAAACTTCACAAAAGATAAATGAACCAATTGTATCTCAAATAAGGGATAAGAATAAGATGCTAGAGGACAACTTGGGGTAATCTAATATTTCTTCAACATCCCCATAGACTATTCAACAACCTACTTATTTAGATGTATTGATAAATCTCTTACAAATCAGAAAGTGCCCCAACCTCATGGATAGCAACAAAAGTCTCCCTTTGTTCTTCATGTTACTCAAATACCAAGTGATGCTCCTAATTCTAAGGTGTATTCCAAAGGTATTAAAATTTACTTTAATATTATGGATCATTTGAAGAAGGCTAATGTAACTATGCCCATGTATGATGATCTATCTATCCTAGGGCAAAAGGAGATTCTCCAATAAAAGCTCTCCAAACTTTCTCATGTGGAAAAGATAGTTGATAAAGTGAACTTTATTTTCATCAATAATAGTTATCCTAACCAAGCCCCCAACCAAGTTTTGAATCAATTTCTAAGCAAAAGTTAATCTCAAAATGTTGTTCATCCTTCTAAGTTTGTTAAGCCCCCCCCCACCCATTTTATCTGTCAGTCATCATAGGGGACTATTTAATACATAATTGCATGTTAAATTTAGGTGATTCAACCTTAGTGATGCCTAAAGCCATAACAGATAAGCTTGGGCTCAAATATGTGCCTAATAAAAAAGGTGTTCTTTAATTGGATGGCTCCCATACTAAGATAGTAAGAATCTTGAAATATCTTCATATCACACTATTTGCCTATCTAAATTTAGTCATTAATCAATATGTAATGGTGGTAGACCTACCTCCATATTTTTCCCTATGCTTATATAGGGACTTACTATTAAGATTTGAGGATATTTATCATCTGATTTGTCATATATGGTTTCTATAACCAAATATGGAACCACAATCACTATAATATCTAAGTCTATTTCCAAGTTCCACCTAGAACCCTATATGCCTAATCTTGCAAATACCAACTATGCCATATTTGAGGAGGTTTAAGATGTTATTGAACAACAACCCCATGATCATTTTGAAAGCATCTCATATCTATACTTAGATGAATGGGTAGATGAGAGTCATAGATTTTATCCATATAGAAATATTGAAGAGGTAGGCTTTGGAGTGGATTACATGCATGAGGAAGGTGTTGCAATACCTTCCTTAACTAACACTACTCAAGAAGAGAATGGTATATGGACTTTGTTAGTTGATGGATCAAGGTCAAAGAATGGAAGTGGAGTGGGAGCCATTATGATTTTACCCTTAGTTCAAAAAAACCATTCTGATGTAAGACTCTAATTCAATTATAACTCATATATAACAAAATATGAAGCTCTTTAACATGGTTTGCAAGAAGCAAAAGAGAGAGGTGTCAAGCTCCTCAAAGTCAAGGGTGAGAGAGAAATTATGGTGAAACAAGTCAGATTCCTATGTACAGTCAAGAATCACTATTTTAAATCCTATAAGCACTGAGTATGGGACCTCATAGAGGATTTATTGGAGTTTGATATCCAGACCATACCAAGAGATGTAAACCAACATGCAAATAAGCTTGTTACCATTGGTACCCAATATGAGATAGTAGGAGTCAAAGGTAACCAAAGCCAAAATAAGGTTAGGGTTATATGTAAAATATTTGTACCTAACAATGAGGTGATTTGGCAAGTCTTTGATAATGATGATCAAATTATAGGTTTTCTAATGCAAGAGGTCAAATTTTCCATAGGAATCAAGACAATTTCCAAAATCAATATGATGATCAGATAGTACAAATGAGGTCTAATAAAATGCCTAGAATTTTTTGATATATTTGCTTAGGAGTAAAAATAATTGAAAGAGTTTAAATCCAAACTTGTATAACATACCATTGAATTAGAAAGCAATACCAAGCCAATTAGGGAAAAATAAAGGTCTATCAACCCAAAAGTGCATGACCTCATGAGAAGAGAACTCTATAAATTGATCGAAGCAAGGATAATATTTATAATGAAGCATTCCTCTTGTGTGGTAAACCTTGTTATAGTGAGGAAAAATAATGGAGAGATTCATTTATGTCTTCAATTTAGGGACCTCAATAAGGTGTCCCTAAAGGATCATTACCCATTACCCTCCATGGATCAAATTCTTCAAAAGGTGGTAGGTTCTCATTGTTTGATGGCTATTATAGCTAAAATCAAATCATGGTCAAAGAGGAAGATAGGCATAAGACTACCTTTACTATAAAATGGGGTACCTATACATATTTTAAAATGCCTTTAGGCTCTCCAATGCTAGAGCCACCTTTCAAATACCAATGAACATTGCTTTCCATGGTTTTTTGAATGATATGATTTTAGTTTACCTTGATGATATAATAGTTTTTCAAAGAATCTTGATGATCATATAATGTACTTGAGAGTTGTTTTTTATAGATGCAGATAATTTGAAATTTCTTTAAATCTAAAGAAATGCATTTTTTTAGTCTATGAAGGAAGACTACTTGGACATGTGGTGTCTGAAGCCGATCTTTCCATTTATCTAGAGAGGATATAAGTAATCCTTGCTCTATCATTGACTAAACACAATAAAGGGTTGTAGATCTTCTTAGGCAAGATTAATTTCATTAAAATGTTCATTTTAGGCTTTACAGAGATGGTCAAGCCTCTCACTCATATGTTTAGAAAATGCAAAGAGTTTGCATGGACAAGAGAAGGTAAGAGGAGATTTGAGACCATCAATGATGCCATATCCCATGCTCCCACACTTCTAAATCCATATTTCAATAAGGAATTCTATTTGTATGCCTGATCTATATTAGATGCAATTTTATCTATGCTTATGTAGTAGAATGATGAAAGTCTAGATCAACCTATTACTTTATTTAGTCAAGCTTTGGAAGGTTATGAATATATATATATATATATATATATATATATATATATATATTTGTTAAGAAATATGTACTTGTTATTTTAAGAGGTTTGAATAAATTTAGGCATCTGATTTCAAACAATAAGATTATACTAATGGTGGTTCATCCAACTATGAAGGATTTTATCCTCAATAGAGACATAAATGAAAAGAGAGCTCTATGGGTCACTAAGTGTATGAAGTATGACATTGAATTAAGGTTCATGTTGATGCCTCTAAATGTATCACATGTGTCTTTAGTGTTCAAAGAACACTTCTCATTTTAGAATTTTGGGAATTTAGAGCATGAGTGGTAGGTTTTTGCAACTTATATTACCTATGGTGAAATAACACTAGAGCAATATTTAACTATTCCACAAACTTTATATTAATTGATGGTTGGGATCCATCATGGATCAAATCTTTGAAAAGTGTAAGTATCTATACTAATACTAGGGAATTATGATCAAAGCTTAAACTATAGACTAATCTAAATTGACATTTACAATGAAATCTAAACTAAGGTGATCTAGTTAAAAAATAAGCAAAAGAGAAGGGTAAGGTAGAAAGAGAATAAGTGATTACTAATCTTAGCCTCAAACATTATTACAAAGTTTCAATTATAACTAAGTATGCATTTAACCAGAATATAGTGAAAAATAACATAAGCTTAAATCTCATTACACACTAGGCAAACCTCTAAGGATGATATAAATAAATACAAGAACCAATTTACTTTAAATATTTGCTACCACACTCAAATAAAATGATCACATTCTAATTCAGAGAAAATAAAATGAAGAAAATCCAAGATCATTCAACTAATCTAGCATAAGCACAAATTAGCAACCTTGTAATCAAAGATGCAAATCTGAATTCATATAAACTATTCAAATTCAAGACAAGACTATAAATTGAGATAAAATCCATGTAACAATTGACACAAACAAATTTTGACAATCCTTTCATAATTCCTTGATTGTATTAACTTCTCAAAGTATAAAAATTTTGCTCAAAATTCTCTCCCTTTACAAGATGGTAGTACCACCTTTTATAGAAAGACAAGGCAATATACTGATAAGATACAAGATACAAATGTACAAAAAGTAAGGAAAACTATCCTTTTTCTATAAAGTTCTAGAATACATTTGCTTTTCCAAACTAAACTAACCTAGAATCCATATGCTAACAAACTAGCATATGACTTTATAAAAGGATATTCTATTTTATAAATATTACAAATTTTTTACAAAATATAATATCAATTAGTTAGTTGGTGGGCCCTATGCCTAAGAACTTTCTTATTGTTATTGGAGTATATTCATAACCTTTTGTTGTTGTTCACTAACCAACCCTAAGTCCATATCTAGTTTCAAGAGACACTCTTCTTCTTTGTTATCAAAATCATTCAATTTTTTGTCATTTTTGGCTATGGCTTCTTTGATGCTTCTAGCATTTACTATCCTTTCCCATACATTAAGGATCATATTTAGGATCCTATTATTGTCTTCCATATACTAGCCTTGATTTTTAATTTTTATTTCTTGGGTTACCAAGGTAGTTATGTGTTTGAACTCATCATCCTTGATGCCTAGGACAATGGGATGTGTAGGATTAGTTAGCATGGTACCTAAGAGTTGTTTAATCCTTCCATATATATCCTCATCATCCTTTAAGATCCTCTCCAAATCTTATGACCATGCATTCAAACTTTGGACCTTGTCAATAACAATTCCCAAAATTGATTCAAGTGTCCCAAATTGATTGATTTAAACCTAGGAATCTACCTTCTAACTATGATGTTGATTAGCCCTATTATTTGATCCTATGAAGCTTATCATTGGGATATTAAACCCTTGGACACTATGTTCTACTATGCCAATGCACTTTGACTCAATTTTATTGATTTTATGGCCTCAAATATATCATAGAAGGATTCATCTAGCAATTTGATCATTGCCTTAGACACTGATAAGATAGCATGTGTCTTAAAATTCTCATTCTCCATCTCTAGGTTGAATATTATTTATTTCAACCCCTTGATGCCAGCTTTGACTTGATTTTAATGAGCCTTAACCAAGATTTCAATGTCCTCTTCATGGATGGGTAGTTCACCAGGATGTTGTCCCCTAACTGGAGTTAAGCCTACAAATGGCTCGACCTTTTAGAATGTGAACTCTTCAGTCCCCACCATGGACTTTATGATTGTCACTCTCTCTAATCCAACTATCTCTAGATTGAATTTCATAATAGTAGTTAATTAAGTATACTTTGGAGGTTCAAAATCCTCCATCTAGGTACTACTTAATGCTCCTAGAGCATCCATATACTTGCTCTTTGACCCTATAGTGGTCACTATTCTTCTTTATTCCTCCTCCTTCATCAAAGCCCTTATCCATAGCTTGATATTATCATCTTCATCAGTGTTAACATTCTTGGTCAGGGCTCATGAGTGGTACCAAGTGGGGATTTTATGCACTTTTCCATATATGAACCAATTGGGGATGATTGGTCCATGGATGGCTTATTCATCACTAAATAAGTTGAATTCACTCTTGAGGTTAGTGAAATTCAACTTTGGCTTCTTTTATCCCACTGGGACCATTTCCAATTCTACCTTTCTCTTCTTCAATGGTGCCACTAGGACTAGGTCTAGAGAAAATTCTTTCCTTTTTTATTTCTCATCCTCCTCTATTTGGGTTTGTGCTTCTTCAACATGCTCCTCCTCTTCATCAAATACATATTCCTTAATAAGGACCCTAAGGGCATCTTTCACTTTTAATTTGGCTTCAAGGAAATCATGTCCAAGTATTCCATTAGAGATGTTGGTCTTTGGGGATAGAATGAGGATAATGGGACCTCACCATGTCTCTCTTCCATCTTATCCTTACTAGGACCTTATGAAATCTATGCTTGGAGTTGTTTTCCTTCCACTTGTGGTTACTCTTGAGGGGACCTTGAAGGTCCAAGAAGAAAATGGTATTGTAAAGGCCCCATTTTCCATATATCTATAGTAGGGTTCTCATCACTGGTCAATATATACTCAAGTCTAATGTTATGTCCCTTGATCCTAGCCAATATTTCCTTGAATTTGTTTTCTTTGATATATATGGTGTCATGGGCACCAAGTTTGTGTTCATACACTGGCTTAGGCAATTACTTAGATTTTAATTATTTGAAGACTGTGCCACTAGGGTTCCACATCTTCAAATCAAGTTGTAATTTGAAAGAGTCCATATGCTTGGACACAATATTCACCTGATCCCAATTTTCTAACATAATCTTACCAATAGTTAAAGGAAAGGGATGGAGGATGCCTTTCTTCTTGTCTTTTCATACTCTATGCACATGATTAAGAAGTTGGTATGCAATCTCTTTCTCTGCCATTTTGATGGGAACATAAATAGGAAATCTATAAGGTTGGATCAAAATCCCTTCAATTTTGATCATTATACAATCTGGATACAACTAAATGTCTCCCATTAGCTCTATATATTTCTTGATTAGAGGGCTTAACCTAGGTACAGGGATCCTTGTGATGGCCTCTACCAAGGTTGGATACACATATTCATAGATGAATTGGATGTTATGCCTATATTTTAATATGTGTAGCTTTGAGTAGTGGTGGGAGACTGTAAATTTTCCCTCAAGTGACTATTTTTTTATATGAGGGATCTAGGTGGAGGCTAGTAAGGCATCCAATAGATAGGACGTCATGAAAAATTGATTAGTAGTTTTCTTCTTAATGGATATAAATTATATTTTTAGATATATACTAATCATCTCCCCAATTAGAGGAGTGAGCCCTTTCTCTATCATAAAGTAGATGTAAGACACCCAACTCTTGTTTACATAAATGGTTGAAGGGGCTTCAGAGATTATATTCAACAAAGTCAAGATTGCCCTAACCCCCTATCTAAATTGGGCAACTGAGACATTGCTAACAAGGTTTTGGATCACATGGCTCCCTTAGAGCAACTATGGCCTAAGGATGGTGTCTAAATCATTCTTACCAATCTATTCCTTAATAGTGGGTAAATCCACTTCAGGTTTTGAAAGCTTATAATAACTCTCAAAGGATAATGGGGAAATGAATGAAATTATTTTAAAGGTCTTTTCATGAATAATCCAACCCTACTTAATCCTATAGTCCTTGAAAATAGGAGCAAGGATGTTAATACAGTGGATTACCTCTAGTTTGGTGGTAACATGGTGGAGACTAGCCATCTGAACTGCAACAAGGTCATATTACCTTTTGGTCAAGGTGTAAATCTTTTGTTCTTCTTTAGTGATGACCTACATCTCTTCAATGGTCCAAAAGAGCATAGACTAGTTCCTATTATCTATGTTTAATGTAGTAATGTCTAGGTCAATGTCCTTAAAGACCCTCCCTTCATTATCTATAGACAAATACAACTTTGTCTCATCCCTATATTATTGCTTCCAAGCTGTCATGGCCTCCAAAGTTTGCAAAATTACTTACTACTATATTTAAAATGGTTTTTGGTTCAATTTTTTAGTTCTTGAATTGCAATAAGACTCTCTTTTAGCTTAAATATGATCAATCTGAGCTAAAATTATGGCTTTTATTCAAGTTTGGGGCTCTCTTGAAGCTTTAATGGTGATGGATTGCTCAAAATTTAGCTCATATGTGTTTTATATTTGATTTTGACCTTTGATTTTATACCTTTACATTGTCAAACACACAAGATCTTTCTTTTTGTCACTTTGTGCTTGCATGGCACTAATTTTCCATCCACCTTTCATTTTTCATAGCATTTTTCATAAATACCTTCAAGCACTAGCCATTGGTATTTAAAAAACCCCTTTACTTCACATAATTCAATCAAGATCCAAGGATCAATGCGAACTATTGATCATGATCTAGGCCCTCGTATGTCTTTGGCCACCTTTGTATTGAGCCCCATAGTTGTGCCACTTGGCACTTCCATAGGCTTTTTTAGCTCCATATCCTACACTAATCACATATTAAACACGTGTCTACCATATTTCAAGTCTATGGGATTTTGTAAAACTATTGAAAATTCATCAACAATTTCATGTCATTGGATCATTCCCCATAATGAAGCATGGACCATTGGATCCTGTAAGATGCATGAGATTTAATCACTTCATAGCTATACAAAGGAACTAGGTTAAAATCATTTTAGCTAAGTCTATTTCAAATTAATAAACATAAAAATACTTAAGTTAGATAATTTTATGCTAAGTTTTTAAAGCATAATATCAAAGTGGCCATTTTGAATGACATAAAACATGCCCTATTTGCCTAGACAAAAGGTTAGATGAGCTTAAATTTGATAGCCTTGTGGAAGTCAAAGATGGCCTTACAAACATCAAATGGTGATCACATGAACATCAAATTTAGGCTCATGAAGTTCCTAATTTTGGTGGGCTTAAATTTGATAGTCATGTGAACATCAAAGATGGCCTCACAGATGTCAAATGATGGTCACTCAAATATCAATTTTAAGCTCATCAAATTCCCATGTTCTAATGCAGGAGTGCCATATGGCAACTCCATAGGGCTTCCTGAGATCTTGAATTTAATTCAATCCATCTAATTAAAATACACAATGAAGTGAGAGCCTTTTGATTATGATCTGATTAGTCATACACCATTGGTTTTATTTATTATGTGAGACCCTTTGCTATCAAACTTTGAATGCAAGAGTGTTGTGTAATGACTCTAAAAAGCTTCAAAAGCCTTTGACTCTTTAGTGTCATCTTCACTCTATTCAATTAAAGGCCATGTTGAAGTGCATACCATCATATTTATAAAATATCAAGGTTTTTAAGTTAAGACCCAGGATGAAATAAGACTTAGGCTAAACTGTTAGGGCTAAGATCTCATTTGTGTTAATAAACATGAACGGGGCCTTAGTGTTAAGGCTCTAGGATAAATAAGTAATAAAGGGGATCATGCTAGAAATAAAAAGGATCCTACCAATACAAAATTTAGACTCAGTTATAAATAAGAATTAGGGTAAAGCTTTAAGACTAAGGTCTCATTTGCATTGATAAATGCAAATGGAGCCTTAGGGTTAAAACTTTAGCAAAGGAGACCATGCTTAAAATAAAAGGATCCTATGAACATAACATTAGAACACACTATAAATATAAGGAACTAAGGGGAAAATAAATGGGACTAAGCATAATTTTAAGATAAGGTTTGGTCATGTTAAAAAACATGACCAAGCCTTAACATAAAAATTGGGGCTTAAGTCAAAAATAAATTTAAAATGTTCCCACCAAATGCTCCTACCAAATGCAAATTTGAACCAAGGGTTTATGCTAGGTTTATTTTAAGCATGATCTATCAGCAAGGGCTCCATGAAACCTACAACTATAAGACATGAAGATCAATTATATAGATATTAGGCAAGCTCAAAGATAAACCATAAATTAATAAGCCTACTTCTATCAAAGTGGGTGATCTTTAAATTCCAATAATGTACAAAACATGCCATGGTTTTAGGGTTAAGGTTTAAAGTATCTCAAGTGTCCTAATTTTCAAAAAGGGGGGGATGTTGACCTCAACAAATGGTGACTTATAGGGGAAAATAGCAATATATTAGAATTTAAAGACTCTAGTTTAGATAAACAACTAAGTCATACACTCCTCTTGATCAATGCCATTATCCATATCATTTTATGGTTGAAACAAACCTTACACTTGAAAAATTAGGATAAAAAATTAATATGTATCCATGTTGTGTGTGTGTTTTGATTCCACTTAATTTTTCCATGGGATTTAGGGGACAACTTCTAGGTTTCATGTCTTTAATCATTACACTAACTTAGCACATGTTTGGATATTCATTAAGACACATACTTCTAGTTTAAGGAAGGCTTGGAATTGCTCTGCTACCAGCTAGGCATCCATAACCTTGACATAGATGCCTTTGGATCCACTCATATCCTTACTCCACTACCAACAAAACATCCATAGCCCTAGTGAAGATTACCAAAATTACCTATGCTTGAAAAGCTTTTTATTTTTCATCAAATTATTATTTTTGTATTTTTTAGATCTTTTATGTTTTTAGCAAGGTTGGGAACTAGGGTATCTAGTTTTAAGGATTTGGTCAAGTTTTTGATCCTCAGAGAATTGCTTATGGATGCAATAATTGTACTAGATAAGGATGTTTATTAAGTTCAAGCATGATTGTGCTTCAATATATTAAGCTTTCATCTTACAAGTACAAATATTATTAAAACCAAATTTACATCAAGATAATGTTCAAGTTTTCATAAAATAGTTAACCTACTCATCAGTCTTTACGAGTTTCTTCAAATCAAAACATTAGGCTCACATTTTAGATCTATGGTTAGTACATATATTAGGTTCATACACACATTCTTGGACTTTGGAGTTTCAAAAAAACTAAATAAAATTTGAGCTAGGGATTGTCCAAAAGGACTTATTGGAAATAAAGAACAAGGTAACAAAACCAAACACACAATAGAAAGAAAAAAATAAAGAAACAAAAGGAAACAAATAGATTTATACATTTTTATGTACAAATAAGGGACAAGAAGGAAAGAAATGAAAGAAACTAACTAGCCTACCTACACTAAGTCTAACCATCTCACAGACTTACTCCATAAAGACTTCAAGAGGAACAATAGAGAAGTAATATTTGAGGTATTGCCCATTGGTGGGTATTCTAAAATTTGTTCCTTATAAGTCTTTGAGTCTAAAGTTGTTGTCTCCTAATGTGTTTTCAATATGATATGGGATAATCTACAAAAGTGTGAACTTGCCATGTTTGTCCTTAGGCTCAGATGCTTTATCCCAAAGGAGAACTAAGTCCCCTTATCTGAACACCTTGATCTTTGATCTTTTATAAAACCACCTCTTCACCATGGTATAATTTCTACTAAAATTATAAAAATCCTTCCCACATGCATCTTCCATCTATATGATATCTAGTAATCTTGAATTTGCAAGATCCTAGCTTTCTTCCATATACTCTTACATGAATTTGTACATAGGTAAATTAAGAGTGATAGGGAAGATAGGCTCTTAGATATACACCAGAAAAATTGGTGATGCCTTTAAATCTTGTGTGATCCTTATTATATTTATCCATAGGGCATACTTGAGAAGTTTTTACCATGTCTTGGGCTTGTCTTTACTAGACTTTTTGATTGCCTTCATTAAGTTCTTGGTGGTAGACTCAGACGCTCCATTTCCTTAGCGGTAATGGTTAGATGAAAACTTGAGACAAATGCCATTATCATATGATAATTCTATCATATTTATGGATACAAATGCATATCCATTATCACACACCAAATATTATAGAGTTCTAAATCTGGTACATATGTTCTCCAAAAAACTGATCACTTATTTTGTCCTGCATTATTTTGTGGCTACAACTTCCATCCACCTTGTGTAATAATTTATGGTATTAAAGATATAATTGTGACCTTTTGATGAATTATATTTGATTACCCCTACAAATTCCAACCCCCATTGTGAAAAGGGTTTATCAACCATGATCAGTTCTAAAGGCATGATTGCCTTAGGCTCTTAGTGCTAAAGATTTAGTATGTTTGACATTCCCTCATGTGCTTATGAGCATCTTTGAAAATAGTTAGCCAAAAGTATTCAAATCTAAAAATCTTGTGGGTTGTAGTCTTCCCAGATGGGTTCCCATTACCAAACTTCTCATGGAAGGTGCTCATTATTTGGGTAGCTTCTTATTTTGTAACACATCTCAAGTAGACCCCTTCAAAGTTCTTTCTATATAAAACCCCATATTTGATCAGATAATGGGTTTCCTTGATCTTTAGGGACCTCTTTTGCTCCTTTGTTAATCCTATAAGATAGGTACCATTAATTATTAAGTGAATGATGAAATCATAACACTCACTAGCTTGAAAGTTTTGTTGATCAACTTGTACCATACATAGCTTAGGGATGATATTATCAATCATTTAGATTAGACCTTGGCACCTTAATATTTTTTCCATTTTCATTTCTATGTCATATTCTTTCAAAAATTACATCCATTTACCTCTACATTCTCTTAGCTCGTTTTGGCTCAACATGAGATTTGTGTTAGGGTCAGGTAGAATAGTATGCACATTATTTCTAAGGATAGAGTGCCTAAATTTATTTACTACCTTAACCAATGAATATGTTTTTTTATCAATCAATGAATAGTTCAATTTATCATTCTTAAAGTTATTACTCATGAAATATATTAGGTGATCACATCCATCAACTTTTTGGGCTAAAAATCCATCCATAGTATGGTCAGATACAAAAGAATAGAGATAAAATTCCTTTGAAAAGTTAGGATTTATCAAGACTAGAGCTTGGCTAATTATTTCTTTGATGTCACTTAATGCCTTCCTAAATTACTCATTCCATGAGACCTTGGCATCCTTGTTTAGCATGTCATTTAATGGCTTGAAAATATTTTAAAATCCAAAAATGAACTTTATTACAAAGTTTATCTTACCAAAAAATGATTTTAAATCTTTCCTACTATTTGGAGGCTCATATTAGATATAGATTCCACTCTTTCATGGTCTATGGAGATCCCATCTTTAGTTATGACATGACCCAAAAAATTGCCTTCAGTAACATAAAATATGATTTTATTGGGGTTTAGGGAGATTTCATACCTTCTGCATCTCTCAAATACTTGTTGTAAATGCATAAAGGGATCTTCCCTATTTTTTGAAAAAATGGTTAGATCATCCATGTATATAATAATACACTTACCAATCAGACCCTGGAAGGCATGGTCCATGGCCCTTTGAAAAGTAAATCTTGCATTTATTAATCCAAAATTCATTTTTTTGTAGGTGAAGGTCCCCCATTTAGTTTTGAAAATTTTCTTCATCATATCTTCTTTGTCAACTGACACCTAGTTGTATCCTAAAAATCCATCAAGAAAAAACATCATGGATGATCCTTAAACAACTTGTATTACCTGGTCAAGAGAGGGAAGAGGATAATTATCCTTTTAAGATGATTTGTTTAAATTTCTAAATTTAATGTATAGCATAATCTCACCATTATTATTTTTGACTAGTACCAAATTGGCCACCTAGATAGAATGCCTGATGGGAAACACAATTCTAGCATCTAGCAATCTCTTAACTTCTTTGAAGATCATTAGTTCTAAGATAGGGTGTATAGGTCTTTGATTTTTCCTTA
The DNA here is from genome assembly GCA_037957365.1 of Torreya grandis. Lineage (NCBI taxonomy): Eukaryota > Viridiplantae > Streptophyta > Pinopsida > Cupressales > Taxaceae > Torreya > Torreya grandis. The sequence goes on along the minus strand of JARHVA010003475.1, from coordinate 1,200,620 downwards.
AGAGTTTACAATTTTATTTAAGGGGTATAGTATGGGTGATGACTCTTGGATCAAAGATCTTCAATTCATAATAGGACCAAACTATGACATCTTTTTATTTGGTTAGCAGCTCTTTGGTATTATTGTTATCAACACTAGTGTAAGCTTTTCCAATGTTAACCAGCTGAGGCTATTCTTGGGGTCCAAGATCAACAACATTTTAATCCTTACCACTTACTTTGGGAATCTTAGAAACCTTATCTAGCTTGTCTTGATCAAACAACCTCTCTAAGTTAATCATGCCTTTGGGAATTTTATTATCATTCAACTGAAAGGCTTCACCATCAAACTTGCCTTTTATACAAGTACTTTCATTAGCCTCATCATTGATATGAGATTCAAATTCTCATAAATTGGTCAAGAAATCTGATCTATTGATCATCACTAAAGACTTTTAAATGATTTACATTATTAAGGACCAAAGGGCAAGGTATCAACTCAATGTTAAAGTTGGGAAAGTCTTGGTTGGGCATGAGGTTGGCTATAGGAGATTCCAACTCATCATCAACTTGGTTCTCCTCTCTAGGAATGAAAATAATAATAAAATCATCAAAATACTTAATTAGATCCTAGACCCTAAACTTATACCTCTTGAGATATCAGAGTTTCCATTGATATTTTCTCCTCACCTAGTTGACTACTATTTTTGAGTCACCATAGACTAGTAGTTCTTTGACTTTATTTTTTATAGCAAATAAAAAACCTAAAATGAGGGCCTCATATTCAGCAAGGTTATTGGTGCAAGGAAAGTGGAGCCTATAAGATGCATGGTATTTATTACCAACATGGTTGGTTGGAATAATGCCTACTCTAGATCCAACCTTATAAATAATACAATCAAAATGTAGCTTCCATAGCCCAAGCATAACATGAGTAATATTAGGATCACATACCTTTACAGTCTTTAGGGTGAAAACCCCTAAGTCTGAGTCAATTATGTTAATCATTTCATTGATATCATTATACTCAGTGATCATGTGCTTCATTTTTTGCTCTTTCTCAACCCTAATCTAGTTTGGGACTCCATTCTAAGGTAACCATAAATGTGAACAATCCATGGACATGTGGCCATTCAGAGCTTTAGTCCATTCCCTACTTAATAAGATCCCATAAACATCAAGAATGTCAACAACTTGGATATCAATAAACTATTGTAATATAGGCTTAGAGGCCAATTGCATATCAGCATTTAGTAATTCCCCAATCACCTTAACTCTTGATTTGTCTAATTGAGTAACATCTCTATTAGACTTAATAGGTGTCAAGACAAGTTATTTGCAAATACCTACTAGCATGATATTGGTGGATGCACTAGAATCCAATAAACAATTGTGCAAATTCTTACTAAAGATCTTGATTGTGAATAGGAAAGGAGGAGATTCTACCTTAGCTTTATGTATAGTTGCATTATCATTGTTAGCCTTGGGTGATTTAATAGATTTATTTGACAATGATTCTATCAAGAGGTCCCTTTGTTTTGTAATCTATGTTAATTCATGCAATGTGATGTTAGCTTTTATCTTCTTCGTATCCTTAAAAATATTATAACCAGTCATATTTGAATAACTAGGAACATCAACATTATGCTTAGAGGTACTCCCTTTGGGTGGTTTTAGATCATTACTTGAAGAAGTGTCTAGAGGAGTTCTAAAGTTATTTGGAGGTGTTGGGGTAGCCAAGGGATGCCTCTACTCTCTATTCCTCAAAGGATAAGTCTTATTCAAGAATTTTTGGAAGGCCTAGATTTTTTTAGGGACATCATTAGGTTCATTATCCTCTTGAAAAGGGAAATAAAGCATCTCCACACTAAGAGTTTGATTATCAGGCTTGGATCTTGAAGTAACTACACCACTATCTTTGTTAGGGACCACTTTAATTATGTCTAACTCTTCTTGAAAAGATTCAAAATCCTTATAAGCTTAATGTAATTTATCTCACCATGCTTGGTTGTGTAATGCATCCTAAAATAATTAGGCAAATCAATATCAATAAGATTAATGTCCATAGTCCTCTTTTCAGAAGATGGTTCATTATTTTTATTATTATGAAAACTATCATTATAAAACCTATTATTAGGCTTATTAAACCTTTATAATAAGAATTTCTTATCAGAGCTCTCTCTAGTATTGAAAACTTGTTTTTACAGTTGAAGGAAATCAATGCTTAAATTTTGGAGCATTTTTAGGATAGAAACATTCTCATTCTTGGGAGTTTTAGAATTATGCATCTAGTTATTTTTAGTACTAGAAATTGGTATTAAAGCTCTTTGATCATTTGGATTGAATCCATTAGTATTAGGATGGATCAAGAATCTTAAATTCTAATTGGAATTAGTATGATTCAAAGGTAATTGATTCATATTTGAGAATTGATTCAAGGTTAGAACATTCTGATTATTGTTGGGGAAGATGTTTATAATGGGTAAATGTGGGTTGATATTTGGGATAGAGTAGGTCATTTGTCTCTAGGGTTTTATTTGATCATTGATGATCACTTCTTTGGAATAAGCCCTGGCTAATGAAGTTATAACTAGAAGATACCTTTTCAAAAATATAGAAGTCATAGGATTAATTTCGTCCTTATAGTTTTCTAGAGCTAAAACCTTATTAGGTTTATAGCGTTTTATGGTCCTACAATACATTTTCTAGAACCTAGAATTAAAGGACCTTATGGGCTCACTTGCATCCCTCTTGATGGTGGTAAATAGGTGGTATATGACACATGGACCAATAATTTTTCCAAATTGGTCTATGAAAACATTTGTGAAACATCCTAGCTAGTAATATAATTGTTAGGCAAATTGAAAAACCATTAATATGTAGCATATTTATAAGTAAAGTGGAACAACCTACATGATACATATCCATGTATGACATTTATCAACCTTAATTCAACTTTGAAATATTTAATGTGCTCTTCAACAGTTATAATACCAGTTGGACTAAATGTTGGCAAGTATTTTTTAGGGTTACGTGGGAGATCATGTACCACACCTAACACATTGATTGAATAATCTCCAAACCAATCCATACTTGGATGAAGGTTGAATGCATGGGTACCTTAAAGAGGTAAGGTTGGCAAAGATTTGGAACATCTACACCTACCTTTATCTCACCTAGTTCTTCTATGGACTTCAAGCTTGAGCAAAGGTTCTCTTGTCTCTAAATGTGATCTCGTTTGAATCCTTATCATTTCCATCTTGAAGATTGAAGATATTGTTTGAAATATGATGTGTCAAGTTAATATTTATAAATAATAAGTATTAAACCTACACATTAAGCTAATTTGTAAAGATTATATAAAGAACAGAAAAGGATGACAATCTTTGACTAAGCTAGCTCAAATATGTGTCCAATTATGAAAATATGGTCTATCTTTATAATTTTAAGCTCAAATAAACCTAGATATATGAAAGATATACCAATCTTTAATCACAACAAGTTATTCTAACCTCAAATACCATGGATCTTCAAATCTTAAGCTATCTTTACTAGAATTGAGCATCAAACCTCAAATAACTATGATCTTTGTCTAACAAAGACCACAAATATCAATGACATTTACACTTTTAAGAAACTAATTATGCAAAAGTGCAAAGATAACACCAATATTAGATTGAAAAACACAAAGATTCAACCCATTTATAAAGAGGCCCTCTTTTTAGTGCCAGTATGACTTGTTGATGCCTCTAAATATAAATAAATACAAGTAAGAACTAAATTTACTTTAAATATTTACTACCACACTCAAATAACATTAGCACACTCTAATGCAGAGCAAACAAAATTAAGTAAATTCAAGATCATTCAACTAATATAGCATAATCATAAATTATCAACCCTATAATCGAATATGCAACTATAAATCCATAGAAACCATTCAAATTCAAGACATAAGACGAGAAATTGATAGAAAATCCATGTACAAATTGACACAAACAAATTTGGACAATCCTTTTAGAGTTCCTTGATTGTATTAACTACTCAAAGTATAGAATTTTTTCTCAAAATTATCTCCCTTTACAAGATGGTAGTACCATCTTTTATAGAAATACAAGGTACTATACCAATAAGATACAAGATACAAACATACAAAAAGTAAGGAAAACAATCCTTTTTCTAAAAAGTTTTATAATACATTTACTTTTCTAAACTAAACTAATCTAGAGGTAACACACTAACAAAATAGCATATGCATTTACAAAAGGATATTCTATTTTCAAAATATTACATGTTTTTTACAAAATAGAATATCAATTAGCTATTTTGTGGGCCCTGCACCTAATAGATTTCTTGTTATTGCTAAAGGATGCTCATAGATTTTTGGTGTTGTTCACTAATGAACCCTAAGTCCATAGCTATTTTCAAGAGACACTCTTCCTCTTTATCATCAAGCTCATTCAATTCCTTGTCATTTTTTGTCATGGCTTCTTTGATGCTTCTAGTCTCAGCTATCCTTTCCCTTGCATTAAGGATCATATCTAGGATCTTACTATTGTCTTCCCTAGACTAGCCTTGACTTTTAATTTTTATTTCTTGGGTCACCAAGGTAGCTCTATGTTTGAACTCATCATCTTTGATGATGCCTAGGATAGTGGGCTATGTAGGATTAGTTAGCATGGTCCCTATGAGTTGTTCAATCCTTCCAAATAGCTCATTATCATCTAGGGCCTCTCTAATTCTTATGACCATGCATTCAAATTCTACACCTTATTAATAATAATTCCCAGAATTACATTCAAGTGTCCCAAAATGATTGATTTAAACCTTGGAATCTACCTTCCAACTCTAATGTTGATTAGCCCTATTATTTGATCCTATGAAGCATGCCATTTGGAAATTAGACTATTAGCCACTATGTTTTATAATGCCAATACACTCTACCTCAGCTTTATTGATTTTAAGGCCTCAAAATTATCTTAGAAGGATTCATCTAGTAATTTGATCATTACTTTAGGCACTAATAAGATAGCTTATGTCTTCAAATTCTCATTCTCCCTCTCCAAGTTGGATATTCTTTATTTCAACCCCCTGATGCTAGCTCTGACTTGAGTTGAATGAGCCTTATCTAGGATTTAAATGTCCTCTTCATGGATGGGTAGTTCACTAGGTTACTATCCCCCAACTGGAGTTAAGCATGTAAATGGATCAACCTTTTGGAATGTGAACTCTTTAATCCCCACCATGGCCTTTATTATTGTCACTCTCTCTAATCCAACTATCTCTAGATTAAATTGCATAATAGTGGTTGATTAAGTATACTCTAAAGGTTCAAGAGCCTCCATCTAGGTATTATTTGATGCTCTTGGAGCATCCATCTACTTGTTATTTGACCTTGTAGTGGCCACTATTCTTTTTTATTCCTCCATCAAATCCCTTATCCATGGCTTGATATTATCATGTTCATCAATGTTAACAGTCTTGGTTAGGGCCCATGAGTGGTGTTAGGTGTGGATTTTCTACATTTTTCCATAGATGAACTAATTAGGGATGATTGGTCCATGGATATGGTATTCATAACTAAATAATTTGACATCACTCATGTGGTGAGTGAAAGTCAAATTTGGCTTCTTTGATCCCACTAGGACCATTGCCAATTTTTCCTTTCTCTTCTTTAATGGTGCCATTAGGACTAGTTCTAGGGTAACTTCTTTCCCTTTTTCTTTTTCATCCTCATTTGTTTGTGTTTGTGCTTCTTCAACATACTCCTCATCCTCATCAGAGTTATATGCCTCAATAATTACCATGAGGGCATCATCCACTATTTCATTTGGTTCTAAAGCAATCATGTATAAGTGTTCCATTGGAGATATTAGTCTTTGGGGAGGTACTAAGGATGATGGGCTCTCACCAAGTCTCTATTCCTTCTTATCCTTACTAATACCTTATGTAATTTATGCTTGGGGATGTTGTCTTTCCACTTGTGGTTGCTCTTGAGGGGGCCTTGAAGGTCTAGGCAAAAAATGGTATTATAGAGGTCCCATTTTCCATATGTCTCTAAGGGGCTTTTGATCACTGGTCAATCTATGCTCAAGTCTAATGTTATGTCCCTTGAGCCTATACAATATTTCCTTCAAATTATTTGCTTTGATATATATGGTTTCATGGACATCGAGTTGGTGCTTATACACTAGCTTGGGAAATTTCTTGGATTTTAAGTGTGTGAAGACCATGCCACTAAGGTCCAAAATATTCATCTCATCAAGTTTTAATTTCAAAGATTCCATATTCCTAGCCATTATATTCACCTAATCATAATTATGTAACATAGTCTCACTAATAGTTGAAGAAAAGGGATCGAGGAGGCCTTCCCTCTTGTCTTTGCATACTCTATCGACACCATTAAGAAGTTGGTATGCAATATCTTGATCTACCAACTTGATGGGAACATAGAAAAGTAATTTGTAAGGTTGGATCAAAATACCTTCAATCCCAATCACTGTACAATTTAGATATAACCATATATCTCCCATTAGCTCCACATAATTCTTAATTAGAGGGCTTACCCTTGGCATAGGGATCCCTGTGATGACTTCTACCAAGGATGGACACACATAATCATATATGAATTGGATGTTATACTTATAATTGAATATGTGTAGTTTTGAGTAGTGGTGGGAGGTTGTAAATCTACCCTCAAGTGACTAATTTTTAATATGAGGGATCTAGGTGGAGGCTACTAAGGCATCCAACATATAGGACATCATGAAAAATTGAGTATTGGTATTCTTCTTAATGGTTGTGAATTGTCTTTATAGATATATGCTAATAATCTCCCCAATTAGAGGAGTGAGCCCTTTCTCTATCATAAAGTGGATGTAAGACACCCAACTCTGATTTACATAAGTGATTGAAAGGGCTCTAGAGATGCTATTCAATATAGTCATGATTATCCTAACCCCCTCTCTAAATTGGGAAATTAGGACATTACTAGTAGGTTCTCAGATCACATGGCTCCTTTGGAGTAACCATGGCCTAAGGATGATGTCTAGATCATTCTTGCCAATCCATTCCTTAATAATGGGCAAATCTACTTGGGGTTTTAGAATCTCGTAATAACTATAAAAATCTAATGGGGAAATGAATGAAATTAATTTAAAGGTCTTTTCATGAATAATCCAACCCTACTTAATCCTATTGTCCTTGAAAATAGGAGTAAGGATGTTGATACAATGGATTAGCTCTAGTTTAGTGGTAACATGGTGGAGATTAGCCATCTAGACTGCAACTAGGTCATAGTACCTTTTAGTCACAGTGACAATCTTATATTCTTATTTAATGATGTCTTTCATCTCTTCAATGGTACAAAAGAGCTCAGACTAGTTCTTATGACCTATGTTCAATGCAATAATGTCTAGGTCAGTGTCCTTAAACACCATCCTTTCATTGTTTTTAGACAAATACAACTCTATCTCATCCCTATATTGTTGCCTCTGAGCTATCATGGCCTCCAAACTTTGAAAATTTACTAATTGATATGTTATGAATAGTCTCTAGGTCAATTATTTTGTGCTCAAATTATAATTAGACTCTCTTTTAGCTTAACTGTGATCAATCTAAGCTAAAATTAGGGATTTTATGTAAGTTTAGGGCTCTCCTAAAGCTTTAATGCTAATGTATTTCTTGGACTTCAGATCGTATGTGTTTTATATTTGATTTTAACCTTTTCCTATATACATTTTCATTCTTAAGCACACAAAATTTTTATTTTTGTCATTTTATGCTTGCATGGTGCTTATTTGGCATCTATTTATCTCTTTTTACAGCATTTTTCATAATTGCCTTTGAGCACTAGCCATTAGTATTTAAAAAACCCATTTGAATTCACACCATTTGATCAAGATCCAAGGATCAATATGAGATATTGATCATGATCTAGGCCCTCATATGTCATTGGCCACCTTTGCATCAAGCCCTATGGTTGTGCCACTTAGCACCTTCATGGGCCTTTTAAGCTCTGTATCCTACACCATTCATATATTTAACATATGTCTACCATCTTTCAAGCTCATGGGATTTTTTAGAACCATTGAAAAGTCATCAATTATTTCATTCCATTGGATCATTCCCCATGATGAAGCATGGACCATCGAATCTTACAAGATGCATGAGATTTAATCAATGAATAGTTATACAAAGGACTTAAGTTAATATGCTTTTAGATAAGTCTATTTCATATTAATAAACATGAAAACACTTATATTAGAGAATTTTATGATTATTTTTTAAAGAATAATATTAGTATATCCTCTTTAAATGACATAAATCATGCCTCATTTTCCTAGACAAAAGGTTACACAAGTTTAAATTTGGTGGCCTTGAGGATGTCAAAGATGGCCTCATGGATGTCAAATGATGGTTATGAAAACATAAGATTTAGGCTTGTGAAGTTCTTAGTTTTAGTGGGCTTAAAGTTGATGGTCATATAGACATCAAAGATGGCCTTGTAGATATCAATGATGGTCATACGAATGTTAATTTTAAGCTCATCAAATTCATATGTCCCAATGTAAGAGTGCCACATGGCATATCTATAGGGCTTCTTGGGATTTTGGATTTAATTCACTCTATCTGCTTAAAATCCATGATGAAGCAAGATCCATTTGATTATGATCTGAGTAGTCAAACACCATTGGTTCCATTTAATATGTGGAACCCTTTGATATCAAAATTCAAATGTGGTAGTGTCATATGGTGACTCTATAGATCTTCTTGAGCTTTTAACTTTTCAACGTTGGCTTCGTTATATCTAATTGAAGGCCATGATGAAGTGTAGACCATTGGATATGTAAAAGAGCAAGGTTTTTAAGTTAATACCTAGGATGAAATAAGACTTAGGCTAAAATGTTAAGGCTAAGGTCTCATTCATGTTAATAAAAATGAACGGGGCCTTAGAATTAAGGCTTTAGGCTAAATAAGTAATAAAGGTATCATGCTAGAAATAAAAGGATCCTGTCAATACAAAAGTTAGACTCAATTAGAAATAAGTCTTAGGATAAATATTTAATACTAAGGTCTCATTTGTGTTGATAAATGTTAATGGGATCTTAGGGTTAAAACTTTAGGTTAAAGTCTTTATCAAAGGGGACCATGCTTAAAATAAAAGGATCTTACTAGCATAACATTAGACCACAATAAAAATATAAGGAACTAAGGGGGAAATAAAGGGGACTAAGCATAATTTTTAGGCTAAGGTTTGGTCGTGTTAAAAAACACAACCAAGCTTTAACATAAAAACTAGGGATTAAGTCTAAAATAAATTTAAAATGTTCCCAACAAATGCAAATTTGAACCAAGGGTTTAAGATAGGGTTGTTTTAAGCATGATCCATCAATAAGGGCTCCATGAAACCTAAAATTATAAGACATGAAGATCAATTATAGAAACATTAGGAAAGCTCAAAGCAAAACCATAAATTAGTAAACGTACTTCTATCAAAGTGGATTATCTTCAAATTCTAATAATGTTCAAAACATGCCATGGTTTTAGGGTTAAGGTTTAAAGTATCTTAAGAGTCCCAATTTTCAAAAAAGAGGGATATTGACCTCAACAGGTCATAAATCTAGTTTGAGGTAAGGGATTGTGTGAACATCTTGAAAAAGATGTGAGAGAATAAAATGAGATAGTTTTGGTAATTCAAGACACTCAATAGAAAGATGAAGCTACTCTTCCATCTAGCTAGACACATGATATTCCTAGATTTTTCCAAATAGGAGAGTGTCCAATGGGTTTAAATGCATCACAAAGGAGACAATTTAGGATACAATTAGTCATACATTCTTATTTATGGAGTTCTATTTAAAAAATACATTGGTGCTATGCTCTTAATATGTGTTGAAACTAACCAATTTGATAAGCTTCTCAAACAATTTTCATGATAGTCCTTTAGGGGGGCATTTTTCAACCAAGACCATAATTCCAAAAATTATTAGAGATATTTATTTTTGGCCCAATTTATTTATATATGCACATGCATGGGTGAGGAAGTGTGGAAAATGTTCAATGTTTATAGGGAAACAAAAACTAGTTGCTATGCCACTGAAGCCTATTTAAGTTAAACAACCTTTCATGCAATAGGGTTTAGACTTCATTGGCATGATTAATCCTCCATATAGTGATAGCCATAATTGGGTATTTAAATCTATATACTACTTCATCAAGTGGGTGGAAAAAGTTCCTTTCAAGGAAGTAAATGAGAACTATATACTTGAGTTCTATAAGAGCCTAGTCACCCATTTTGGAGCACCTTCCACCATAATATAAAATTATTATTTTGAATTAATAAATATAAATTTATGTTAATGGGATATTGAGAAAGGTATATATCTTAAATCTTCATCAAATCACTATACACAAGTTAATGGACTAGCTGAGTCTACTAACAAGAATTTGATTCAAATCATCAAAAGAACACTGGAAGATAATTAGAGGTCTTGGCATACAAAGATGAAGACTAATATAATCACCCCCAAGAATTACATTGGTAATTCACCTTATATATTAGTCTATGAGAGAGAATCAAGGTTTCTAATTTCATTGGAGCTTCTAGCTTTGGATCTTACATACCAACTAGAGCTTCTAGAAAGTGATGTAATAGAGGTCAAAATGAATGAATAAATTGAGAGAATTAAAGAAAAAAAGGGATGATGCCATGCATAATATGTGGCATAACCAACACCAAATAAATATTAATTTTTATATAATATCTTCATCTAATACATTTCAATAAGGTGACAAAGTCCTCAAATGGGATGAGGACCATGCAAAACTAGGAAAACACTCTAAGTTTGGCAACCTTTAGAGTGGACCCTATGTCATCACCAATTGTAAATAGAGGAATGCCTTTGAGCTTGCCAAATTGAATGGAGAGAGACATCCCATAGATATCAATGGGATGTATCTCAAGTTATGCTACTAGTTTCATATCTTGCCCCTTGTACATAAGTAGATAGGTCTATTTTTCCTCCAAGTGCTTTTACACATTGTTATTTTTAGTTGTTCTATTTGTTGTTTATTTATTACTTTGTATTTTGTTACATTATTTTCATTCCCCCTAATTACTGCAAAAAGTGTTTCTATAATTCAAGTAGAGTCTCTTTGTAAGTATATTTTCATTTGATTAGTCATCAATGTTTGGGTTCCATGACTAGTAAGCTGGTCAAGCTAGTTGAGTCACCAAAGATGTTGGCCATTTTTGGCCCACATACCAAAATTTTACCCATATTGATTAGGTTTCTAATGAATTAATAGATGGAAAATTTTTATAGACCATTTTAAATTTCAAGAGTTCTTGGAATAAGTATGGACATGCATGGTTTTCATCTAGTTCTTCATTATATGCATATAGACATTGTTGGGGTCAGGGGCAAAAATTCTAAGTAGGAAATTTATCAATGATATATATCACATGTATGAGGGTGCCAATAGAAAATGGTCACATGTGTTTGTTAATTTTAGTCCCAAAAACATATACTAAAAGTTTTAGGTCATTCTCTAAAGTGCATCAAAAGATATAAAGACCAAAGGTTGGTCTCTTAGTCAAAATTCTCAAAGTTTCCATAGCCATTTTCAAAGAAGCTCAAATAAAGCCAAGTGAGTTTATTGACAAAGCCATATCATGTACATGTATAAGTCTCAAGAAAAAGTGATCACATGGGTTTTTTCATCTTTGTCCCTAGTTTCTATGTGCTAAGTTTTAGATCATCCACCAAAGTGCAAAATAAGTTATGCATGTTCAAAGTTGGCTCCTCAGTTAGATTTTGTTAAGATTCCCATACTTAGCCAAATGAACCAAACCATCACGCAAGATCAAATGGACCAACTAACTTGTTAATTTAATATCTTCATTTAGAAGGCTCTTGAGACCATTAAATCAAATGGGTTTATTTATTTTGACCTCAAGAATATCTTCTAAAAAATTAGTACCTCCATGAATTTTATGCTTCAAAATCTAAGCCTTCAAAGTTAGACCTATGACATAAGACATTCACGCTAATGTCAAGTTTTAGAAAGATTAAATTAAATCCATTTTATATTAAATTTGATGATATATGGGACATCAATTATGGTTACACAAATGTCATTTTAAATTAACCGTTGGGTTTCAAATAGTGGATCCTAGTAGATCAACGATTGGTATTTGATCAAGAATTTAGATCTAATGGTGAATTAAGGTCAAAGGAGTAAGTGAATATTAAGATAAAATATGTGTATGACAAGTTTCAATAACACATTCAATTGGTAGAGGATCAATGGCTGGTGCTTGATCATGTAGATCAAAATTGACAAAGTGAGATAAGTCAATATATCAATGAGCTAAGTCAAATATTGATAACCAATCAGAATAAATATGAAACCAAATGACTTAAATGTAAGTCTAAGGGTCAATTTTTTACCAAGGTGAACAAGCATGAATGGAACTGAGCTTGAGCATGATCTAAATTGGGCTAGGAGTGGATATTTTGGGATCAGATGGTGTAGCTATATAAGTTTAAAAATATGAGGATTTCATCCTCATAATGAGTAACAAGTGGTAGATGGTATGGAAAATTAATGTAGACACACTTCAATGACTTCATTGCCAAAGCTAGTTGCATGAAAACTACTCCTCTCTCCACTTTGGCACACATCAAAAAACTAGTCATGAGTGATTTCACATTAAGACAAAGTAAAAATAACTTGATCCCACTATTAAAATCACCATGGAATATCACAAAGAGAATAATGTAATGATGCAATGGATTGGAGTGACCTGGATCAATCAAGAAGGGTTTGAGTGATCTTGATTTATAGAGGCAATTGTAACAAATTTTCAAATGGGTTTGATCTCATTTTATTTCATTTGGGGCCCCAAAACTCCCTATATATTGTTTCCCTTCTACTATAAATATAGCCTCTGAGCTATTGTTTTATATCCCTCAAGTTGGTATGACTAGACTCTACCAAAATTGTATTTAACACCTCTTGGAGTAGTGAATATAGTATTTTTTCAATCACTGGCTAATATGTATTTAGTGTTTTATGTTTGTTTAATATGAAAATGTGATTGGTATCTTCCTTTTGTATGTCCAAACTCAACCTAAGTGATATAAATTTTATTTGTAGGTCATATAGTGTGTCTTAGCATTGATCTCTCAAAGATATAGTGGACAATCAAATTTAAGTGTCTTCAACTAGACCTTATTTTATTTTCTCCCTAGTTTGAGTGTATCAAACTAACCTCTATATGAAATAATATTGCATAAAGACTATATTAAGCATTGGATTAGCTTCTTTCATAGTTCATTAGTGTGTTAAATAATCTGAGTTCAAGAGTGGATCTGATAAATTCTTGGTGCATCACCACATATTAGAATAAGTCTTACTTTATTCAAAATTCTTAACTCTTTTCACCCCAACTAGTTTTTGGGTTTTAGAAGCAAAGGTCCAAAATTTAAAATATGAGGAATTAGCCTCATAAAAAATCCTATAGGTTTGGTCTAGTTATAGGTATCCTATAGCCTTAGACCATTCCCATGTTAGTCTAGGTATGGGTCAGAATTGAACAAATCTGACCTCTATTGGATTCTATATAGATAAGTAAAAGAAGTTTGTTACAATAATGATGTAGTGTGTGCCAATCTATCTCATAGCAAGTGAAATAAGCTCAAAAAATTCAATGGACCATTTCTTAAAGGGATCCTATGCTAGGATTGGGACAAGTGGCATATCATCTCAATGGTTTGATTTTTTAATCCTTTGAATAAACATCACACTTTTAGGCATACTCGTTGGCATCATAAAAAATAGTTGGCCACCATAGTCATGAGAAGAGGATTTTTTGGGTGATTTATTTGATAGAGAAGTGTCCCAATGTAACCCCTTCTTGGGCTTCTCTAAATATGGTTATGTGTTCATGTGGGAGTACACATCACTGCAACACTTAATTACATCCTTACTTTTACAATTATCCACTAATGAATTTAAAGGGGTAGTATAAAGGGATATCTAACTTTTCTCTTTATTGGTCAAGTTCTCCAGTGCAATACTTAAAGTGAGAAATGTTGTGATATAGATAATCTCTTATGGAACACATTTTACATTATATAGTTGTGTATTAGGCATTCCATCCTCAATAGGTCATGCAACTTAACCAGTGGTAAGTCAAGAAATGTTGTTAGGTCCCAAAAAAATTCTAGGCTTCACCACTATTATAAACTATAATTATTGGAATAGTATAATCCATCAATAGATTTGTCCATGAAGAATAGTTTTATTGACCAATTATTTTAAGTCCTCTTGGTCTATGAAGAATAAAAATATGGTGGCCAATATGTACTAGCAAAACTTATAGAGAGCATAGATTATAGTTAACACTTCCTAATGAGTCATTTTATAATTATTTTCTAAATTAGTAAGTAGTCTAGTAAAGTAGATCTGGTGATCAATCTTGTTCTCCCTAGGTTAAGCTAGAATAACATAATGACTAGTATAGAGGAATCCACAATGATATGGAATGCAATGCTCTAGTTTGGGAATTATAAGATAGGTTCCCTAGCCAAATTCTATTTTAGTGTCTCAAAATATTCTTTCTATCATCTCTTCCAATTAAATAGATTATCTCTTCACATAATATCTTATAGGGTCATGACTATTTTTGCATAATGTTGAATGAATTTTTGGTAATACTTATTGTGTCTTATAAATACATGTACCTCATGCTAACTAGTAGGTGCATCAAGTTGAAGTATAGTTGATACCTTTGTGGGATTCACCAAAAGTCCGTATTTATAGATGACATGACCATGTAGGGTACCAAATATCATGGTGAATACATATTTCTTCAAGTTGATGGAAATATGTAATTATTATCACCATTCAAACATGACTCTTACATTATCATGGTGTTCCTTCATGAGTATATATATTTTCAAATCATCCAGATATACCTAGAGGAATTGGTGGACAAAATATTTGAATGCCACAATCATGATACATGAGAACATGGTAGGATAATTATTAATCTCATAGGGCATGACATTGTATGTGAATGAGCCCCACTTAGTCACTAAGGTGGTCTTGGTTTTATCTTCCTATTTAATCTATAACTGGTGATATCTTGAGAATCCATCCAAGAAATTGTATATTTCATAGCCTACCACTCCCTCAAGAATATATTTAGTGAAGGGAGTGGGAAAGGGGTCTATGACACTAGCTACATCTATAAGGTGATAGTCAACACAAATTTGAATGTGCATGCCCTTATTGATGTTGATGACCATGGGGCTTACCCATTTGTATTATTCTATAAGATATATGACACCTATAACCAACATGTTATCAATATCATTTTTTAACTTAGCTCAAAGTTTGAGGTTCATTTTGTAGGCCACTTTTTGATAGGTCATGGAACCTCCACTAATGCGATCATCATATTTCTTATTGAGGAGTGCACCCCTTTCATCTCAATGAATTTCTTACGAAAAAAATTATAATTATCGAATCAATTCTATAATACAGGCAAGATCTGAATTAGACCAGTAGTCCCCAATGGTTAGGATTTTGGGTTCCTCTTTTATGTCAATGTTTAATTTAATAATCTTTAGGGGCTTTCTATAACATTGGTTTTGTTTAGAGGGTGTGTCCACTACTTGTTACTCACCTTAAGTCATCTTAATATGTAGATGATTTGGATCTCCCTCATCAAGTTCTTTACTATTGTGTACTATTTTCTCTTTTCTTTTTTTGTACTATTAGTTCTTATCTTTCCATATCTCCACATATTTTTTCACTTGAATCACTATTTGTATTCAATTCTTGAAAAAAATTGATAGGCCTACCCATTTTTATTTATACAAGTGTAGTACTCATTTTTACATCATTGTTCATCCTTAAATATGGAGTGATGGAGTTGTTGAAGGGACTTAGAAAACCTCATATATTTGGATTTTAAGGTGAAGACATGTACAAACTATCATTTTAATATTTCTGATGTGGACATCTCTCCTCCCATTTATATTTTAATATACTATGCATGTGACTAAGTGTTTAATGTCCAATATAAGGCATGGACCCAAATTTAAATAGGTAAAAAATAAGGGCTTCTAACCCATGCATCCTCACATGCCTAAATACGTTTTTTGGGGTCTAAGATTACACTATAGATAGACAACTTCTAGTAGTGTTTACTAGCCTAAACCATATGTGCATAGCTTCCTTGATGCCTATCAAGGTGGGAATTTTAGTCTTGTGTGTTTCTCACAAATTTTGAATAGTTCTCTTAGATTATATACCATGGTATTAATGCATTATTTCTCATTTAAAATGTCTACCTCAAGATACTAAATATATGGCTCTAGGTCACATGTATTAGTGAAACATATTACTTTTATGAGCTAACCTTAGCTAATGTGTGACACCCTCTTAGATGTATTCCTTATGCATGGGACCCAAACCATTTTTTGACAATGATTCTGGGCATTTTTTTCCTTTGGCCATTTCACCTCTTTATTATAGGTTCCCATTTTGATGATGCCAAAACTTCATCTAATCTATTCGTAAGACTCTTACACCCATAGGTCACAACTTATAATGGTGGTATTAGGTATTGATTTTTCATCATCCTAATGAAATATTCTTTGTGCATATAGTTTAAGGTTTTCCAATCCCATAGTAGTTATATTATAGACATTATTGATCTCATCTACTATATCTACACTTTCTATGTACAAGGGCCTGAGTTTTATGTCTAGTGGAATAACCACACATTCCTTCCCATTCTCAAAACTAATAAAGTGTTTCTTAAAGTGAATTCCCACATTATTGGCACAATGCCATATCCTAATAAGTAGGGAAAGGTATTTATCATACTCTACCAATTCAATTACTTTGAAGTTAGCTCAAAACTTTACTACCATAGTTTCTAGGGTGGTCTCAAGGAGTATTCCCAATAGCTAGGCCTTAATCTCATTTTCCATGAATAAAATGTGGGGTGAAGTCTAGAAGGCTAGAATTATGATTTTATACCAAACATTCCAAGTCATGATAATGACCTTAGCACAAATATCTAATAGGATATCACAAACCTACCATCCATTAATGTTGGCATCTAACATTGATTCTTTGTTGTATCTTGAATTTATCATCATGTAAAGATCTCATCCTCTATCCATGCTTAGTCATAATACATTCATGGGTTGTTTGGCTTAGTAGTTATAAATTAATTCCTTGATCATAGGTTCCATTCCATATAACCATAAAATGGATAGTACTTTACACAAATCATCCTTAGTCTTGGCGTTGCCTATCCTATGTTAGGACTTCTACCTCAATTTATCTTATAGATCATGAGAATATTGAATCTCCCTTGTAAATTGTGGACTACATATAATGCTTCTTTTAGTATGAAATTATGTTGCATTCCATCAAGGTAGGGTGTTCCATAGGGACTTAGGTGTTGTGTTGAGGTTTTTCCTCTATTTATTTTATATCCTCACTAAACCTTTTCAATAGGATTGAATATGTTTAGTAATAAAGATACTTCTCATTGTGATTTAGATTCATAGATCTTGAGTGTATTTTTACCTAGTTCCTTAGATCCCATTGCTTAAATTTTGGTTTTCACTTAATCATTCTAGCATCTCTTTCAATTTGGGCCTTTTTATGAGTTTTTATTATATTTATGGATAATCCTCGATCTTATGATTCTTTTAGCAATAAAAATAGGTAGGAAACATAGGATAATCTCATTAGAATTGGTCTATGGAACTGCACTTATAACATCCTTGATGTGATAACCTTCCACCAAACCATCTTATATCACCTCAGCCTTATTATCCTTATGATATTACATATTAATAAAAAAACTTGTCTATATGCCCCAAATATTATATATCTTACATGATACTCCCTCAGGTTATCTACTACTTTGTAGCTCATTATGTCATGTAAAGAGGTGTAACAGACCTTACAATATATTATGTATCTTGACTAAGTCATTTTGGGAAAATGGGGGAAAGTAGTATGTCATGGCCTTCTCCACATAGTTCATAGGATGTTATGAGCATGTGCATGATCTTCCTTGGACAAGTTTGGTCTGAGTGCCCTCTTACCTTTTAGTTCACACACCATTACCCACTTTAGTTATCTATCATACTAATGGTCATCACTTTTATTGGATCACATTCATATATGTATTTTGTGCTTTTAAAGTTGGAATAACTCCATAATTAACACTTCCTACCATCTCAAATTTTAGCATAGCCTCCAATACTTATCATGGCTCTATTATATTTCTCATTACCAAAGTGCATTAGTAAAGATCAAGCAATCTGCTAATGAACAATTGGGCATGGTATAATGGGTAGATTCCATAGGATAGATTTGACACCAAGTTATTGAATATAGCATTGCAGGTGAAAACATTCTTAGATGGGTCCTGCATGACCTCCTTCATCTCTACAATGCTTTATTGTTCAAACTCTAGAATATAAAACTCCTTTAAAAATTTTGTCTTTAAAAAGTTAGAGTCGATAACACTTTATGTTACATCATATTTATTATATCAATTATGGGATAAATCCTAAAATGTTGTAGCGAAGTGTCTCACCTTTAATTGTGATTGTGTAATTCCCTTTACTCACTAGATGAGCTCACACTCATGAACATTCTCAATGATATTCCTTATTCCTTGATATTCTAATAGATTGAGTGACATATCATAAATAAATTTTGCCATTAAGGATCAATCAGTTTATTTTACACATATTTTGGTTCCAATAACTCATAATACAAGTGCTAATCTAGTTTTGTGTTATGTAGTTTAAGGAACAATAAATATTGCACCAGTGTTAGTTGCTCTACTTAACATCATTCCACTTGATTGTACTATTGGTCTTGCTTATCCAATCACTAATCCTCTATTCTACAAATTTTCAAGTGAGATAAAAAGAATACATGACACACATTTAATTTTATAACCCTTCTTAATTTGTTAGTCACAAATTCTAACTCACAATTTTGGAGAACATGTTTTAATAGGCAAGTCAAACGAGTAGGTTAGGCACTTTTTGGTTATCTCTTTCTTTTAGAATATTTTCCCAAGGATTACCTTAAATCTTTTCCAACTTCTCCTATCATTGAAATTATTCATGTGAAGGTTAAATTAGTCCTACTCATGATAGTATTTGTCATGCCTCCCCATCTCCTTATGGGTACTTGCATCACACCCTAAGTCAAGCCCTCCCATTTTCTCCCTAAGGTTCTCAACATTATCCTTTTCTAAACACTCGTGCCTTCTTGAGTTTGAGTTGATATATCCATATTATACTATGGTATCCTTTCACTTCCTCTTTAGCTAGGTCATATCACCTTCTTCATTCCCATTCATCCCATCACTCACACATGGTGTTACTTAGATGTCCATTGGTAAGTCTTCAATTATTTTATCTACCACTAGCTTCTTGATTTCCAAAGGTAGATTTCTAAGGTAGGAACCCCTATGTTCATGAATAAATTTGAACTCATATTCTTTAGGTTAGGAATACATGGATATGGAAAAATCTAACACATGACTATTGAATGTACCATGCTACCACACATCCATAGCTCAAGTCCAAACTACATCAAAATTTTACAATTTCTCCAATTGATACTCTATCTATAGATGCTTTCATCCTAGGTTTATCCTATTGTTTTAGAAATATGCCACCAACCATGTGCAAGGATTACCTAGTAACTCAAAACAATATTTCATATAGAATATCATAGAAGTTTTATTTGACCCACTTCTTTAGTGTTTGACCTCTACAACTAGGGTGGCCTTCAGTGAAGTTATTCTCCATCTATTCCAACCATCACTCAATATTTTATAAATAAATTAAATTCATTACTCCTCTACCTCATCATTTATGAATGCAATTTGACCATGTATAGGTAATAAAACCATAAACGTTGATGCTTTTATCCCTAAAATGGGATATAAATACATCAATCTATGCACCTAATGAAAATATCCCATGTGTCAGCATATCATATGGAAATAATTATTTAAGATCACATGAGGCATAGAATATGGTAGCTAGGTTGGTTCATGGTAAGTTGGCAATGGTTTTTTCAAAGGGAGGACATACAATTTTAATCCATACTTTCCCTAGGTGTTTGGTTGTGTTAGATAAAAACATCTATAACTACCTTGGATGATATAAATAATTCAATAAAAAATCATTTCTCCAAAAAAATTATAACCAAAGAAAGGAAGTAAACATATAATTCTAAATTACTATCATAGACTCATAATTGTATTAATAACCATCTATAATAGCTTTATATCAAGACGGTGGGGTGGGGAGAGTACATAGGAGATCCTATAGTCCTAACTCTTATAGCATATTTTTATTGTACCTTCTCTATATATAGTGTCATAACATTAGTAATATCCATGTAAACACTAGCCTCAATAATCAATCACATAAAAAATACTAACAACACCTTTTTCAATCTTATCAACCATAAAATCTAACAATAATAACATCAACCCCTTATTTTTAATGGGATAGTAATTTCTAGATCTTAGATGGAGTGAGCAGACTATTGGCATCATTATTATTTAAAATATGAATACTCCCTCTTGATTCTTCTACTCATCCTACCATTCATCTGGGCATTGAGATTAGTGTCATCTCCTCCACCACTTATATTTACTTCCTCTACCACTTCCTACCTATCTTATTCTTCTAGATCCCTTACCATTATTGTGGGATAGTTTAGATGTGGTCCACTTAGATATCCTATCTTGTCTAGATTTACTACAATAATTATATATTATCAACATTTAAATCTCATTCTTCATACTCCCTTCTTTCTAGGTGATGTGGTTACCAATAAATGTGAAATCCACTTATTTGGGGTCAATAGGTCACATGGATAAATGGATTATGCTCTCAGTAAATTTGAAATTGAGTACCTCAATCAAAAGGACATCAAAGGGAGGATCCTTCCAAATCAACTAGATGAATAAATCTTTTTAGATATGTATTCTCTAATCATGCATTTGTTAGATGAATCTATATTCAATCTTAAAGAATCATGTCAATAGAATTTATATTTTAATGTTTATTTCATGACTTGGTGTTTTAGATTTAGTATTCTATTCCTTACACCATAGGGGTATCTCATTCCTAAGGTATTTCAAATTTATTTCTTGTGAACCAATAATATTTCATAATATGAGGAACTTATTGCAAGGGTGTGCCTATCAATACAGGGGAACATTCACCAATTAGTTATCAATGGAGGCTTGAAATTAATCATCAATTTGGTTACAAACCAATATCATAAAAAGGATGAGAAACTTATTCCCTATAATATCATGGTTGATGATCTCAAACAACACTTTGAACATATATATTTTGAGAATATACCTAGGTCCAATAATATATTAGTTGATGCCATGGAAACAATTGGATATTTGATAAAGATCTCTTCCAATGTTTGGGAGTATCAATTTCTTATTGAGGACCTCTTCATGCCAATTTATAGTCATCTAAAAATTGAAATGGTATGTGATATTTTTGGTCTTGATTCCCCTTAGTACCGATATGTATATGTCTATATCGAATACCTTATTCTTCCTATTGACCTAACATGTAACCAACATAAGTCATTTATTCACAATGAATCTTAATACACTTTTCTTGGTGGTATGCTCTATCATTTAATCTATGATGTGACATTTCTTTGATGTTTAAACTCATTTGAATTTGGATTATCACTTTAAAATGTTCATAAAGGGATTTTTGGATCACAAATAAGTGTAATGGTCCTTGCTAAGAAACTATTTTAGGTAGGATATTATCCATAATGGAATTTGATGTGTGTGATCATGTAAATAAATGTGTTGCTTTCTAGAAGTATGGTGATTTAATTCATGATCCTTAATAATAACTTCACCTTATTACTACTTTTTTTTTCATGAGGACTCGATTTCATTGGTAAGATAAACCCCACTTCCTCTAATGGCCACAAAAATATCCTAACTACCACCAAGTACTTCACTAAATTGTTTGAGGAAATCCCTTTCACTTACATTACTAATAATTATATTTCCATGTTCATCCTAAACCACCTCATTTGGATCTATGGCATTCCTTCTTCCATTATTTATGATAATTGCAAGTTATTCAAGAACAATGATGTGAAATACATATGTGAAAAATTTCATATTAAACACATATGCTCTACTCCCTATTATGCTCAAGGTAATGGCCAAACTAAAGCATCTAATAAAACCATTGTCAAAATTCTTAAGAATGTTATTTAAAAATATGGTTGATATTGGCACTTACAGTTATTTCTTACCCTCTGGGTCTACTATATCAATGTTCACACTCCTATAATTTCCACACCTTACTCCCTAGTGTTTGGATTTGAAGCTAGTTTTTGAATTGAAATCGAGTTTCCCTCTCTTCATATCTCATTGAAATGTATCATTGATGACAAGGATTATAGAGTTTCCAAAGCGTAATAAATAGATCTCTTGGATAATAAATGACTAGTTGCATTGAATCATCTCAAGGCATACCAGAATTGGCTACATCGTGGCTAAAACAATCATATCATCCCAAGATAATTTGAAATGAGTTACCTTATCCTAAAAGATAATCAGAAAAATATTAATCTAAAACATGAAAAGAAAGGGAATTTTAATGGCATGTTCCCTTTTTAATTAATTTACATTTAACAATCAATTAATCCAATTTTTAATTAGAGGAAAATAAGGAAAATAAAATTGGAATAATTATTCAATTAATTGTATATTTGGGAATTGGCAAGTTGAAAAGTATACAAGAGAAAATCAAGAAAAATATTAAGTTATTAATATTTTATTATCAAATGTGGGCATCAATTATCTAGGAAAGGATAATGTTATGGGTTCAAGGAAACTTAAATATTATGTTGCATGTTTATCTTCTAGCTAAGTTGGTCACATTTGGGAAAGTTGAAAAAAAAAGCAAAAGTGGGGAAAAATAAGGATCTAAGTGAATTTTAGGCAAGTAGATAAAGATGGGAACCAGCTTAATTTTACAACTCATGTCACCTTTCCCAAAAAATAAAGGAATTCTGATTTTTGTTCCCCTCTTGGGCCTCTTGGATATTAATAACCCTATTTTCATTTTGTATGGAATCTTTTGCAACTAATGATTTTCTATTGTGGAACAGTGTGCATGCATTGTTCTTTAGATCATCCTAGAAAAATAATATTGGATGAAGGTGGTCTTTGGAAAAAAATAGGGATCCCAAATATTTTACAATTAAACCCTTTCGATCTAGAGATAAAATTCCATATAGGAGTAGTTACATAGCTTAAAGGAGTATAAATTTCAGCTAGTGTTCAATATTTATGGATATTATTAGTGTGAATTGATTTGAAGGTGTTTGTTTCAAAATTATCAGTTTGTTACATCAGATATTAGGTTTATTTTGAGTTTGAGTTAAATTTATTTTATTATTCTACTATGTTATGTATTCATATTATAAGTATTATAAATTGATGATGTGTTTTAAATAGTATTTGTAGTGCATGTGTGTGGAAGTAGCATGGATTTTGCCAAAAATTTATATTTCACTTCAGAAATGTTGTGTAATTTCAGTAATTTTAAATGTATTTGGACTTATTTTAAATTCAATAAAAGGTTCCATATTTTATGGATTTTTTTTATTGTGGTATTTTTCAAAAATTGCCAAAATTTGGGTTCACTAGCTAATGTAGAAAGGACAGATCTCCTACAAAAATTATTCTGAATACAAAGTTGATTTTAGATATGATATTTTCTATGTAAATTTAATCATGGTGACATTACATTGGTATAATATCCAAAATCTTGACAACATGTAGGTTTTTAAGAGTAGATGCTTCCTAGTGAGAGAGAAACTAGATATTTTAGACGGGAATATAAGGAGTTACAAGTGAAGAAATTAAACTCTATAAAAAAAATTATGGATGAAGGTGAAAGGGGAAAATGAATATTTATAGATTAATATAGATCAGATCAATTATACAACACCTTGGATAACATTAATTTTGGTCAGACAGAGTTGAGAGAGGTGATGGGCAAACTTATGAGTCAATTAAATTTGGGAGTTATTCCTAGAAGGAAAGGCTCACCTATGAGAAACATATTTATAGTTAATTCCATTTAAAAAAAACCATAAAAAAAATTAATACCATAAGAGGAATAACCCATAATTTCACCTCCCCCCCCCCTCAATCCACTAGAGAAGTTATTGCAGAAGTAACAAAGATATATAAGGCATACAAGAATTAGACGAAAGTCTCAAAGTTGTTTTTCCGTATGAGAAGTTTGTAGAAATGAAAAAGGGATATACACACCCAAGTATGAAAATGAAATAATAAAATTGGTGGAGGGAAGGGAATAAAAAATAATTTAAAGGATGAATAAGAGTATTTTAAAGAACTCTCAAAAATCAAACAACAAACCTCAGTTCTAAAAGATGGTTGTGATGGTAAGTGATAATTTATAAAAAGGGTTATTTTTATTTTTATTGATGGACTAATTGATCCCCTTAAAGTTTTTTTCAAATATCTTAACCCAATCACTTTATAGGATGTTATAAGAAGACCTTTAACTCTAGAACCATTGGCACAAAGGAAATACAGTTGTCTTATCCTTCCAAACCATTTTATCTTGGTCAAAATAACAAAAAAAATTAAAAGAGATAAATTCCTACTCTTCAAAAAACATTTCCTCCTTCTAACACAAAATTAATAGATGGGGATACTAAGAATGAACACAGTTTGAAAGAAGCTAAAATCTTGGAAGAAGTGGAAAACCCAAAAATAGAAGTTGAGGGAAATGAAATCATAGGTGGAGGTACTATTGTATCCCTATCAAAAGCACCTAAATATCTTCCTTTTTGAGTTTGTGGAAAACTTAATAGACAAAGAATGAAAATACTCATTGATATTAGAGCCACCCATTGATTTATTGATGAAGGATTGGTGGTAAAAGGGGATTATAGATGAAATATTTTGATTCAATGTTTTTATTGAAGATGGATTCATAATTCCATGTAACAAAGTGATTAAGTAGCTCAATGTTACCATGGGAGACTAAAAGTCATGTGATAATGATTATATGGTGAGTTTTAAAGGAATATATATGGTCTTATGAGTGAAATGGCTAAATTCTTTATGGGATTTTCACAAAAATTACCATACCATGGAATTGGAGTTTAATTCTAATGGGAAGGAGATAGTTCTCTAAATCTTATCTAATGGATCACTATAGATGGTCATAGTAAAAAAAAATGGAAAGCATCATCCAAAAAGGCCAAGTAGCTTGGGAAAAAAATTATTTGATAACCTCTTCTATTTCATCTAAAGGTAATTCTAATTCTTATCATGTTAATATCAAAAAAATGTTACAATCAAATAGTAAAATTTTCAATGATTTACCTCCTAGTTTACTCTCAGATAGAGGGTTCCAACATGTAATATAATTAGAATCAGGTGCAAAACTAGTAATCACTACTTCATACCACCACCCAAGGGGGTTTAGATAATAAATTGAAAAGACCATAAATAATAGGTATGTTATTCCAAGGATGGATGAGCTCATAAATGAACTACATAATGCCATTTATTTTTCTAAGATTTATCTAAGATTTGGATATCACTAGATTCACATGAGAGATGATGTATAGATAACTATCTTTAGGTTTCATTATAGACATTTTGAATTTTTAGTCATGCCTTTCGAGATAACTAATACTCATATTACCTTTCAATCTATTATGAACCATATCTTCAAGGACTTATTGAGGATATTTATATTGTTATTCTTTGATGATTTTATAGCAGGACATGGGAGGATCATGAATTTTTTACTAAGGAATCCAAATGTGAGTTTGTATTAACAAAATTTATATATTTTGGACATATAATTAACACTAAGGGAGTACAAGTGGATCAACAAAATATCCAAGCTATCTTATATTGGCCAACTATTACTTTGGCACAATTGAGCAGATTCTTTGAATTTTGAATCTATTATAGGATATTTTTCAAGGGATCATTTGTATGGATATAAATATCTCAAGCCACATTTGATAATTTTAAAAAGGTAATGAGCTCTTTCCCAGTGATTATAATTATTGATTTCTCCTTCCCATTTATTATATAATGTGATGCATTAGGAGAGGAGATATGAGATATTCTAACTCAAATGGGGCACCCTATTGATTTTGAAAGTATGAATTTAAAATATTTATAGAAAGGATACTATATTTATGACAATGAAATTTTATCCATAAATCATGCATTGTAAAAAATCAGATAGTATTGGGTATATGGAAATTTTATTATTAAAACATGTCATAGTAGTTTGAAATTATTATTGGGGAAAAATGATTTGAATGATAGACAACATAATTGGGTGAGTAACCTACAATCCTATAATTTTGATATAGAATACATGAATGGAAATAAAAATGTTGTAGCTAATACACCCTCTAGGAAATATACCTTGTATTCTATTTCCTCTATTTCTATTGATTGAAAGGCTATTATTATTATTATTATTAGTATTATTATTATTATTATTATTATTATTATTATTATTATTATCATGAAATATATAAAGAATTATTATTATACTAGCATTATTGAGGGAGTGGTGAAGGATGAAAGGTATAAAACATGTGATGAGTTGACTTCATATAAAAAATAGAGTGTTTTTCATACCTAAATCTATAATAAAGGAAAATATTTTAAGAGTAGTGCATGATGTGTCAATAGTAGGACACCCAAGATACTAAAAGACATATAAGTTATAGAAATATTCACTTGGAAGGGAATAAATAATGGTGTTTTCAATAATTTTATTTAGTGTATGATTTAACAATATAAAAAAGGGGAACAAGAGTTTCTATTGGGATTACTTCATCGTTTACCCATTCCCAATCAAAATGGGAGAGTATATCAATGGAATTTATAAAATGATTAACCAAGGTAAATGGTAGATATTGTATCTATGTAATAGTGGATATATTAACCAAGTTTTCACTCTTAATTTATATATCATCATAATTTAAATCCCCTAAAGTGGCTGAACTATTTTTAAGGAGGCATTTAGATTGTAGGGACTACCACATAATATTATTGGTGATAGGGATAACAGGTTTCTAAGATATTTTTAGCAAGATTTATTTATATTGATAGATAATAGAGTTACAAGGGAAACTATTTCATTAACCATCATAAAGAAGTATTGAAAAACATAAAGAACCATATGCACAAAGCACAAATTTAGCACAAGTATTATGTAGGCAAAATTTGCACAAAGAGATCTTTTGAGGTAGATGACATGGTCTATAAAAGGATGCAGCCATATATTAAATCACATATCAAGAGAATTAGAGTAGATAAACTCAATTCCAAATTATATTTACCCCATGAAATTTTAAGTAAAGTTAGTGAGGTGGCCTATGAACTAGAACTTCCTAAAAATTGTAAAATTCATAATGTTTTCCATGTCTCTTGTCTAAAGAGAGCTTCGGGGTAGTAGATTACATGCTCCATAGATTTTACACCTTTGGATGAGGAGGAAAGTTGGTCATTCCTGAAGATGTGATGGATACTAGGGTTAATATATTGATAAATAAAGATATCATTGAATATTTGGTTCATTGGAAGAGCTTGCCAATCGAAGATGCCACTTGGGAAGGTCTAGAGATTTTAAATCATTCAAGTTTGAATTGCTTAAGGACAAGAAATTTTGAGGAGAGAGGAATTTTCATGTCCCGTTTTTTATTAATTTCCATTTAACAATTAATTAATCCAATTTTAAATTATAGGAGAATAAGGAAAAGAAATTTGGAATAATTATTCAATTTATTGTATATTTGGGAATCGACAAGTTGAAAAAGTCTACGATAGAAAATCAATTAAATATTAAGTTATTGATATTTTATTAGAAAATGTGTGGCATGTTTATATAGGAAATGATAATGATGTGGGTTCAAGTAAAATTAGTAATTATGTTACATGTTTATCCTCTATTTAAGTGGGTCACATTTGGGCAAGTTCGGAAAAAGAAGCAAAAGTGGGAAAAAAATAAGATCTAAGTGAATTTTGGGCAAGTAGAAAAAGATGAGAACTGGATGATTTTTAAAACTCATGTCACCTATCTACCCAAATAAATGAATTATTATTTTGTAATCCCTCTTTGGCCTCTTGGATATTAATACACCCTTCTTTAATTTTTGATGGGATCTTTTACAACTAATGATTTTCTCTTGTGGAATAGTGTGCATGCAGTGTTCTTCAAATCATCTTGGATGAAGGTGGTATTTGGATGAAAACCT
Source organism: Torreya grandis (assembly GCA_037957365.1). Lineage (NCBI taxonomy): Eukaryota > Viridiplantae > Streptophyta > Pinopsida > Cupressales > Taxaceae > Torreya > Torreya grandis. The sequence goes on along the minus strand of JARHVA010003475.1, from coordinate 1,172,220 downwards.
ATCGATACCAAGTATTGTTTTATTAAAACCTTGTGATATATAGATATAATTCCATAAAGGAATTGTTAAATATCTTAAAAGAGTGTAAATTTTAGATAGTGTTCAATATTTATGTACATTACTAGTGTGAGTAGAGTTGAAAGTGTTTTTTTCAAAATTGTCAATTTTTTGAAGTAGATATAAGGTGTATTTTTAGGTTGAGTACATTTTATTTCATTATCTTACTATTTATTTATTTATTCTATAAGTATTACAAATTGATGATGTGTTTTGAATAGTATTTGTAGTGCACATGTGTGAAACTGGCAAGGGTTTTACCTAAACTTTGTATTTCATTTTAGAACTATTGTGTGGAGTCTATTTAAATAATGTTTAATATTTTTTAAATTAATTTAATTTAATAAAATGTGTCATATGTGTCATATTTTAGTTATTATGGTATTTCTCAAAAAATACCAAAATTTGGGGTTAGTAGCTAGACTTGTAGAAAGGGCATATCTCATACATTAATTAAATTGTTCCCAATAGAAAGTTAATTTTATAAAGATATTTTTGATATTAGTTTTATTATGAGTACATGGCATTTGAGCTTAATTAGCTAGTTCCTTTCATTATCATGGTAAATTATTTTTCTAGGGCATATATATTGGCTACACCAAAAGGATATGAGCTCGATGAGCCCATGAACACTATACATCTTATGAATTTTCATGCCTAAATTGGTTAGTAATTTTATATAGGGGGCCCAAAATGGGTTCATTCCCTTAATATTTTTTAAATTCCCCTTCCTCTTATTTTTCATTCTAGAGTCAAGCCTTGTCTTCCTCCCATTCCTTCTTCCCATATTAAATCATGATTATGACCTATAGATATTGCAGATAGCTCTAGGATAAGGTTAAATAATTAGTTCATATTTGGTCATCATCATTGAATACTTATGAGTGGAATTTAATAATGTTAACATGATTTTTATCATGGTTTCCACACTTGGTAGCCCTATATGTGACATAAATCCCACATTCCCATACCATACCATTCCTTTTGCATCCTAAATTATTATTAAAGAGTATTTATTTTCCACCTTGGTTTTATTATGGAATTTTCATCCTTTAATTTTACCCCTTGTATAATCCATGATCCCAACATTTTGCAAGCATGCCCTAGGACAGCTAGTTTAGTTGTTATTTGAGCCCATACCCAAGTTTTTTTTTCCTTTACTACATCGTTACTTGTAGATTTTTCAGTATTCCCTTATGTATCTTATTCCAAAAACCCCAAAAACATTAAAAACTCAAAAAAAACTAAACATTTAAAAATCATAAAATCCCAAAAAGAGAGAAATCTCTAAAATAATTTGCATGATTAGTCACCCTATTGAATGGTTGCTTTCCCTATTAGTTATGTTCTAAATGAAATTATAAGAGTATCCTATAGACATGTCAATTAATTGGCATTGAGTAATCCTTTAGGGTGAAAAAAAATTTAATACACACCATGACATATCCATTGCATTTACTCAAAATGGATCATTCCTACCATCTTTAGAATATCCCCTTCCCTCAACTATTAGCTCATTCCTTGGGTGGGTATTATTCATTTTAAAATGACCACTTTAATTAACTATGTTATCCATTTATTACACTCCCATTTTTGGGAGATATACATTATCCTAAGGTCTATATAGACTATGTAGGTAGTACTTGACTACATGGGGTAGCTCAAACCCACTCAGCCATCACTATTGCTATCATTCCCATTTTTATTTTCCCCCAATCTTCTTATTTAATATTCTTGATAGTTTACAAGATAACTATTTTACACTCTTGTTATTTTGAGAGACCATCCATGATCTCACTATTTTGTGAGTCATTCTTATTTTCCTCTTTAATAAGTTTCATTTTAATCATTATCATCACATCTTTCATTATTGGGAGAACTACAATTAGCATGATGGTCTATATGGACTATGTAGGTAATGTTCAATTACATAGAGAAACTAAATTTAGACTAGCCACCCCTTTCTTATTATTTTATTCCTCCTTTTTCATCTAAATTGTCACATTATCCTATTATAGGCACTATTTCTTTATTATGTATCACCTCAATCTTTTACACTTGGAAAAATCAGACCTTGGTTGTTCCTCTCAGTTATGGACCTTTTCCACTTTCAAAAGTCTTACATATACTCTACCTTGTTCCCCTTGGCCTGTATCTTGGTCTGAATAGTCTTATGTTGATGACTCAAATCTTCTATCTTACCCAAAATGCTTAAAACCTACTTATCTTCCACCTTTGAAAGTTCTGAGTTTGTACCTACTTTCATGTTCTTTGGACACTAGCATCCTAAATAGACACCTATGTTGACATATGTGTCATGATATGCCATAAGTGTCTAGTGACCTAAAGTCATTTAATTTTTAAGTGAAACGTATCCTAATGGTTAGCCTAAGTGCTTTAATATGAGATAATTCTCTAAAGGGATTGATATAAGTACAATATCAACCCTCATTCATTCTTAACTTATAAAATACCTAGCACAGACCAAGGAAACTTATCAAAATCATTCAATCAAGCACTCAATAAATCAAATATTTTATATTTTCTCTTACTTTCATACCATTCATAGTAAAAACACATAAAGAGGTATTAATTACTGAAGGAGAAACCCAAGAGCCTGATTCATCAAATTACAAGTGAGGTCACTATTGTACTTTTTTTCCACAATTACATGATTCAAACACAAGCCAACATGTAGGGGATAACTACATAAATATGAGACCCTCTTTATAGTATTGGATATATAGGTAATGCTCATTTATAGAGGGTTATTTGGGTTCAACTTGACACTATGTGCCCATTAACCCATTTTTCCCAAAAGTCACTATGAAGATGAAGAACTAATGGTGTATAATTTTATGAAGAGTGAGAGTCCATGACCCATATCTGAATTCACTAGAGTGAAGTCAAAGATAAACCCATGAACATCTAGGTGATTGCATCTTTTTCTAGTAGATATTGTGTATAGGATACCTATGTTAGGTTCATATAGTAGTGCCAATGCATTTATCTAAGGTTGATGCTAGTGTCTATGGCTATAAAGGCACTCAAATCATAATTTAGAAACTATTTTAGAATCATATTCTACTATACTTTCTACATGTTCTAGATCTAAAACTTTGTCAGCCTTAGAACTAGCTAAATACAATTATTCTTTGTCATTTCCATATCTAACATAGTTATACTTACTATTTTTAGGATATCTTAGCTTAATAAATTTAGCATATGTTATATTTGAGTTTAGCATCTAATTAGTTATATATATATATATATATATATATATATATATATATATATATATATATATATATATATATATATATATATATATATAACCCTTGTACATTAGGCTATCTCTATCCCCTTTAACCCTAGATAACCCCAATATATAATTTTTAGGGTTAAACATTTGGTGAACCTAACCTATGAGATTAAAACCCTAGCTACTTTAGGGATTTCTATCTATTTTTCTTAAATATGTTCTATTTTTGAATTAATCCTAAAAAAAGTGTTCAAATTTTCAAAGAATTATATCTTTTCTTTTCTTTAAATCATGTTAGATATGGATTACTCTGTTAATTATTTCATGTTCCAATACCTTGTAGTGGTCATTACTTGTTATGCTTCATGCATGATTCAATCAATTAAGGCTATAAAGGGTTCAAAATATAATCATTTCAAAAATAAAAAATTAGATAATGATCATAATCAAAATAAAATTCAAACTTATCTTTACTAATATTATGGCAATAGTATTGAGCCTCTTCCTCCTAACCCTAAGGAGGGTGATAGTTATCATCCCTCTAACCAGGTCCAAGCTATCACTCCTTCAATGGATAAGGTAGATGGTATATATATGCATGTTCAATCTGAGGTATCTAGGATTTTGGCTTGTGAAACTTTAAAATATCAATTTATCCTTATGTTAGAGTCAATTAAAGAGTGAAAAAATAATGTCAGTTCAAAGATCACATTGTTGGAAATCCATATCACATACCTGCAGAATCCAACACATGGTAGTGTTAAACATGTGTTTGAATCCTCCTCTACCAATGTTGTGCCTAATAAGGTTTCTTATTTAAATCAAAGATATAATAGAACACATTAAAATAAGTGATTCAATTATTATACCAAAGGTTACTAGAAAACCAAGTGAGATCTTAAGAGAAATTATTAGAGGCAAAGTGATCAAATTACCTCTTATACATCCTATACACAGGTCCAATCACTATTGTGTGTATCATAGAATGCATGGGAATCATACCAATAATTATTTTTCTTTTAATAAATAAATACAAAGTCAAAAACATAGTGGTGATCCTGTCATTGATACATATACCAAGAAACCCAATCACATTATGAATACTTCTCCTAAAGAACAAGTGTCAAAACATAAAATATGGGTACCAAAGGAAAATTTAGGGTAAAACTTATTAAAAATACCAAAACTAGATCAAGAAATTGTTTGAAAATACAAATCATATCAAGAATAAAATACAATTTACCTCTCAAAAATTATACTAAGATTTACAAATAGTGTAGTTTTGGAATGAAATTTTAACAAAAATTTGGTTATAATGGTGAAGGATTAGGAAAACAATCCCAAGGAATCACTCATCCTATTTATATGATTAGAATGACCATAAAGTATTGGGCTAGATTGTAAATACTAATGCAAATCATTAAAAGATACATTTGGCCAATGCAAAATAATAACCTAAAAAGGAGAACAAGTTAAAGGATAAAGCATAAATAGAAAAGATACCATCACAAAAAGAGAAATGGGAACATCAAATATTTAAACCAGGATTTTTATCAAAAGAGGTCAAAAATCAAGAGACACTTGAAAATTTTAAAGTTATGAATGTGGTTACAAAGGGGGAAACTACAAGACATTCCTCATATCAAAACACTTATACTCTCACTACTAATATAAATGGTGAGTAATCTAGAGATTAATAGTTTAGTAAACTATGTTATGATATGCTCGATAACTTACCACATAATCTATTTATACCTATAATACATGATACCTATTAATTGAATCCATCAATAACAAATGAGAAATAAAATGAAAATAAATTTAACCCAAAGATACCAATTACAAACTTACCAAATGTTCATGATACATTTTCTAATTATACTATGAACACATGTGATATAAGGCCTTCACATAGGCATCTCCTTGATAATATCCTTAGGTTCTAATTCCACTTTTACTTTTCCATGGCACCTTTCTAAAAATATGATATAAGGCCTTCACATAGGCATCTCCTTGATAATATCCTTAGTTTCTAATTCCACTTTTACTTTTCCATGGCACTTACATACTCTATTGGATTTTTGGCATCTATGTGTTAGTTCTATGTTAATAGATGGCATATCAGTTACTCCTACACACATGTGTGACATGATTCTATGAAAGTGTGATACAATCATACACAAATAAATTATTTTTTATTATTTATGATGTTGGGCCTTCCCTCTACTCATGTCATGTGCACATGGGGAATATGCTTCTTTGATCTCGATACTCACATGTTATATAATTCTATGGTCACTTTACATTATCATGTTTTGAGATCTTATACATACTTACATATGAATTTATTCATGATTATATCTTTTAGAGGATACTTTATATGCTATGCACTTGACATTTTTTCTAACACATTTGATCCATGAGCTACTATGATATGTTTATGTTGGTTGATTATGCATTCCCTTATGCATTTCCTTGAGTGTATTACCTTGCCATTGTTTTGATTATTTGTTCATTTGAATATGCTCCTTTATTTATGGCCCCAATGCTTATGTGTGATTTATTTAATAATTGAATATGTCATTTTTGTTTTATGGACATTTTAATATGTTATATTTATTTTGTGGACATTTGATTAAGTCATGTCCCTTCAATTGTGAATTATTTGAATATGCCTCTTATTTGTAGTCTCCTTGGACCATTGTATGTTGACTTGATTTTGAGTGCTATCAATTGTATGCTTTATTTTCTTATTGATCTTGTATTATTACTAAATATATGTTACCATGATATTTACCATGCATCTTAGGCCTTCATGTGATCACATTGTTCTATGTGCTTCAATTTTACATTTACCTAGACATGTTATTCTATATGCTACATGGTTACATTCATAGATTATATAATTGTATTATCCTTTTGAGGTGAGGTAACTATTGGTTTATATTCTTTCCTCACCTCAAATAGGGGGGCATGTCATATAGGCATATTCTTCATATTTATCACAAATTTTAGATCTAGTGGGGGCATGATTTTGAAACATATTCTCCACACTTATTTAGTATTTGGAACTCATATTAGTTTTTAAATTCAGTGGGGGAATTTCATATAGGCATAGATTCCACACATTCATAGTTTTAATATTCAATGGGGGCATTTCATATAAGAATGGTTTCTACACATTCATATTTTTTAGATTTAGTAGAGGCATGTCATATAGGCATGGCTTCCCCACATTCATAGCTTTGAGATTCAGTGGGGGCATGCTTTGGAAGCATGTTCTCCACACTTATTTAGTATTAAAAATCACCATATTATAGTGGGGGAATGTTTTGGAAACATGTTATCCACATTATCACTTATTTTAGTTTTCATATTTATCGATATATATCTAGGGCATGATTTGAAATCATGTTGTCCACACTTACATAGTTTTAGAATTGGCCAAAACACATAATTATATAATTCAGATTCATAATTATGGGATAATTTTATACATTAGTACCATTACTATACATAGTTTCAACATGAGACATATATAAAGTGAATATGTTATGTAATGTTCACCTAATATTATAAAATTCAAATTAGTTTTAAATTTTAAAACACTCTCAAGGACTGTCATCACCCACTAGGATGGACTTTTATGGACTGTATTGAATCAATCTAATGCAATAGTTGGTTTAATTTTGGTATTGTTGAGGTGATTAAATCACTCAATATTTCCAATTTTCCATGTTTGACTTTATTTTATCATCCATCCTCACCAAGTTATAAGTATCATTGTGTTTCATGGTTGAGCTAATCTCAACTTCTGAGTGGCAACTCACCTTTTCTCCAAGGTTGAGGGTATGTGCCTTCCAATCTCTCTCTCTATATATATACATATCTATATCTCCTTATATATATATATATATATATATATATATATATATATATATATGTTCACCTAATATTACAAAATTCAAATTAGTTTTAAATTTTAGAACACTCTCAAGGACTATCATCACCCACTAGGATGGACTTTTATGGACTATATTGAACCAATCTAGTGCAGTATTTGGTTTAACTTTGGTATGGTTGAGGTGATTAAATCACTCAATATTTCCAAGTTTCCATGTTGGAATTTATTTTATCATCCATCTTTGCCAAGTTATAAGTATCATTTTGTTTCATGGTTGAGCTAATCTCAACTTTCAGGTGGCAACTCACCTTTTCTCCAAGGTTGAGGGTATGTGCCTCTCTCTCTCTCTCTCTCTCTCTCTCTATATATATATATATATATATATATATATATATATATATATATATATATAAAATCAATTTTAGAGCTTTTCAATGATACATATTTTCAAATCAACTTGCCAATAGGCAAGGTAGTTGCATCGATACACAGGTGCACTCCTAAACCTTACTCTTTTAATTTCAATATTTTCAATAAATTTAATTCTAGATTGTATGCATTAATTATATACTGTAACATGTTCTTGGTTGTAGTCTAGTCATTAGCAAATCAATCAATTTGGAATCATGAAAATACAAGGTGTGTTATACAATCCCATGTATCCATTAATTTCTTTTAAACTAGGAATTTAATAACTAGATTAAAGGGGGGAAAATGTAGACACTATTTATGGATTATATAACACCTAAGTCTTGTACACTTGGAAAACATAGACCTTGGCTATTAATCTTAGATCTATACCTTTCCCAATTTCATAAGTATTGCATTTATGCTATCTTATGCCCTTTAGCCTATTTATTGGTCTGACTAGTCTTATGTTGATGACCTATACCTTATATCTTGCCTATAATGCTTAAAACCTACTTAACTTCCACCCATGCAATTTTGAGTCTATACCTATTTTCATGTTCCTTGGATACTAGCATCCCAGATAAACACTTGCATTGATGCAGGTGTCCTCCTCTAACACAATTGTTTAGTTCTCTAAATTCATATAATTTGTAAATGAAATGTATCCTAATGGTGGGCCTAAGTGATTTAATGTGAGTTACTTCTCTAAAGGGATTGATATAAATACAAGATCAAACCTCATTCATTATTAACCTATGAAAGATCTAGCATAGAATAAAGAAAATATTTCATATTTTATCCTATTTTTATATCAATCATAGGAATAACACATACACATGTCTAAAGTACTAAAGGATCACCCCAAGATCTTGATTTCCCAAGTTATAAGTTAGGTCATTATTTTACTATATTTCCATATATTTCATGATTCAAACACAAGCCAAAATGTATGGGATAACTACATCAATCTAAGGCCCTCTTTGGAGTATTATATATTTAGGTAGTACATATTGATAGAGAGGTCTTTAGGGTCAAATTTACATCATGTTACCACTAACCCATTTTTACCTAAGGTCACTATTAAAATGAAGAAATAAGGTTTTGCGATTTAATGAGGAACATGATTCCATAAAACAAATGTTAATTCACTAGAATAAATTCAAATAAAAACCTAAAATCATCCATGTGGTCACATCCTTTTCCAATAGGTATTCCATATGGGGCACCTACATTAGCTTTAGATAATAGTGTTGATACAACCATCCAATATTGATGTTAGTGTTCAAAGCTCTAAAATAACTCAAATAATAATTTAATGATTATTATATAATAATATTCCATTCTACTTTCTACCTTTCCATACCTAAAACTATGTCATCATCAAAACTAGATAAGTACATTACTTCTTTGTCATTTCTATATCTATCATAGTTGTACTTACTATTTTTAGCCTATCTTAGTTTAATAAATTTAGCATATGTTATATCTAAGTTTAAAATCTAATTCGCCCCATATAGAGATATTTTATCACCCTTGTACCTTAGTCTATCTCCATCCTCTTTGACCCTAAATAACCCAAAATTATAATTTTTATGGTTAAACACCTATCTAACACTCTTTAGACTTAGGGGTAGATTACCAAGAGTAACATTTTATTTTCACATTCACTTTCACTTTGATTACTTGTTTATCTATTGCTTTTTGTTATGCTTGTTGTTTATTCATTTAGTTTATTTTTCTTGATTATTTACTTATTTTTAATTGTGTTACTTTTTATTTTATTTAAATTTTGTTTGGTGCATTATGTTTTTACACTTATGTCTTGATTATCCATATCTTGATCTTAAGTTTTTAAACACGTGTATCCTTTTATTTACTATTTTTTTGTTTAGTGAATTATGATTTACACTTAAGTCTTTATTTTTTATATATTGATATTTATTTGTTAATTATTTGCATCCAAATGAGTCCCTACACAAGTGGAAAATGATGTTATTATGATTTCTTTATATATTATGATGCATATTTATATTGGTAAAATTAAACATTCAAGTACTAAGGAGACTAATTTATAAATGTCATGAAATAATAAATAATCCCCTCACTAGATGGTTGTAGATGTGCTCATATGCTAAAAACATAATAACAAACATCATCACATTTTACATGATCAAACAAAAAAAACTAAACTATATGGCTACATCTATGTTAATCAAGATGTGCATCTCCAAAATAAGCATATACAACTAATCATAAACATATAAGTAGAATTATAATATGACAAAACATTTTAAAACATCAATCACATTCTATATCTAGATCTATTACAATATGAACATGGAAATCAAATACAATAAATCATGAAAAATAAATAATATATCCACATTGCAATCATATATCTACTCTACAACTTGAGCCAACATCCATGAATCAAAAATACCACATCAAATATATTAAAAATAATATCATATTTTGTGCACATCAAGGGATCAAAAATGATTTTTTGTATGCATCTCAAAATCAATGTCGATATATATATATATATATATATATATATATATATATATATATATATATATATATATATATATATATATTGCCAAGATACATAGTGTAGAGTTTTAACAAAAAAATCATATTTCGATCTAATAATCTCCAATTAAAATCTGATCAAAACTTTATCTTGTGCATGGTCCTAATGGTGGCTATTATGGTGTCCCCATAACTCCCCTCTATGGGGGAAACTGGGATAATGATCTATATGATGTAGACATGTAGCTTAACTAGAGGTCTATCTTTTCCTCTAACTTTATGTGTGATATCTAAAACTCAATTCCCTAAGACCTATTGGTACTTTCATCTCATAAATTCTCTTAAAATACTAGGCCTCATCCTTTGCCCAAAAATTTTCATCCTTGGATTGAACCATATCTACTAATTCTCTAGATAAACCTTGCTCAAAAACTAGTTTTATAGCTATGTATCACTCCCCATGGAGCCTATGAATCTTTGCCCTAGCCTTGTCTCTTTCATTTATCACCGTGGACAAATTTTCATCCCTCAAGGTAAGTTGTCCCTTTATGGTGTTAATTTAGGCCACCTACCCTCTTAGAGTCATGATTTTAGTGTCTTTATCTATAATGAGACCCCATAGCCTTGTGATCTCCTACTAATATATATCCAACTAAATCTATATCTCAATGACATATCCCACAAGTTTAGGTATCTCAGCAACATAGGTTGTAATCTCTCTACCTAACATGTCTATATTCACTTGGCCTCCTCTTAAATCCTTGACTAAAATGGCTCTACCTAGATAGATATTTATCTTTTATCCTACCCTAACCCTCCTATGATAATAATGGTCACCTAAGTATCCTACCCATTAGTATCCTCCAACTCTACTTCTATACTAAGGCCATCTTCCATGTCAATATCCTACTCAGGGGATCCCACATTGATACTACTACTATTGTTGTTGATGTTTCTATTATTTTTTATACTCTCACTATCACTATTCAACCCCTTTGAACCTAAATATATGATCATAAGCATTGCCTACTATAATGGAATATGTTTTAATGGAACTTTCCTAAAAGTACCAACTATAATGACATATATCACAATGATACTTATATAGGAATGGCTATAAAAAATAGCCTCACCCCTATCCATATACCTCTCAAGGTGCTAGCCTCACATGCCTATAGTGTCTCTACTATGGCCTCAGCTACTCACTTCTTTGATTCCTCAAAATATTAATTCATATAGATCTTAATTGTTTCCACTATGCTACATAATCCCCATTGACCCTTAATTTAACCACACCACCCTCATGTCCCCATGACTCTAGTTGTATTATCAAAAATCTAATCACTATTTCCAAGATTTTAATAGGGGCCCCACTCACCAATACATCATGTGACATGCATAAGATAGTGGGATCCCTTAGGTATGTATTACTACCTCTCAAACTCCCACTACATATAATTATGCCTATACCACTAACCTATGAAGTCATGATGCCTTGTAATATAGCATGGGGTCATCATATATTGGGTCACCACTACATCCTCAAACCATCCAAAATGAATATACATATATGGTTTCTAGAATAATTCCCCATCTTCCATATCATTGGTGGATCATTTATAGTAATATGTCATCTTTGTGGCCCTATCATCCCCCTCTTATCATGTGTCACCCATATACCATTATATGCTTAGTTTATCACTATCTTTGATAGCCCACTAACTTCTCTATGGTTATGTGCTCCCAAGCCCAAATTTGGAGTAGTGTGTAAGGACCAATACTCATCCCCCCATATATGCCACCATATTTAGGTCCCTATAAATTTGGGCCAATACTATTGGTCCCCAATTAAATCAGGTGGTAGAGTCTACCATGTATTGAATAACACCAATTAGGCAAATATGAAAATAGTAACCACTCTTGTCATGCATCAATATAATAATGATAATGGCCATCAAAATCACTACCTCCTAGTCAACCAAAGGTTGTGATCTATCTATTAGAAAGGATAGATCCTCTAATAAATCAATATCAACCACTTTATCAACTATGACACCATCAGTAATGCTAGTCAATTCCTCTAGTACAATTAGCCACCCTTGTTACATATCATAAATCATGTGCCCTTAGATGGGAATATAAAGTATATTACAAACATCCTTTAGGGTCACTATTACCTCTCTAGTGGGAAGGTGGAATATACTAGTCTATAAATGCCAACACTCAAATAAAATTGATAGGACCCTATCTACTTAGATTAAAGACATTAAGGCAATGTGTCTCAAACCTAATGCCTCAATAAACACTAGTGTCCCCTATGTCCATAATGACTATAGAACCCAAGAAATCAACACTAACACTCACTCTTACCAAACATAACCCCAAGTTAGTGGGATATGTCAAAATAAAAATCTCTTTAACATACAAAGATACCAACCTTCTATCATAAAAAAATCATTCTACCTATCTCAAGTAGGCCCTCATCAATCCCATTCATACTAACCTAATTTTTATTTTTTTCTCTTATGACACTCGGGAATTTTTGGCCATTTTGGTTATATTATCATTTAGCAGGACATTATCATCATTTTTAGATGGGATCCTACCACTTATTAGGGCATTATCATTATTCCCCAATATTTTTTTATAGTGATCCCACATTTTAATAGATGTATCACCATTTATCCAATGGATATTACCATTTTATGGATTGTTATCATCATTTCTCAAGGATCCCACTACGTATCAAGGTGTTATCATCATTCCCAAGTCTTTCAACCATTTTGGTGATCTCATCATGTAACAGGGCATTATCACCTTTTATTGGGTGATATCACCATTTGATGGATTATTATCACCATTTCTAAGCCTCTTTGGTGTTTTGGTGATCTCATCATTTATCAAGGAGATATTTCCATTTGATAGAGTGATCTCATCATTTCTATCTCATTTTTACCATTTCAATATTTCAAACCAATTGGGAGTTATCAATGTTTTGGTGTTTTGACCTTTTTTAGTGATATTGTCAAAATTTGCATGATATTTCAATTATTTTTATCAAAATCACCAATTTATTAGTGATATCATCATTTTTTAGCATGATATCACCATTTTGATAATAGTGATATATTTTAAAATCCTACTTCTAAAGCATAATAAATGCATTCAATGCCAAATTTTACAAAAATGAAAGGTACCTACCAATGCTCTGCTTCCCATTAGTCATTGGTACTCTCACACTCACTTATCAAAATTCCTCTAATGTGGAATACATGTAATTTCACTCTAAATTATCTCATCCAAATCTAGAGCAAAATTATTGATAGGGAAGGATGAAAATAACTCATTTTTACCCCTAGGGTTAAATGTATAGCTCCAATTTTGAATTTTACCCCTAGCTTACCATTGCATTATTTTACTTTAAGGAAGGCCTAAAGATGGATCTATGATCCATTTTACCTCCCATTTTCTTATAATTACTCCATTTATCAGTGTCTTTAGCCACAGAGTGTCCCATCTTCTTTTTAAGGGCTTATTTCTCAAAATTATTTTTTAAATAGTCCCTCAAGGAGGCATCCTAGATGTTCCAAATAGCCTTGGGGCATCGGTGTGAACTCATTTTCATAAAATTAAACAAAACCAAATCAAATCATTCTTAAATCATTTTGATGGCTTTTTCATTCTTTAAAAAGCTATTGATTTGTCTAGTGCCTCAAAATGAACTTTTAAATAGGGTAAAAATATATACACTCAATTATTATCACTTTTATGTCAAAATTATAGTTTGAAACATTTATTATAATAATGCATGGTTCAAGCCTAAATCATGAAAACACTCTAATTAATTTGTTCACATTACGTGCATCTTATAAAACACATTGGGGCATCCTTGATTAGGGAAACTCACCATAACCAATTATCAACTTCATGTAATTCACTCTGAGCTAAATTATTGTTTTATAAGTGGCATTCTTGACCAATCAAATAGAATGATTATTTAACTCTCGATATTACATCAAGGTTAATTATTATTACTTAACTAATTAAATCAAATTATATGGCTAAGTAAAAAATCTATAGCAATTGGCTAGATTTATATATTTTTTAAATCCATATTATGACATCATCATGAGCTCATTCAAAAAGTTGGCAAACACTATCATGAATGTAAGGAATATCAACATAAATGAAAAATTTGGAATCCCTACCTCATTAATACAATATCTTTCCAAAATATTTATGGCATTAATCAATCCAAATTAAATTGGATTAGAGCCACACATAATTCTTGATCCAATGACTATAATTGATTTGATCATGTTATAAGTAGATGGTGACCCCTCTAAGCATAAAAAAAAAAATTGTGTATACTTATAATGCATAAATATTTTTAAATAATCAACCATTATCAATTTTAATTCAGCCAAATCATTTGTTGATAAGGGGAGATGCTACTAGAATGCACTTGTGACATTGTTAAATATTCCCAGCTCTACAATCTGAACACAAGTGAACCTAAAATAGGGTTGGAAGGAACATCCATGAGGAAGGTATAATAATTTTGGTTGTGTTTTATTTATTTATTTAATTTCATGTCTTGACCAATTTGAGGGATTATGCCTGAGATGTGTTTTTTTACTTTGTTGTTTGGAATGAGCTAATAAATAAACTAACCCATCTTGTAATCATAAAATATAGTATCCATGGTCTACCCAAAATCACGTTGTAGTGCAATGATTGAGATATTAATTGAAATGTAGTGTGAACTATTTTTTTCCCCAATGACACATCTAATATGATTTGTCCATCTATAAGACTACATGAATTATCAAATCCTCTTATATTCATAGATACTTTTTGAATAAGATTAGTACTAATGCCCATGGTAGTTAATAAATACATGATATAAATATTTAGGCCCAATCCATTATCAAAGAACACATTTTTATTCCTTTGTTATGTATACTCGCTTTTAAGAACAAAGTTAAATCTTTGTTAATAATATCCTTAAATAGTAACTCTATTGGATCTAATGTGATTAGTTTTACATTATTTTTGAGATATTACATAATATCCTCAAAGTAAATTAGTTTAATATCACTTGGAACTTAGGTATCATGAAATGCTTCAGATAGGATATTTACACACACACACACACACACACACACACACACACACACACACACATATTGATTTAGAAGTTTAAATATTGAGATATTTCTCAATGATTTAACCTTTTAGGATTTTACACAATTAATTCCTATGTTTGGTTAAAAGACTGAGATGTCTAAATCAGTCAAATAAATTACAATAATTAACCTATTGATTTTTAAATTAATTTAACCTTGATTGAATTTATAATAATAGAAATAAATAGGGGAAAATATAGATAGCTAAAAATAGACTATCACAAATGATCTAGGTTTTAAAACTTGAGATCTAAGTAGTTTTGAGTGTCATAATCAAGATTTTAGTATTTTTTTGTACACTAGATAGTAGCGCACAGTTTGGAAAGTAGTTACATCCATGTGTAATGTTCAAAATGTGGTGATAATTTCCCCTTTATGTGATTTTTCTTGTTTTTAGGTAACACCTACACCTGTGTTTGTATGTTATGTTCCTATGAGACCAAAGCCTATAGTTGTGTATTGTACCTGGAAAATTCATTTTGTATGCAAACCCTAGTTCTCTTTACAAGTATGATATAAGAAATATTTGAGTGTGTTAGAAGGATGTATTGGACATCCTCAACATATTTTTGTGTATAGAGTTACCTACATACCAATACTTTGAAGAGGGATCAATTTTGATGTAGTTCTCCCACCTTGTGCTTGATACATGTACAAGTGAATGCTAGAATGAGAGTGGCCTTGGATTCCTTGAATGTGATAGAGATTTTGAATGATTTAATATTTGAATTAGGGTTGTTTTAGATGGTAATATGTATAAATTAGGTTAGAATAGGGATAATATGTCATGATTTTACACAACTTTATCTTTGGTTTTAATAGATTTTGCATCTATTTCCATTTAGTGAATATAGGTGTATTAAACTTGTATTTATAGGGTTATATTTCTTATGCAGATAATAAAATGAGCTTAAGACAACCTTAAGAGGGGAAATAATTTGAAAAAGTATCCATTGGGAAGAACTGGGGCTAAAGACAAGAGAACCCCGTTGGGGACACTAGCACCATGTGGATGTAGTGTCCCAAATATGGTGTTAATGTCATTTTGGAAGATTTCTATGAAATTTGGATTGGGGTTAGAGGTGATAGTTTAGGGACTATGTCTTGACAAGCTACAAGGGAACAAGTTTTATTGAATGGATGTAAATGTAACTCTAAGGTTATATAATAGGTCTATGGTAAGCTTAGGGATAGGGTAACTCAAGCAACACTATTAGCATATAATTACCATTTTTTGGTGATTACACTTAATTAGTCAATAAGGTCATATCCTTTAGATTTGATCAAAATTTTAGGTTTAGGAGGCACATGTTTTATATTAATAGGTGAAAAACTAGATTTTATACCCTTATGTTTTCATGTAGTAATAACATGGACCCCAAAATCCAAGATAAGACATGGGTGATTAATGGGTATGGGGTGGTATCTATCAATTGAATAGGAGGTAGGTGGGATAAATGTTTGAGAGCATGCATGTTGGCATCTAGATACTAGCTCTATTTTAGTACATAAAGATTTATGAAGAGATATTAAATGTTACTTTCGCTTTAAAACACTCATTATACTGATGAAATTGTTTATTATGTTTTATGAAAGTTTTAATTAAGCAATCATAATGGAAAAAGAAACAACTAAAATTACAAATTGAATCCCAAAGTGGCCTATAAATGAATCCATATTGAGCATATTTATAAAAAGTGAAATTTGATTTTTAAATTCAAAATATTTAGAAATTAGAACTAAAAAATTAGGAGCAACAAATTAGGAAAACCTAGGTCAATCTAGGATTTTGAGATCAAATGTCACGTTCACCAAATGTTTGACCCTAAATTGAATAAGAGGGGGGATCTATGGTTAATAATATAGAAATGAATATAATAAGGGTGATAAACATATCTATAGTAGGAAACTTAATTTACAAATTCATATAAATAATATTTTAATTTTATAATACTAAGATATGCCAAAAATAGAAGGTACAATTATTGATTGATATTATAATGAATTGAAAATAAGAGTACTATTTGTTATAATTTAATGACAAGAATATAAACTAGATTTAAAATATATAAAAAATCAATTGATAGAAACAATAAACAAATGAAGAAATAACTCATAAACTCCATGAGTGAAACCAAAATGATATATCTTATTAAACAAATGGCTTACTTTGCCTTCTCTTCATAATGTCCTATAAAGTCTTTTCCTCTTCCTTTCACATGACTCAATGACTTCTTTTCATTTTCTTTTTATTTTGTCCTTACATGATTTTTTCCTCTTTACATAATTTATAATAAATCACACTCCCTTTACCCATGCTAACACTCACCTGAACCAAACTTGTGTCTCTCCTGGAGACACAAAAAGGTATTAATAAATCAATTTTTTACACTTTTTATCCATTATAAATGCATTTGAGGAAATATACCTAACTACTCCTACTCTCCATGGCATCTCATTCTATATCCTCATGAACCTCTACTCTACCTAACTAAACAACCTCAAATACATTTACAATCTTGCAAACTCATAAACAACCTTCAATTTATTTAGACCTTTCCACATATTACATATAAAGATATTTCATTTACCTAACTAATATTGAAATGTAATTTCAATTCCTATATGATTTAACCTTTTAGGGTTTTACATGTGTAATTATTATGTTTGCTTAAGGGGATAAAATGCTTAAATTAGTGAAATAAATATACAATGATTAAGTACTAATTTTTATGACATTTAACCTTGTTTGAATTTCTAATAATAACAAAAAATAGGGATATATAGAGAATTATCTAAAAAATAATTTTTGAAGATGATCTGGGTTCTAAAATTTGAGATCTAGGTAGTAGATTATGTCATCAATAAGATTTTGTTATTTGTCTACTCACTGGAAAATAGTGGCCTAGTTTGGATAATAGTGCCATCTATGTGTAGTGTCTCCAATATGGTGCTAATGTACCCTTTACAATATTTTTCATAGGTTTGAAGAGAAACTACACATGTGTCTATATGTTCTATTCCTTCATGAATGAAACTTGGAGCTTTATGTTGTATGTAGAAAACCTGATTTGATGTGCAAACTCTAATCTCCTTGAAAGTGTTGGTTGAATATTTTGTCTATCAGCGTAATGGTAAACAAAATAGGTCTGATTAACCAAAGTAGGAAGATTAGTCATCCAAATTTGTAAGTTTATCACATCAGAAGGAGACTGCTCTCTCCTCTCATCAAGGGGAGGTTCCCTATGGATATGCTATATATATGTATAGATAGAAAATAATACTCAAGGGTAGAACAAGCCATCCATCTCTCTTTATTCAAAGATGATGTGTGTAAAACAAAGGAAAAACTCAAGGGAAATGATAGACAGCACTCCTCTTCTTTTAGAACTATTCAGCTAGCCATAAGAATACTCTTGAAAATAAAAGTAGAATGTAACTGAGGATCTAGTAACCAACAAATCGAGATACAGCACAAAGTCTCCACCTAAAATGCTCAAGAGTAATATACGAAGGACAATGAGAGCACAAAGTCTTCTCAAAGTCCTTTACATAGCAATGAAAATAAAACACACTGAAGGCAGCTATGGGGGCACAAAGTCTCTCCATAGTTGATTCTTCAGGACACCTTCCTAACTATTTTTACTAACCCTACTTGTTAAATTAATGGAACAAAAAATATATCAAGGAAAAAGACATAAGAATAGTTTCCTTAATAACAAAGGTATCATAGCACAAAGCCTAAAAAAGTCCCTTGCTTTCTTATTCTAGTAACAAAATATGATTAGCAGACTGAGCACAAAGTCTCAATGATGCCTCTCAATTTGGGTAGAGATTCGTTCAGATTGTCAAAAAAGAGATCCATTTACAATGAAAGAAAGTCCCTTATATAGCCACTTTAAGAAGGACTCGAGAACAGTAATACATCATGATGCGTTGGGAACTATTAGGAAAATAGGCTAGAACTTTGGGGAATTTTACCCATTTGATATTCTCAATGTAGATAAACAAGCCACGTAATTGAAATATTGTAACTTTCAATGTCCACCTAGCAGTCTGATCTTGTCTTCATCATTCCTCCTTTTTTGGTTAATTGAATCAGGTCTTAGATTCATTCATTGTTCTGCCTTTCCTTGCTTTTTGCTAGTTTTGGTCTTGAATTCTAGGAATGCATTCAGGTTTGTGAATTTAAAGGATCAATGACTATTTCATTGTCTTCAATTTGACGTTCACGCACCTATCACTATGCTTCCAACGGTTAGTCAGCTATGTTGAATTTGATGTCTTCAAGTGCATCGCCCCTTGGTCCTCTTCTTTTGGCTTTTAGCTTGCCCTTTCAGGCCTTAAGAAATGATCCTTGTCAAGTCAGAATAGCCCTTTACTTTGGCCACTGAGAGTCCCTTGCAAGGGCACCTGCCCTTCGGGGTCCTTCGGTAGCCCTTTGCCTTGGCAGTTCCCACAGACAAATCTTGGGGCTTTCTCCTGTGAACATTTTTCATAGACATTTTCCCCATGGACATTTCCCCGTAGACATTTCCTTGGGGAAAATTCCCATGGATAAAAGCCCAGGGAAAATTCCTGTGGACAAAAAGCTCAGGGAAAATTCCCATAAACAAAAAGTCCATGAAAATGTTGACTGTTCTTTAAAAATTCCTTCAGGGTCCTTTGACCCACAGCTTCTCTAAATTCCTTTGGAATTTTGTCTGAAGAAATTCCTTTAGACAAAAATTCTAAAGGAATTGTTTCTTTGCCTTGGTTTTTTCAATTGTTTTAAACAAAAAATCTAAAAGATTTACTTAACTGTTTCCTTGAAACTAAACCTTTCTGAAGGGTGTTTTATTTGATTAAGTGTCCTTCGTAAGGGCACATGTCCTTCAGGAAGCCCTTTGGATTTTTTCCTTTTGAATTGTTCCTTTGAACTACGGCCTTGAACCTTTCTGTTAAACCAAGATGTTGAACCAAAAATGGTTCAAGCCGATGGTTCAATGAATGAACCAACTGAATGAACTAAGCATTGAACTTGCCTTTAAACCATGTATTTGAACCAAAACATTGAACCTTTTCATTGAACCAACTGTTGAACCAAGTTTTGGTTCAATGGTTCAAACAAAGCTTTGAAAATGTCTTTAAACCTGCTATTGAACCTTGAGACGTTGAACCAAAGGATGAACTAAAAGAATGAATTAACTGAGTGAACTATTTGGTTAAACCAAAAGATACTGAAATGAAGTAAATGAACCACCTGAGTGAAATAAAGTGTTGAACCACTTGATTGAAATGAGCTATTGAACCATTCCTTTGGTTGAACCGACCGTTGAACTTTGAACCCATTGAACCTTTGAACCAAAGTGGTTCAATGGTTCAACGGTTCAAGCCACCTTGATTTGGCCAAGTGTTTGGAATCTGATGAACCAATTGCAATGATTGAACTTTGAACCTTGATGAAGTGCTTAACTCTTGCTAGAAATGTTGAAGTTGTTGAACCTTGAACCCATTGAACCTTTGAACCAAAGTGGTTCAATGGTTCAACATTTCAGTGGTTCAAGTCTCTTTTTGCACTCAGATGTTTGCTGATGAAGATTTTAAACTGAACCAAAGCTCTGAACTAATTTTGGAAAATGACTAAGTATTGAAAAATTGATTCTTTTGACTGAACCCACCTGCAGAAGTCTTTGAACCTGTATAAATAAACCTACCTGCACAGTCCGTAGATTTTCCTTTTCCTGCTGAGTCCGTAGATTTTTTGAGAATCTTGAAAAATGAGGAATTTGGATGTCTAAGACAAATTTTGAAAATGGAAGATACAATTTTGGTCTGTAAGACCAAAATATCTCAAATGTTGTCCCAAAAATGATAGCTATTTTTGGGGGACAACAATTGGCTCTAGTTGGGGAACTTCTATCAATTGCAAAATGAATTGAAAGGAGTAGAATCCAGAATTTCAAATGTCTTCATGTGTACCATTGGGCTTCAGAGTCATGCTACCCAAAAATGAAAGGCATCAAAAATAAAATAAATAAAATAAAATAGAATTAAAACTATACAAATATACATATATACAGAGGCAATGATCTGATACTTCAAGAGTTGAAGTGTTTCAGATGCTACCCATTGTGGGGTAGAGAAAAGAGTGTGCCATCTTGGTATTTCAATAGAAAGCTATTTTCACCAATGTGTTGATGAATTATAAATGGGCCTCTCCAAAGGGAGTCAAACTTTCCATGCATCCCCTTTGGTTCTCTTCTTTTGTCCCACAGTAGGACTTGATCCCCAATTTGGAAATCATAATTTTTGGCCTTCTGATCAAAGAGTTTCTTTACCAGGCTTTGATGAGCAGCAATTTTGTCCACCACCATGGTTTTCTGTTCCTCTAGCTGAGTCAAGCACATGATTCTTTTTTTAAGAGAACTCTCATATGTCTGATCTTCAATGGCCTTTGCCAATTTCAAGGCTGGTAACTCTAAGGTGATTGGTATCTTAGCATTAATACCATAGAGAAGTTGAAAAGGAGACATACCAATCACCCTCTTTGGTGTGATCTTATCTGCCCACAGAGCATCAACCAATGCTTTATGCCATGTCTTTTTATTATCATCTGCTAGCTTTTTGATAATAGTTACCAAACTTTTATTACTGGACTCAACTTGTCCATTCCCTTGTGGAAAATAATCAAAAGAATGAGAGAGTGTAATTCCATAATGAAAATAGAATTGCGTAATCTCTTGAGAAGTGAAACAAGCTGCATTATTAGTAACAATTTTGAGTGGAACTCTAAACCTAGAAATGATATTCTCTTTGAGGAAGTTGCATATAACTTCTGAAGTAACATGCTTAGTTGGGATTGCTTCTACCCACTTGGTGAAATAATCAGTTGCTATAAGGACATAATCATGTCCAGCACTTGAAGATGGGTTTATTGTCTCAATAAAATCAAGTCCCCATTGCTGAAAAGGTTCCTCTATGATTACTAGCTTGAGAGGTAGGGCAGCCAACTTGGGTCTTCCAACAAATTGCTGGCAAAGTTCACATTTCTTCACCCACTTATGTGCATCTTGGAAAAGAGTTGGCCAGTAATACCTGGCTCACAAAATTTTGTGAGTAGTCACAGGAGTTGAAAAATGTCCTCCACAAGCTAGATTATGGAAAGATTTCAAAAGCTGGGTTTGTTTCTCCTTGTCTACACAGCGAAGGAAAACTCCATCTATGCTTCTCTTGTACAGGCCGTTATCCCAAAGGACAAAATTAGCAACTTTCAACTTGATAGTCATCCTTTCTTTGTAAGACAAATGAGTAGGACATTCACCATAAGTCAAAAAATAGGCAATACCTAAATACCATTCATTGGTAGTGGAGACAAAAAGGACTATTGGCATATCTTTCACTTCATCTTCTTCAGGCTGTGTATTTTTGGCTTATTGTCAGCCATTAATTGGCATAGGCCTTTACTAGCTTTGTCGACTTGATATCCAGATCAAATTCTTAGATCTTTGTAATCTAATTACCTCTCTTTTTTCCAAACTCCTGTTGAGTTAATATAGACTTGACTGTAGTGTCAGGAACTAAGGTAATAGTGTGTGAATTCCGAATATAGAAGTGAAAATGTTTGACTGCTTTTACCAATGCATATGCGTGCTTCTCTATATTTAAATACTTCATTTCATGGGTTTTGAGAGGGTAACTCATGAAAGAGATGGGGGATTCCATACCTTCCTTGTCCTATTGAACAAGAATCATTGAAAGAGTGTGTTAAGATGCATAGTTGTATATAATGAAATCTCTATGGTAATCTAGACAAACCAAGGTAGGGGCGTGAGCAATGGCAGTCTTGATATCTTGAAATGCTAATTTACCTTCTTTAGTCTAGCTGAAAGTGGTCTTTCCTTTCATCATGTTTACAATGTGTCTTGTCTTCTCAGCAAATTTTGGGATGAATATTTGTAAGAAATTCACTTTTCTGAAGAAAGAGTGAACATCATTCTTATTTGTAGGCAAATTCAGCTCTTGAAAAGACTTGACTCTGTCTGAGTCAATCTTTATGCCTTCTTTAGACATAATGTGTCAAAGGAGTTTTCTTTTTATTACTCCAAAAATAGACTTCTTAGGATTCAAGGAAATACCATTCTGGCGGCAGCACTCTAGCACTTGCTTTAAGTGGCGTACATGATCAGATCGACACTTTGAAAAGATAGTTAAGTCATCAAGATATACCACTATGAATTTTCCAATCTCATCTTTGAAGGCCATGTCCATAGCTCTCTGAAAGGTAGCACTAGCATTTATTAAGCCAAAAGGCATTCTTTTATATTTAAATGTACCCCAAGGTGTGGTGAATGTAGTCTTGTGTTGGTCAGCTTCACCAACCTCAACTTGATTATAATCTGAGAAGCCATCCAGCATTGATAACATCTCTAAGCCTGTTACTATTTGAAGCACTTGGTCCATGATTGGCAAAGGATAATTATCCTTTAAAGAGGCTTGATTTAGATTTTTGAAATCTACACAAATGTGGATTTCACCATTTTTCTTCCTTACAGGCACTATGTTTGCAATCCATGTAGAATGATGGATTAGGAAGATGATTCTATCATTTAACATTTTCTGTATCTTAGACATAATAGTACCTAAAATTTTTGGATTGTATTGTCTAGATTTTTACTTATAGGGCATTGAATCAACCTTGAGAGGAATGTGATGGCATATTTCATCAGGTCTGAGAGACTTTAGGTCTTCATAAGAATATGCTAAAACATCAATGTATTGACAAAGCAAAGAGGTGAACTTGAATCTTTCTTCAGGGGTGCAACACTTACCAATGTTGACCATCTTGGGATTTTCTTTGTTGGTCAAATTTACTTGGTCAAATCCCTGAGAGAAATTTGAATCTGTTTGTTGTTGTTTGATGAATCTATCATGTTTGTCAAACAACTTCTCAAGAGAAACCAAACCTTTGGGAATTTTGTTTCCTTTCAACTGTAGGAATTCTTCATTTATATCTGAACTGGATTTAGAAATAGATTCAGAATTTTGAGATTCACTGCCTTCAAAATACAGTTGTTCAAAATTATCTTTTTGTTCTAAGAAAGTAATGATCTGATGATCATCATTGAATATTTACCAATGATCAGCATTGTTAGGAACACATGGTCTATATACCGCTTAATGATATACTTGTCTTCTTTGAAATCTGAATGAGGAACTAAGAGAGTTCTTGAAATAGCAAGTGCATCAGCTCTATCATTGGACTCTCTGGGTATGGCAAAATATTGAAAGCATCAAAGCTTTCAATTTGGTCCCAAACTAGGTTGCCATAATGGCGTAACCTCTCATTCTTGGTCTGATATAGATTTCTCACTTGACAGACCACTAATTCAACATCCCCTTTAGCATGAAGAAACTTGATGCCTCTTTCTTGAGCAGCCTTCATGCCCAGCAACAGAGATTCATATTTAGTTGTATTGTTAGTGTTTCTAAATTGTAATTTATAGGATGAAGGAAACATATCTCCTTGAGGAGATATCAAGACAATTCTAGCTCCTGAACTAGTAGAGGAATAGCTACCATCAAATTCCAAAGTCCAAATTTTATCAGACATTGACTTTGCTTCAGACTTTCCTTCATCAGAGATGGAGGGCCCTTATTCATCTGTATATAGAAAGTAGTTACCCATACCTATAGATTCAAAAAGGATTTAAGCTTCAGGGGCTAACATTTGGGTGACTACATACTTTGCTTCCTTTTCAGGGAGTAATCTCTTCATCATGCCTTGGATAGGGATCCTTGCCTCAGATAGATCCATGTTTAGTTCTCCTCCCACATCCTTGCAAAAATTTTATCCAAGAAAAATGCCATAAGATGTTGGGATGCCAGCCACCAAGACAGTCATCTTAATCCTCTTGTCTGGAAAGGCTACAAATGCAAATTAGGCATCTTTGATTTACTCCAGCAATGGTACTTGCTTGTTCTCCATGAAGAAACATCTTGGTCAGTGTGAGACCAAGAGACTCAGTGACTTTAGTAGGCATGACATTGTCAGATGCACCTAAGTCTATTAAATAATTACTCAGCTTATGGCCATTGATTAATAGGGAAACATAGAAGGGTTCTATTTTTCCAGGAGCATATGGAGGAGTAATGACTAGATTATTTGGAATGGGCATATTCTTTAGAGAATTAGGAATTACTTTTTTAGCTTTTTGTCCTACAAGGATGGTTTGATTTTTAACATATTGAACCAGCTTATTTAGTTGATCTAGATTAGACTATAAGTATTCAAATTTAGACATTTATATTTTTGTCTTTTTGACATTATCAATTATGTCAAATGGCTAGATTAAACTAGGTATAGAGAAAGGTACTTCAACTTTATGAGTTTTAGGAGGGATAGGAGGTGGGATGCTTTGCAAATTAGTAGTAGAAGGTGAAGGTGAAATGGATGTATTTACCTTTTGGGTGATGACCAGATCCTTTGATTGAAAAGGTAGAGCAGTCCCACATTTAGCAATTGTGATTACTGGTTAAGGTTGTTCCTTTGTCTTCTCTTTATCAACTTGTTGGACTGATTGGTTCTTAGACCTAGTAAACACTACATATGATCCATCTAAAGCTTCTCCTTTATTTTTGGGTTCATCCTGGTAATTTAGGAAACCAATGTGGGAGTCACCAGATGATTCTTCTTGATTATCTTCAATGATATTAGCATCATTTTCTTGATTCAATTCAGGCTAGAAAGAGAATTCTGATTCTGCTTCAAGGTATCCCATTGTTGAATTAGTTGGAGGAGCTTCTAGGGCAAGTTTTCCTAATGGGGGAGGAAGGTGATTTTGTTTCCCTTAGTTTTTGGCAACATTGCCTTGATATGATTGATTTGGTAATGTCCTTCTATATGAAGGAGCAGAAGACATTACTTGAGTCATTTGCTTTTTGAGAGCAAGTAACTCATTTGCTAATTTTTGCACCATTGGATCTGTGGTGATTGTAGATGCAAATTCAAAAGATGATGAAGCTCTGTTCCTATTTGGATCTCTTCTTATCTTCCCTGCTAAGATGAGATCATCTTCTACTTTAGTGGCCAAAAGTTGAGCTACAATGAGATCTATTTGACCAGCACGTCTCAAGAGAAAATTGACTTCAGGTAGTTGAGAATTAATGAAAAAGCATTTGAGATTCTCAGCTGTAGGTCTAGTAATTACAGGAATTTTGTTTCTCAATTTGTCAAATTTAGCTATGAAGTCTCTCATAGGCTCATGAGGCTCTTTCTTCATCTGTGTAAGTTGAGCCAGAAGTGTATGTGCATCTTCTATAGGTTTGAATCTGGCTTCAAACTTAGCTTTAAGATTATTCCAATTAGTCACAGACTAAGCCTGTAGATGGTAAAACTAATTTGTAGTATCACCTTGTACTATTTCAACAAAAATCTTAACTGTTACATCTTCAAATTCTACTCCAATTACTCCACAAGCTATACTGAATGCTACAATGTGTTCATCAGGATGAACTTTCCCATCACCATATAATTTAGAGAAAATCTTCCTAGAACTATGTGGAAGCTCATATAGAGGAGGAGTAAGATTAAGAGGACCAAAAGCATTACCCTAGGGGCCTTGAACTGCCATTATAGGATTCTGAAAAGGAGGGATAACAAATCTCAAAGGGGTAATTATAGGCACAACTTTATCAAAAGTAGAAGTAGATACTTCATCTGGTAATGGAGATTTGGCTTGAGTAGGAGGGAAGCTCTTGGTTCATTGGAGATGAGATGGTGAAGAAAACAAATCAAAATCACTTTGTTGTACCAACTCAAACATAGGGTCAATGATACCTTTAGCCCTTTGGCTTCGTGTATACCTTGAATCTACCAAATTGTGAAATAAAAAATGGAAAAGATTTGACTTTTCTTCAGTTTGAAGCTTGAGGCTTTAAACTATGCATTCTTTCCCTGTTAGTGTGGAGATGAATTACTAGGCTATAAATGGATAATGGGTATTTCCCCAGTAGAGTTGCTAAAAACTATTGGTTGAATATTTTGTCTATCAGCATACTCATAAACAAAATAGGTCTGATCAGCCAAAGTAGGAAGATTAGTCATCCAAACGTGTAAGTTTATCACATCAGAAGGAGATTGCTCTCTCCTCTCATCAAAGGGAGGTTCCCTATGGATATGCTATATATATGTATAGATAGAAAATAATACTCAAGAGTAGAACAAGCCATCCATCTCTCTTTATTCAGAGATGATGTGTGTAAAACAAAGGAAAAACTCAAGGGAAATGACAGACAACACTCCTCTTTTTTAGAAGAACTATTTAGCCAGCCATAAGAATACTCCTAAGAATAAAAGTAGAATGTAATTGAGGATCTAGTAACCATCAAATTGAGATACAACACAAAGTCTCCACCTAAAATGCTCGAGAGTAATATACAAAGGAAAATGAGAGCACAAAGTCCTCTCAAAGTCCTTTACACATCAATGAAGAGAAAACACACTGAAGGCAACTATGGGGGCACAAAGTCTCTCCACAGTTGATTCTTCAGGACACCTTCCTGACTATTTTTACTAATCTTGCTTGTTAAATTAATGGAATAGAAAATATATCAAGGAAAAAGACATAAGAATAGTTTCCTTATTAACAAAGGTATCATAGCACAAAGTCTAAAAAAGTCCCTTGCTTTCTTATTCTAGTAACAAAATATGATTAATAGACTGAGCACATAGTCTCAATGATGCCTCTCAATTTGGTCAGAGTTTCGTTTAGATTGTCAAAAAAGAGATCCATTTATAATGAAAGAAAGTCCCTTATATAGCCACTTCAAGAAGGACTCGAGAATAGTAATACATCATGATGCATTGGGAACTATTAGGAAAATAGGTTGGAACTTTGGGGCATTTTACCCATTTGATCTTCTCAATGTAGATAAACAAGCCACGCAATTGAAAGATTATAACTTTCAATGTCCACCTGACAGTATGATCTTGTCTTCATCATTCCTCCTTTTTTGGTTAATTGAATTGGGTCTTGGATTCATTCATTGTTCTACCTTCCTCACTTTCTACTGGTTTTGGTCTTAAATTCTAAGAATGCCTTTGGGTCTATGAATTCAAAGGATCAACAGCTATTTCATTGTATTCAATTTGACATTCACGCACCCATCACTATGCTTCCAACAGTTAGTCAACTATGTTGAATTTGACATCTTCGGGCACGTCACCCCTTGGTCCTCTTCTTTTGGCTTTTAGCTTACCCTTTCAGGCCTTAAGAAATGATCCTTGTCGAGTCAGAATAGCCCTTTACTTTGGCTGCCAAGAGTCCCCCGCAAGCGCACCTGCCCTTTAGGGTCCTTCGGTAGCCCTTTGCCTTGGTAGTTCTCACAAAAAAATCCCTGGGCTTTCTCTTGTGAACATTTTCCTCAGACATTTTCCCTACAAACATTTCCCCAGGGAAAATTCCCATAGACAAAATCCCGTGGAAAATTCCCACAGACAAAAAGCCCAGGGAAAATTCCTGTAGACAAAAAGTCTGCAAAAATGTTGACTATTCTTTGAAAATTCCTTCAGGGTCCTTTGACCCGTAGCTTCTCTGAATTCCTTCAGACTTTTGTCTAAAGGAATTCCTTTAGACAAAAAGTCCAAAGGAATTATTTCTTTGCCTTGGTCTTTTTCAATTGTTTTAAACAAAAAATCCAAAAGATTTACTTAATTGTTTCCTTGAAAATAAACCTTATCGAAGGGTGTTTTGTTCGATTAAGTGTCCTTCACAAGGGCACATGTCCTTCAAGAAGCCCTTTGGAATTTTTCCTTTTGAACTATTCCTTTGAACTATGGCCTTGAACCTTTGTATTGAACCAAGATGTTGAACTAATCAATTGAACCAAAAATGGTTCAAGATGATGGTTCAATGAATGAACCAACTGAATGAACTAAGCATTGAACTTGCCTTTGAACCATGTCTTTGAACCTTTTTATTGAACCTTTTTGTTGAACCAACCATTGAACCAAGTTTTGGTTCAACAGTTTAAACAAAGCTTTGAAAATGTCTTCGAACCTGTTGTTGAACCTTGAGACGTTGAACCAAAGGATGAACTGAAAGAATGAATTAACTGAGTGAACTATTTGTTTGAACCAAAAGATGCTGAAATGAAGGAAATGAACCACTTGAGTGAAATAAAGTGTTAAACCACTTGATTGAAATGAGTCATTGAACCGTTCCTTTTGTTTAACCAACCATTGAACTTTGAACCCATTTAACCTTTGAACCAAAGTGGTTCAATGGTTCAACGGTTCAAGCCACCTTGATTTGGCCAAGTGTTTGGAATCTGATGAACCAATTGCAATGATTGAACTTTGAACCTTGATGAAGTGCTTAACTCTTGCCAGAAATGTTGAAGTTGTTGAACCTTTGAACCAAAGTGGTTCAATGGTTCAATGTTTCAATGGTTCAAGTCTCTTTTTGCACTCAAATGTTTGTTGATGAAGATTTTCAACTAAACCAAAGCTCTGAACCAATTCTGGAAAATGACTAAGTATTGAAAAATTAATTCTTTTGATGGAAACCACCTACAGAAGTCTTTGAACTTATATAAATGAACCTACCTGCATAGTCCATAGATTTTCCTTTTCCTGTTGAGTTTGTAGATTTTCTGAGAAGCTTGGAAAATGAGGAATTTGAATGTCTAGGACAAATTTTTAAAATGGAAGATACAATTTTGGTCTGTAAGACCAAAATATTTCAAATGTTGTCCAAAAAATGATAGCTATTTTTGGGGGA
This sequence comes from Torreya grandis, assembly GCA_037957365.1. Lineage (NCBI taxonomy): Eukaryota > Viridiplantae > Streptophyta > Pinopsida > Cupressales > Taxaceae > Torreya > Torreya grandis. The sequence goes on along the minus strand of JARHVA010003475.1, from coordinate 1,142,103 downwards.
CAATAGAAAGTATGGCATGCACAATAATTTTGAGTGTGTCACTAGGATGGACTAGACATCCTCAACACCCTACTATGTAGAGAGTTTCCTACATACCAATACTCTGAAGAGGGATCAATTCTGATAAAGTTCTCCACCTAGTGTTTGATGTATGTGTATGTGAATTCTAGAATGAGAGTGGCCTTAGATGACTTGAATGTGCTTAGGATTTGAAATGCTTGAAAACTAGACTTAAAGATATTGTAAATGGTAGTATGCATAAAGTAGGGTAGAATAGGGATCAAATACATTGATTTTTCACAACTTTGTCTTTGGTTTGAATAGTTTTTTGCATCTATATTCCATCTAGTGAATATAGGTAGATTAGACTTATAGTTATAGGCTTTTATTACTTGTGTGGATAATAAAATGAGCGTAGGTTGATGTTATGTGGGGTACACATTTGAAAAACTATATGTTGGGAAGAGCTAGTTCTAAGAATAATAGTACCCAGTTGGGGACACTAGCGCCATGTGGATGTAGTTTCCCAAATGTGGGGCTAATGTCCACTTTGAAAACTACTAAGAAAGTTGTGTTGGGATCTAGGAAGATAGTTCTAGGACTATGTTATGACTAGTTGTAGGTGACTATGGTTTGTTTAATGACTAGAAATGTAACTTTAATGCATAATTATAGGTCTATGGATATCCTAAGGATAGGTTAACTCAAACAACACTCTTAGTATCTAATTACCAATTTTAAGTGATTACATTTGCCCACCTTTTATGTTGGTAATACAACAAAGTGAAATGACTAGTATAAAGGAAAAATAAGTATACCTAGACTTACCTTGAAAGTGAAGCTGTTGTATTTAATCTTGAATATGTGAGTCTAGGTCTACATATGTGGAACATGATCCAAATCAATTTCCTACACTAAAACATGAAAAAATTAGTCCTTACTTAAGAGATAATCAAAAGTAAAAGACTATGCTAAAATGAAATAATTGAGTAAATCTAAGTAAAAAGAGAAGAAAGGAATGAATACACCTCATTGGGTACACAAACTTATGCATAAACTTGGTGACAATATATGTGTTTGAGTATAGATAGTGAACATATCATTGAATAACATGGACACAACTGATATCTTGCTCAATCCTCATATGGGTTTCTCAATAACTCAATCTGGTTTTGACTCCATCATTTCCCACCCCTACTCGGTACATCTTGATTTATATTAATAGATTGGATAAAACTGAAAGCGTGTCTAACCCTCTCATATAGATCATGAATCCATCATTTCCCTTTCTGTGAAGTAGATGCATTTATAACTAAACTGCACAAAGTGTTGAAAGTATCTAACTAAGTAATTATAACTATGTATTTGGATCCATGACCACTTAGGTATATTAGATAGCTTTGGGCCACTCAAGAATTCCAACCACTATAGATGGAGTAAGGCATGAATATGGTGACAACCTGAAACATGATAGCAAGTGTATACAACATAGAGAATGACATGGACTTTTCCATTCCATATAATCAACCTAACTAAACACATGCTACCAATCTAGTATCTAAATATATTAAATTTGAATCAAGTATGTAATAGTTGAACCTGTGTAAATGATCTAAATGTATGAGTGATCACGTTATGTATGATGTTGAAAGTTGCCATTGATGTCATGTATTTGTGTACTATCATTGATGTCAAGAAGTATCACTAAGGTGAGAGTTGGATTTGATGTCATATGCCTAAGTTCATTGATGTCAAAGGAATTTTGAGGTCAAGTGTTGGGTTACAAGAAGGTAACTATGGTCATTAGTATGAGGTTGATTATTTGAGCTTACTAGTGTGGCATTAAGTGATCCAATGGAGTGTCTTGTGAAGCATAGTGAGGTATGGTGAAATGAGTGGACACAGGTATGTGGTGTTATTTGAGGTAGTATAAGTTTCATGTATTTAGTGAATATATTTAGGGCTTCATGAGTTTAGAGAGAGAAATTGTATTCATGTCTTGTGTGTTCAAAAAGGCTAGTTTAATCTTGGGTAGTGACCTATATGGTTTAAGGAAACTTGGTCAAAGAATAATGGTGGGAGATGTTGTGGATCCTAAATAAAATGTCTGAGAGGTGATTATTAATCTTTAGAAGGTGAATTAAAGATCTCAAAGTGGTATAGTGCCAAGTAGGTATGTTTGATAGACTAGTTCTTAAGTATGGATATAGATTATAGAGTCATTATGGTGGTGATATGAATGTGTATGAGATTAAATTTTTGAAATGCAATGTTATAGAATGTGAGAAAGGTGTTGAGTTAGTCACATGACTCTCAGAGTAAGCTAAATGGGTAAGTTCTTATTTAGTGGTCTTTTTATGGACCTAGTCTTAAGACCTTAGATGGTAGAATGAGGTATCATGATCAGGTTTTGAGTCTTTTGAGATCATGTGAGCATGGATTGATATTTTACATGTTATTTATAGTATTTTGGTGTAGTTTTAGGTCCTTAGTTGAAGTAAAAAGCATGAAAATGAGTTTGAAGGTCTCTTATGTGTGAAGAATGAAGAGATAAAAACCCAAGAAGGATTTTTTGAAGCTTGTTGGCATGTACAACCTATGCATGGGGTATTGAGTAGTTCATGGTATTTTGGTAAGGGTCCTAGTTTTATTTTCCTATCATTGGTTTTGGAGTTGAATGGAAATCCTTTATGAATGATTGCTCAGAGTAAAAACAAGTTTTGAGTGCTTTGAAACCCTAATGATGACCTGATATGGAATATGTGATTCAAAAGTGATCATAATGGTTTGGTTGACATAGTATGATGATTTTAGGTTGTATTAAACTCTCTCATTCATCTCAAAATGGATTTGGTTAGAGAAAGGAGGGATAAAATGGTGAGTTACAGGTTTGTTTGTGAAGAATTTATAGTAGCTCTTAAAAGTTGTATTAGACAAAGTTAATAAAATTATGGAGGATGATGTTTGAGAATTTTAGTCCTTGTCTATTAAGATTTTTATATAATTTATACACCTTAAATATTCTAAACTAGTCATGGAAGTTGACCTATTACTAAAAAGCTTAATGAGGTAGATGGTGAGAAAAACCAAGCAAAAGTGGGAATGAGATTAGGTAAGTGTTGTCATGGACTATGGAATTGAATTAAAATGTTTATAAATACTGGTAAATCATGTTCATGATGATCATAAGTTTTGGAGATCCTTTTATATAGGAAAAAGTTTCTCATAAAGTTGACTTGTCTGGTTGTGAAAGGTTTGTGAGAGAGGTCAATAGATTGATCTATAAGACCAATAATTAACACTATAACTTATGATATATATATTTGAGTATGTTCTATATGTCAAATATTAACCATTCATGTGCATAAGTTGTCTTTTAAATGTCCTTATATGAGCTAAAAACAATATTCATTAGGACTATGTTTTTAGGAATTTTGGTAGTCTTTTGTGTGCTAGTAAAAATGGTGTTCCTAAGTCATTTTGCCCACTTTTTAAGTGATTAAATCATATGGTGATTTTGTGTGTGTGTGTGTGTGTGTGTGTGTGTGTGTGTGTGTGTGTGTGTGTGTGTGTGTGTGTGTGTGTGTGTGTGTGTGTGTGTGTGTGTGTGTGTGTGTGTGTGTGTGTGTGTGTGTGTGTGTGTTTTTGTGTGTGATTTTATCCTATAAAATCATATGTAATGTTATAAAGTTGCAGTACAATTGATATAAGCCCAATACTTCATGATAATGTTTTAAGGCTTATTGGCAATTCTGAGTAGTCATCTAACAAAGATGAGTTTGAGGTGCTTTACCCAGAGTTGAAGAGTATAATTCAAATTAATATGATATAAAGGTATTTTATTTAAATATTATTGCATGTATAGTCATGAAATGTCATTATATAGAAATTGGTGGTCAATTATTTATGACTGGGTTTTGGAGCATTCAGGTAGTTTTGAGTGGTCATGTTGCAGAAGTGAGTTTAAGTCTTTAATCTATATGTTGGAGTGTCTAATGAATTTATTGATGACCTATATGTCATAAATTTTCCATCCATATTTTATTGTTCCTATAATGTGAATCTATAGGCTATATGAGCTTCATCTTTGTAGATAATGTTTTTGAGGTAATTAGGCCTAATAGGTCTGTAAGGCCTAATTGTGCTTTCAAGGTGTGAGCGAAGGAGTTATGAATTATTGATCATATATGAGGTTATTTAAGGTTTTCAGTTAAGTTTTTTAAAGGTTTTAGTTCATTTTTGAGTTCCATATGGACCATATAGGTTCAAGTTGTTCTGTGGAGAGGATAGACCTAATTGCAATTAGGTCTCTAGTAGGCCTAAAAGAAGAAAGAGGACTAAGTGAGTTTGGCCGACCTAATGGTGATATTATTTTGATCGATTAATATTTTTAACATGTAATAATAATTTTTTTATGATTTAAACTAATGTATTAGTGTCTTTTATGACCAAGAGAGTATGTGAGCAAGTGACTTGTATTTATACAAGGCCTAATAGACCTAATTGTGTGTGTAGTAGAGAAGACACCTTTGAACAAATAAGAGGGTAGATTATTAAGGATAAGTACGTATTTAAAAATATAAAAATATTGGATATATGTTATTATAAACATATAATATATTTTTTTCATGTGGATATCAAGGTCAGTTGACCTAATAAACCTAGTAAGAGGCATATTGAATGAGGAAGCCTAAGAGGCGGGTTTGAGAGAGATAGAAGTGTATAAAGAGAAGAAGAAGGTAATCACCATATGATGTGTGATTTAGGTATTTTAAGGTGATAAAATTTTCCATGTGGATTAGTTTGTGCTGAGTCATCTAGGGGGTTCCTACCTCCTTTCAAGTTGGTGCTTGTTAAAGGCTAGTTGAGTGGGTGCTTGACTAGTTAGGGGTTGGTGCTTCTTGTTGGGTTGGTAATCAACTAAATTTGACTAATTAATTATAGGAATGTATTACAAGATGTGTATCAATGGTTTTTGTCCCATATGAGGGTTTCTCATACATATCTTGTATTCATGTGTTATGTTCTTACTTCATGTTTATATGAATAGTTCTAAATGCATTATTTCATCAGTATATTGGATTGAATGGTTTAAGAATGATAAGTAGAATTGAATGTAAATTTTTAACATTAATTCACTCCCATAACCTTATTGGTTTTACTTCTAAATATTGGGATCAGATAAGGTCCTTTGAATAAGATTGATAGCTTGAAAGTGATCTTAGAAGTACAAGATGGCTAAGAAACTAAGGAAACAGAATTAGGAGTTGAGATCTATGGTCAAGGTTTTTGAGGATCAAGTATGTAACTTGAAGACTAAGTTGGATAACAGATCCAAATAAGATGATATGACTATTTAAGATCTTAAGGATCAGTTAGGGGTTTCTAATACAAGTTTTAGATTAAATGAGGTTGAGTGTGATCAGTTAAAGACTTAGCTAGGTTTCTTGAAGGTTGAGCATGAGTAGCTTTAAGTCAAGATAAGTGAGTTTAAAAAGAGAAAGAAAATTTAGATCAAATTAAGGAATTTTCCAACATTTGTAGAAACATAAAAATACCTATCAATTAGCCGAATTCCATAAGAAAGGTCTCAACGGATGAGCATTCATAAAACTATGGAAGGAGAAGCAATTGTTCAAAGTGAGATGAAAATCATCATCAATAAATAGGTATAAGTGATGTTTGTTATAATTATCACAAGGTTGATCATATTTTTATATTTTGTCCAATTGGAGTAAGTAGGTCCTCAAGATATGTCAAGGGAAATAGAGCTTATAAAGTACATAAGAAGGTTCAAGCATTTGTGTGGAAACCAAAGACAATCAAGGTTGATCATATTGATCCCAAGAGTCAAATGGACTCTTTTATTTGGTAGAATAAGGATCATAAGTGGAGTTTCAATAACATGTGTTGTCTGCATATGTTGACAAGATAGTCAGAGAAGATGAATTATGATAAAAAAGATAATTCAAATGTTCTAGTCAAGCCTTAATGGATTCTAAAGAGAGACTATAATTCTCATGATTGCAAGGTGGCTAAGAAGAGTGGATTAGATATATGTGAATCTCCTAATTTTTTTTGTTTTATTACCCTATGGAAGAGGGTGACTCCATTAAACTTCATAGAGACACTCATCAACTAGTGGAAGAGTGTTGGTTGCTTGGTCTGAGGGGGAGATATTTAGATTGTTCATGAGCTTCAAGAGTAGGTGTGTATACTAAATATATATATATATATATATATAGTAGTCATGAAGATATTTATGTTATGGATTGTCTAAAATACTAATGTGTTCATAAAGATAAGGTGAGATTGTTAAGTCAGAGATGGAAGTGTTATTGAAATTTCATGAGAGGTATGTAGAAAATAATGACAATTGGTTGTGAGCCTAATCTATGTTGAGGTTTGGAATTAGTTTCAAGAGGCTTTAAGGAAGTTGATGATGTCCTATTAAGTCAAATGGATTTTTAAAGCTATGAATACAAAGGAAAGATTCTTCAGTTGGTTTCAAGAATGAGATTGCATCAAGACTTTGATCTATATGCTCTAGTGATATCAGGGAAGGTAATCATTCTTATATTTGAGTCCATTTACCTAAGGTTTTCATGAAGTTAGGGGGAGAATAGTTGAATTATCTATATGATGAGATCCTATGTGGGGAGTTATTATAGAATAAGTTATTATCATTGATATCAAAATGAGGAAGAATGATCAGATTGAGAGAAGTATATGTTTGAGTTCAAGATCTTGTTGAAGGTGGTTGAATGTAAAAGAATGTAAGGTTACCATATGATTAGTGAGATTAGGTTGAAAATTATCTATGCTCTTATGATGGTACCAAGTGTAAGAACAAAATGGGGGCTTTTTGTATATTCACATTATTTATTTTAGTGTTTATAATATCTAAAGATGCATCTACGTGTATGAAGACCTATGATGGTTTTGAGAAGCTTGAAATGTGAGCATGGTCTTAAGGGGATATTTGTAGTTATATGTTTAAAATTTGTCTAATTCAATAGATATGAGCCTAAAGTGATTTTTTATTAGCATTTCATTGATGATTATGGAGCACAGGTCCAAGGATCAGTTGGTAGCTTGTTTGTATTGCAAAGAGGGAGAAAATGTGTGTGTAGAAGACCCTTTGTCATTAATGTAAATGGGGGATAAAGTCCTTTATGTAAATATTTCATCTTGAGAGAGAGAGAGAGAAACAACCTATTGAGAGAGGTTTGAGAATGATTAGTTCATTCGTGGTTTTCCATCAATGATAAAGGGGGAGATTATTTAAAGTTATCATTGATGTCATGTATTTGTGTACTATCATTGATGTCAAGAATGATCAATAAGGATAGAGTTGTATTTGATGTCATATGCCTAAGTTCATTGCTGTCAAAGGAATTTTGAGGTCAATTGTTAGTTCAAAAGAAGGTGGCCATGGTCATTGGTATGTGGTTGATTATTTGAACTTGCTAATGTGGCTTTCAGTGATCCAATGGAGTGTCTTGTGAAGAATAATAAGGTATGGTGAAATGATTGGACATAGGTATGTGGAGTTTTTTGAGCCAGTGTAAGTTTCATGTCTTTTGTGAATATCTTTATAGTTCCATGAGTTTGGAGAGAGAAATTGTATTCATGTCTTGTGTGTTCAAGAAGGCTAGTTTAGTCTTGGGTAGTGATCTATATGGTTTAAGGAGATTTGGTCAAATTATAATTATTTTATATGTTGTGTATCCTAAATAATATGTCTAATATGTGAGTAGTAAGCTTTAGAAGGTGTCTGGAAGATATCAAAGTGATATAATGCCCAGTAGGTCTATTTGATAGACTAGTTCTTAAGCATGGATATGGCTTGTAGAGGCATGATGGTGGTGATATGGATCTGTATGATATTTAAGTTGTGTAATGTAGTTATATAACATGGGATAAATTTTTTGAGTCAGTTACATGACTCCCAGAGTAAGCCAAAGGGGTAAGTTCTTCTTTAGTGGTATTTTTATGGACCTAGTCTTAAGACCCTATATGATAGAATGAGGTATCATGATCAGGTTTGGAGGATTTTGAGCTCATTTGATCATGGATTTAGGTTTTAAATGTTTTTTAAAGTATTTTTTTGTATTTTTAGGTCCTAAGTTGAATTAAAAATCATGAAAATGAGTTTGAAGGTCTCTTGTGTATGTAGAATGAAGAGATGAAGACCCGAGAAGGATTTTTTGATGATCATTAGCACATAAAAATTATGCATGGTGTCTTGATAAGTTCATGGTAGTTTTTTAAGGTTCATAAGTGTATTTTATTTGCATTAATTTTTTATTTTAAGGTCAATCCTTCATGAATGATTACTAGGAGTAGAAATAGGGTTTTAGTGCTTTGAAACCCCAATAGTAGCCTAATATGGAAGAAGTGATTAAGAAAGTTATTATAATGGTTTTTTTGACCTATTTTGATTGTTTTAGGTTTTATTTAACTCTCTAAATCATCTTTAGGTGGCATGGTTAGAGAAAGGAGAGAAAATATGGTGAGTTATGAGTTTATTTGTGAAGAATTTATAGTAGCTCTCAAAAGTTATATTGGAAAAAGATGCTAAAAGGATGAAGGATGACATTTTAATATTTTATTGTGTCCATGAATATTTTTTTACAATTTATAGACGTTATATATGCTAAACCAGTCTTGCAAGTTGACCTATCACTAAAAATCCTAGTAGATAGTGAGAAAAACTAGGCAGAAGTAGGAATGAGATTAGGGAAGTGTTTTCATGAACTAGGGTTGAATAAATTGAATTAATTTTTTTTAAATACTATTAAATAATTTTAATTATGATTATAATTTTTTCATATTCTTATATATAGCAAAAAGTTTCTCATAAAGTTAACTTGTTTGGCTATGAAAGGTCTATGAGAGATAAGGTCAACAAATTGGTCTATAATACCAGTAGTTAACACTATAAATTGTAATATATATACTTTAATATGTTATATATGTCACAAATTAAATATTAATTTTCATAATTTTTCTTTTAAGTATCCTTATAGGAGCTAAAAACAACATTCATTAGGTTTATGGTTTTAGTAATTTTGGGAGTCTTCTATGTGCTAGTGAAAATGGTGTTCTTGAGTAATTATTCCTAGTTTGGAAGTGATTAAAGAATATTTTGATGTTATATATTTGTCACGGGATACTTGAAATTCATATATAATGTTTTAAAGTACCATTAAAAGTGATATAATCCTAATACTTCATGACTATGTTTTTAGTAGTCATCTAGTAGAGATGAGGTTGAGGTTATGTGATCATATTTAAAGAGTATAATGAACATTAATATTTTTTTAAGGTCATTTATTTTAATATTATTAAATTTATAGTCATTAAATTTCCTTATATATAAATTGGTGGTCAATTGTTTATGACTAGGTTTTGGAGCATTCAGGTAGTTTTGAGTGGTCATGTTACAAAAGTGAGTTTGAATTTTTAAGATATATTTTGGAGTGTATAATTAAATTATTTATGACCCTAATTTCATTAATTTTATATCCATATTTTATTTTTCCTCTAATGTGTTTCTATAGGTTGTATGATCTTCATCTTTGCAAACAGTGTTTTTGAGGTAATTAAGCCTAATAGGTTTGGATGGCCTAATTATGATTTCAAGGTGTGAATGAAGGAGTTGTGAATTATTGAGAATATAGGAGGTAAGTTAAGGTTTTTATTTAAGTTTTTAAAAAAAAATTATTTCATTTTTGAGGTCCATATAGGCTGTATAGGTTCAAGTTGCTCCATGGAGAGGATAGACCTAATTGTAATTAGGTCTCTAGTAGGCCTAAAAGAAGAAAGAGGACTAAGTGAGTGTGGATGATATAATGGTGATATTATTTTGATTTATTAATATGTGTAACATGTCCTAATACATTTTTTTATTTAACCTAATGTATTAGTTTCTTTTTCGATTAAGAGAGTATGTGAGCAAGTGAATTGTATTTATACAAGGCTTAATTATGTGTGTAGTTGAGAAGACACCTTTGAGAAAATAAGAGGGAAGATTGTGAAGGATAAATATGTATTTAATACAATAAAAATATGGGATATATACTATTATTATAATATAATATATTTTGTACAGGTAGATATCAAGGTTAGTTAACCTAATAAATCTAGGAAGAGGCATATTGAGAAAGGAAGCCTAAGAGGTAGGTTTGAGAGAGATTGAAGTGTATGCAAAAAATAATAAGGTGATCATTATATATTATGTGAGAAACATATTTTTATGAATTTCATACAAATTTATAGGTTTTTGATTTGGTATTGATCCATCTAAGGGTTTGGTGCCTCCTTGAAATTTGGTGTTTGCTAAAGACTAGTTGAGTGGGTGTTTGACTAGTTAGGGGTTGGTTTTCTTTATTAGGTTGGTGATCATCTAAACTTGATTCATTGCTTATATTAATATAGTCAAAGATTTTTATTATTTTATTTTATCCCCCATGAGGGTTTCCTAGATAGATCTTGTGTTCATGTGTTATGTTCTTGCTTCATGTTCATATGAATGGTTCTAAATGCATTGTTTAATCACTACATTGGTTTGAATTTCTAACAAATGATAAGTGGAATTGAATTTAAAGTTTGAACATTAATTCACTCCTCCCATATATCAATATTTATTATTCCATCACTTTATGCCCCAAATATAATAAACTAGTATGAATCTGAGTTGAAATGAATGTATTTGAGCGAAATCTAAACATAATTGCCAAACCTATGATTATATCTATGCAAATATGTACTATACCTAGTATACTAGTCTGAATGATATGGATTTTTCTAAATTTAGGCCACTAAATAGTATCACCCTATAGTGAACAATAGTTCCATGTGGAATTAGTGTCCCAATTTGGGTGTTAATGATTGACTGGTCTAATTTTTGTGTTATATAAACTAAATTTTGAGCATATGTTCTATTTTGTGTTTTCCCTAAGTTTGATATCTAAAACTGAGCATGTATGCTAAAATGTATCTTTGAAAAGTAACATAGGAGCCTAATATCTATGACAAACACCTTTGAATTCCCCCCCTTTTTAGGTTAATTGAAAAACTTGTGTAAGAACTTACCTCTAAATAATTTGCAAACTGTGTTAGCTAGAGCATGTGTATGATATTCCAATATAATGTAAAACATAACATTAGAATGTAAATATATCTAAGCATAAGTATGAATGTAAATGTATCTAATTATAATTAAGAAATGTAATACATATATTATAATATAACATTTCATAAGGGTGTTAATATAGGTGTAATAAATGTATATAGTAGTAAAATTTGAGTAGCTATCTAGGGGGATGGGGCATGATGTCTTTAAGGCTACCAAGTAGGAAGTGTAGATGCATGAGCTCCCTCATAGCATTGAAAACTAGTATGTGTGTGTAAAAAACAAATACAAATTTTATGGTGTAGAAGCATACAAGTAAACATAAAATCACATGAGTCACATAAGAGGATAGGCCAAGGGACCATAATATAAGGGACATGAGCACATGCCACTAAATATAAGAATGAATATATACAAGGACATGTTCAAATGTCCACATATGTAATTAACAATTAATTTGGAATAGAGCCACATATAATGGAATTTTCAATTGTATGCATAGAGAATCATGAAAGAGAACACACAAAGGACATGGGCACATGTCCAAGGTTTACAAATAAAGAAGTGGTGTAGAAGCCAAATAACAATGGCATAATCAAATGCCTTTGAAATGGAAGAATCATAAGAAACACAATCAAGTCTAATCTATAAAACTAGAAATGAAAGCATGTATAAATGTGTAGTACAAATCTATATAGATATCAGGATGCATATATATTGAGTCTAACTAGTGATAGTTGACAAAAAAATCTAAGCAATGATGATAAATGATTAATATCAAGATAAATCAATGTGTAAACTATAATGTATAGTATGTAAGATATAACTTGGTAGTAGTAGCTGTGTAGGAGATTCCCCAAAGTGGGAGGATGTATCAATCTATAAAACTTAGATTTATATAAAGGGCCTCAATGGGTAGATGATAGTTAGTCTAGATTAATGTAGTGGATTGGAGTCCTTTTTGGTATCTGTAGGCACTCAACAAGAACAAGTGAAGCATATGTGTATGATAAAAACAACTATACTAGGATAGCTAGCAGTATGTAATATATAGAAAGTAGTAGAAATTAAAACATAACAATGCATACAATCTATAATTTATTTATATTTGTGAAATATTTGAATGTTTTTTTTATTTTGACATATTATATTATTTTTTGTGTTTTTTGAGTATAATCTATGTACAAGTATATTAAAATAAATTATGTACAAGGATTGGGAGAAATAAGTAAGTATGTACAAGGGTAGGAACCATACTAACCAATGAGTCTCATGGGAGACTCATTATCACTATGCCTTGTGTCAAAAATAGGAGTGATAATCTCTCGTGCAATGTGATTGCTATGTTATATTTGAATGATGTTATAGTAGGAATTTGAGCATTATTCTTCATCAAAATCATAATATTATTCCACATCAAAATAATAATAACCTAAAATGCTAGAGGGAATTGCCTCATACTATGGAGTTGACCTTTATGAATTATGCTTTGGAAGATTGAATGTGATTTTTCCATTTCAAATTGTACTTACCATAGACATATGGTGCTATGGAAGATCTTTTTATAGAAAACCTATTTTGAGAATGCTTTTTAGTTGAACATTATTTTGACTGTGTAACTTAGGATTTGGCTCATTTTATAACATTTATTATGTATCTAGATGTTTTTCCTTGATAAATTATATCTATGAATGATTTGCCTTAGGATGTTCAATAAATTCCAAACCCTATTGACCAATATTATCAACTACTAGAATAGGAGCAGTGATGCCTTGGGCCTATTTTCCCAAACCTTAACCATGATAATCAAACTATTGTAGATTTTTTCAACCAAAACTATATGGGCTTATTGTATTTTTTCTTCATCTTATTAAGTTTTTAAAACCTTGTGTTGTTATGAGTTAAGCATTGGTAACCATTTTTGTATTGTTTCTAAATTTGACCCATTTTTGAGTTGATATATGTGTCATCATATTTTGTGTGGATGATGTGTCACTATGTGAGTCATCTATATCCATTATCTATTATATTTTCTATTTCAATGCTAAACATGAATTAGTGTGGTGCCCATGCATTATATGATATGAAAAAAAATCTAGATATCCTCATTAGGTGTAGAGGAGGTAGGTTGATCAAATTAGATTTAATCATTTACCTTAATGTCTCACTCGAACTCTTATTTAGACTTTCAATGATTTTGGAATCACTAGTTGTAGATGTACTTTTTTGTGATTTCATGTTCTGATATGTAACATTGTTTTCCACAAATTGACTAGTTGAAGATGTATAAATATGATTTACACTACTTTTCCATGGAGACCTTTATCTTATAAATTTATTTTCCAATGTTATAATCCTTTCATGCAGTAGTTGATTTTGATTTGTAAACTTGTAATTATCTTGCTCATACTGGTAAGTTAATCACATATATTTTCATATGTTAAAACCCTAGTTGTTTATGTTTGAACATGTAGACACATACTCTATAGGGAAGAGGTGTGAATAGGATGAGTAGGGGAATTAATGACATTGTTATAGGATTATTCATCTCATGGAGGGATTATATCATGGACCTAATTAGATTAAAATTAACTATCACCCTCATGGAGATGAGGAGGAGAAGGAGATGTTTTCTTGTACATAAGATATGACATTGAAACTTGAAACATAGTTAACTTATGTGTTAAATCCTCTGTGTATGGGTTTGCTTATTAATATAGTTCTATATAGGAGAAATATAACATGTTATGAGATATGACATATATTTCAATTGATATAAAACATCATATATAAAGATGTTTATGTCTTTTCTAAGTTCATTCTGAATAAATGGGAACAAGCATGTAAATAAAAGTATTAGACTTTGAAAAAAAAGTGATTAATTTATTCTATCATTATGATCATGATTATATTAATTATAAGGTATGTGAATCTAAAATCTAAGTTTTATAAATAAAATATGAGTATAAATAGAAAAGGATACAAACCCTAAGTGTGTCTAGGTTAGGTTTTTCTAGATATAGGATTTCTTTGTGCCAATTTAAATTATATGTAAATAAATTGATCCCCAAATATGAAATTTATTTAATTAGATAGGTTGTCTAAAACATGAAAAAATCATAAGTATACAACCCTAAATTATTGTGAAATTTTTTGGATTAATGCAAGCTAGGGTTTGGAACAATATTCAAATTAAGTTGGGTTCACCAAATGACTTAACATTTTTAGTGTTTTACACAAGTAATTATTATGTTTGGTGAAGGGGCTGAGGTGCCTAAATTAGTTAAATAAATATGAAATAATTAAGTATTAAATTTTTTATGACTTTTGAACTTGTTTTAATTTCTAATAATAGAAAAAAATGTGGATAAATAGAGACTTATATAAAAATTGACTATCATGGATGATCTATGTTCTAAAATATGAGATCCAGGTAGTAGTCAGTGTCATCAATAAGATTATGTTATTTGTCTACTCCCTAGACAATAGTGCCTAGTTTGGATAGTAACACCATCTATGTGTAGTGTCCTTAATTTGGTACTAATGTCCCCTTTGTAGGAATGTTACTATTTTTGGAGAGCACTTGCACATGCATCTATATATTATGTTCTTACATGACTTAAACTTGGAGCTCTGTGTTGTACCTAGAAAACTTGATTTGATGTGCAAACCCTAGTCTCCTTGCAAGTATGGCATGAGCAATAACTTTGAGTGTGTTAGTAGGTTGAACTAGACATAATCCACACCCTATTATGTAGATATTAGACTACATACCAATACTCTGAAGAGGGATGAAGTCTAATGTAGTTTTCCCACATAGTGTTTGATGTATGTGCAAGTGAATGCTAGAATGAGAGTGGCATTGGATGTCCTTGAATGTGATTGAGATTTGAAATGATTGAAAACTAAACTTAGGGCTGCTATAAATGGTATTATGCACAAATTAGGGAATAATAAGGATCAAATACCTTGATTTTGCATAACTTTGTCTTTGGTTTGAATACATTTTTGCATCTATATTTCATCTAGTGAATAGAGGTGGATTAGAATTATATTTATAGAGTAATGTTACTTGTGTTGATAATAAAATGAGCTTATGTTGACCTTAGGAGAGGTACATGTTTGAAAAACTATCCAATAAGAAGAGCTAGGGATAAGATAGTAGTGCCCAATTGGGGGCACTAGGGCCATGTGGATTTAGTATCCCAAATGTGGTGCTAATGTTCACTGAGAAAATTGCTGAGAAAATTGGGTTGGGATCTCAGAAGATAGTTATAGAACTATGTTATGACTAGTTATAGGTGACTATGGTTTTCTGAATGACTTGAAATGTAATTTTAATGCATAAGGATAGTTATATGGCTAGCTTAGGGATAGGTTAACTCAAGTGACACTCTTATCATCCAATAACCACTTTTAGTTGATTACACTATATTTAAACATACTTAATAAAAGAAAGAGTCAAAGGATAATGGATATTAATTAGGTGAGGGGATGTGTGTAAGACTATCTTATTTACCTCTTTAACACTGACATCTTCACTACAATTTCCATGATATACTTGTATTAAAAACTCATTCCATATTGCCCTAATTTTCTTCTATCCAAATTTCCCTGGAGAGAAATTTTGAAGACATAATCCTTCATTCAATTTTGTGTTTACTACATGATATATGTTATTAAAATTTTGGAAATTAGATCAATTTTTTTACTTTTGTATTGATCTTATATGTAGCATGGCTATTATATGATTCATAGTAATTTTCATTCCCACTAAATATTGTTCAAAAAATATTATATTCATCGCTTGAATATGCCAAAATTATATTTAAAACTATTGATAGATGGTTGTCACATAATTTGAAATCTTTTATAGTTTACATATTCGACTTCCATTATAAAATTTATACATTTTACTAAAAAGCATTAGAAATTATGTGAGATTCAATGCATTAAGATAAAAATAGAAACATATAGAGACTAAATTTGGAATGTGAATACACTTATGCTCACCTATGTTCTTATGATTGGTATAATTTCATGGATATCAAAGTGGCTATGTCTATATCATCAATGTTTAGATATGTAAGCAAAGAGAGGAAAATATGTTCATTGGATTATGGACTCCCTATTAGATGTGCATAGAACCATCAACTTTATTTTCTATATCAACCTAGTATGTTGTAATAATTCAAGGTTCTATAATTATTCTTCTCATGGATCCATAAGACTATTTTCACATAAACCCTACATTCATGGATATCACTACTTTTCCCATCATAATACATCATATCATCTCATCTAAATGAAGGATGTAAAAAAAGAGAAACCAAATTTGGATTGATTTATAAAATACCATTTGAGATATGGATCCATTAAAACCCACTCATTATGCACAATGACATCATTGGATGGTCTGTATCTTCAGATGCTTCCAAAATCTAATGGGATTTCAATCAATTTGACATGTTTGTCACTAAGAGGCCCTTCATTAGTCTTTGTAACTAATATAAACTCCTTTCTCATTATCATTTTGCATATGCTTATAAGGCCAAATTTATTGTATTGGTTATGTCTGCACATTGACAAGGAACTATAAGTGATGCCTTGAAACATATCTCCTCCTTATAAACCATATAACTCCATGTAAATGTTATTTCATCAAAATATCCAAATCCATAGTCATTAACTTCCTTTTTTCCACATTATATGTAAAACCTATCATTTAAGACGCCATAAACATATTATTAGATTTTTAAAAAAATCTACTACACCCATATCAATCAAAATCCCTTAAAAAATCAAAATTTTGCATGTTCTGTGGAGAAAAAATAGGTTCCAATGGAAGTAGGAGATTTTGAAACTTTTTTCTTATGCTTAGAAAGAGGCCTACATAATCTTTGACAACCACATTATTTACTATAATTTAATGGCAAGAATATAAACTATATTTACAATATATAAACAATAAAATGATGGAAATAATAAACAAACAAATAAGAAATAACTCATAAACTCCATGAATGATACCAAAATGATATATCTTATTAAATAAGTGTCCTGATTTTCCTTCTACTCACAATGGCCTATAAAGGATTTTCCTCTTCCTTTCACATTAATCTATGACTTCTTTTGCCTTTTCCTTTTGTTTTGTCTTTAAATAATTTTTTCATTTTTATATAACTTATAATAAATCACATAGGTGAAACAATAATGGATTATATATAACCTACACTATAAAGTGTATTACCTTGGTAACTAGCATCTTTAATAAGTGGTGACTTAGACACATATATGTTGAATTGGGCTAGAGGAGATCATGAGGTATGGACTCTATGAATGGTGTTTTCCATAGAATACCAATTACTACAATATTTTATAACAAAGAATCTCAATCCATTTATCTTGAGGTTAGAGCACCATATATTAGATATAGATCAAAGATTTAGTGTGCTCAGCTATGCCTTGAAGTGAACTATTATGACATGGTGGGTAGTGCCTAGAGAAAAAGAATTATAATGGGATGAAGCATGAAATTTTTTACAAGCATGATTTCAGTTACTACTTATTTTTAGAATAGAGTGGCCATTATTTCAATAAGGCCAATGTCTTGAGATACACATTCATAAATGTGTAGATATATGGCTTGTGCAAGTGTTCAGTTGAGATACTATGTTCATATTTTCAACCACACACTATCACCACTTCTAATTATGTGGTATATGAATCAAGAGAGTAGGAGGGAGACTAAACATTGGGCATAAGCAAAACAATATTGTATTTAAAATTTGATTTTTAAACATGAAAATTTATTAGTGCACAATGTGTTACAAAAATTGAAAACCTTTTTTATGTTATAGCTAGGTAGAAGATTTTGGAACTAAAAAATACACATCATCACAATAGAAACCAGCTCAAGATTTAAATCTAGTGATTCATAATTAGAAGGCCAATAAATAGGAATAATGTCTTCTTAAAGCCTATAATATAATTACAAATAAGCTAGTAGAATCTAATTATACTAATGGGGATATGGATTTATAAGGCTTATTTGAACTAGAGTCATAAGCAAAACCAAAAAATGTCCAAAACATAAAATAAGCTGAAGAAGAAAGTCTACTCAATGTAAAACATTCTATAATGAGAGGGAGAATGAACTCTATGAGAGGTAATACCTAGTGGATCTATCAAAATATATCAAGGACCACTAAAGAAGATTGAAGAAAATATTGGAACAGATCCCATGCCCAAACTTGAAACTTTGAGAGACTATTAGGCACAAAATGAGATTTTGGAGGCTTTGCAACTGTTAAGACATTATTAGGATGTCTTTCTGACTAAGTCATAGAAGTTAAAGGTCTATATCCATCATTGGTAGATATTGGCATTGAATTGAAAGAGTTTGCTAGACCCATTAAAAATTTCCCATATAGAGAGAATCCTGATATGAAGATGAAATTAGAGGCTAATCTAGATTGCATGAAATAAGTAGGGATCATCTATCTAGTAGAAAAGGTAGATTGGGTTAGTCCCATAGTAGTGCAACTAAATAATTTTGGTAAGATTCAAGTATATGGGGATTAATGTGCACTAAATTATGTTTGTATTAATGATCCTTTTCATATAACATTGATAGATGAGGTTCTCAAATCAGTCATAGGCCATGAGGTATATTCATTCATAAATGGATTTAGTGGATACCATCAAATTCCTATTGAAGAGGAAGACCATGATAAAAAAATTATAATATAATGAGGTTTGTTCGCATATAAGGTAAAACCCTTTCATCTTAATAATGCTCTAATATTTTTATCTAGGGCTACGGTAATGACATTTAAATATTTCATTCAAGATTTTATGAAAGTATATTTGGATGTTTGTGTTATTTTCTCTTTGTTTAAAGATCATTTATCTAAGCTGGGTTTAATGATAGAATGGTGTCAATCCATGTGCATTACATTAAATCTAAACAAATGTTTATTTTTCACACCTTTTAGTTTTCTATTGGGTCACATCATATGAAATGATGAAATTCTAGTTGAATAAGCTAAAATTGAATTAATAGTGGGGATGCCACCTCTAAATAGTTCCATATAGGTGTGAACCTTTTTAAGACATTAGATATTATAAAAAAATTCATCAATAGATATGTATCCATCTCTGCACCACTGGAAAAGCTATTATGGAAAAATATAAGGTTTGAATAGACACCAAGATGTCAAATATCATTTATTGATCTCAAACAAAGGTTAGTATAAATATTATCTTAGCTTTTCATGATTGGAAGCATCCATTTCATGTACATGTAGATGCTTCCAGTATCAAAATAGGAGTTTTCTTAGCACATCTAGGGGATGGTGGGTTAGATCATCATATACACTTTATAAGTAGTAAATTATTAGTTGAAGATAAAAATTATATGACTATAGAGAGATAAGCCCTTATAATGGATTTTACTTTAGAAAAATTTAGGCATTATATTTTGGCCACACCATTTGAGATATTTATATATCACTAGGCCTTACAATACCTGGTTAACAAGCCTAGGATGTGTGGATGGCTATCTAGGTGATAGATGATATTTCACAAATTATATTTCATAATCAATTTGAATATAGGAGGAGATAATGTTGGACTTTGTCATTTTAGTAGGCTCCACAATGGAGAAAAACTAGAATAAATGTAGGATGAATCCTAAATTGTCCATTTGTTTAGAGCCTCTGTGATCCTTGATAATATGGAGGACATTGTGAACTTCATAGAAAAATTAATTTTTATTGTCCACTATGATAAAAGGGATAAGAATAAAATGGTTACATGATCCATTCCTTACATCATCAATATTGTATTCATGCATAATATCAGAAAGTATGATGTATTGTGTAGAGTAGCCTTAGAACATGAGTGACCATAACTTCTTCTAGAAACAA
The DNA here is from genome assembly GCA_037957365.1 of Torreya grandis. NCBI lineage: Eukaryota > Viridiplantae > Streptophyta > Pinopsida > Cupressales > Taxaceae > Torreya > Torreya grandis. The sequence continues at coordinate 1,122,033 of JARHVA010003475.1, read as the reverse complement.
ATCAAGGAGTTGTAAGAGGCCATTTTTGAGGATAAAAAACTATAAGGAATATATTATAGAGTGTTATTTGGTAACAATTTTTTTTAGGATGATCATAGGGTTGAAAACACTATGATGTTTGTCAAAGAATGGGAAAATTAAATCACTAAGATGAGATGCCCTTAGTTACAATGCTAGTATAAAAACCTTTTGAACAATAGGGTATATATATTTTTTATGGAATATAACTCCTCAAAAAAAATTAAATCATGTGAGATACATCATTATTATGACAAACTATTTCATGAAATCGGTGGAAGCTATTGTGACACCAAGATATGGTGTGAAGGATGTTGCTAAATTTCTATATGAGAATATCATAACAAGGTTTGGATTTATAATTAAATTATTTAGTGAAGGATATACTCAATTTATAAATAAAAAATCAAGAATATTACTAATTATTTCATGATATCTAACCACAAAATCATGACATATCATCTGTGAGCAAATGGGCAAGTTGGGGCTCCAAAAAAAGTATTGGGTAAAATTTTGATGAAGATATGCAATGTTAAAAGGGATGATTGGAAGGATCAACTTCATAAAATTCATTGGTAATATAGGACAAATTATATTTGTGTGATAGTATTCACTTTTTTTAAGTTGTATTTTGGTCTTGAGGCAGTTATGCATATACAATACATTATTCCTAGTCTATGCATTATAATGATTAGGAAGTTGGGAAATCATGACTTGTTGAAAGATAGATTGATGGATCTAGTAAAGATGGAGGAAAATAGACAAATATCATAGTGGACATAGGATATTAACAATTTGAGTCAAAAAGTGTGGCATGATCATAACTTATAATCTAAAGAATACAATCTCAAACAATCAGTATTACTCTATGATAGTAGATTTAAAGCATTTTTTGTGAAAGTTATGCATTAGATGGAAGGGACTATATATTATTCATAATTTTTCACAATAGGGTATAATTTTTTTAAGAGATATGTAAGGAACCATTCTTCCAAGGTGTACAAATAATTGTAGTCTTAAGATTTACCATTATTAATCTCTACCATTCATTGCTCACAAAGAGAGAGGGTGTTGAGTAGCATCATGTAACTAGGATTTTTTAATTTTGTTTTGTTTTAGATTTTATTTTTTAGGGTTATTGTATTTTTTTAGTGTGATCTTTGTATAGTATCACATTAGAACAAATCTTAGATAGTCTAGATCATAAAAGTGTGATTTAATATGCAAATTCAATCTAAAGGAGAGATAACTAGTAACATGAACATGGTGGTCATTAATTAAGTCCAAGAATGAGGTGATGTTAAAATAAGTATAGGGAAAGGATGGTTAGTGGTCATTAAAACCCATTAATGACAAGGCACCTGAAATATTTCATCTTTCCTAAAGAATATCACATGGAATAAAGAAAAGATGGACCATAAAAGAAATTAGATAGATTAAAATATGTTGCATCACATCAAATACCTTCTAAAAAATGGATCAAATTATCTAGATGTAGAATAGTAATCATCTTATTAAATAACTATTGGTTGACATAAATTCTAGAGGTAAAATCATGTAAAACCAAAATAATGAATTTATACTCAATGGCCAGATGGATTTGGGTGGATAATACTATATAAAAGAGGGAAAAAACAACATAAATACATTACACACTTTTATAAGCAATATAACTTTACAATCTACATCAAAACCTGATACTTGTGCATATATTTCTCACCAACACTAGACCAATTGAAGAAAGTGTTCAATTTAGTACAAAAAAATAACCATGGATAGGGTACAAATATTGATTCCACTCACTGATACATATAAGGAGGAAATGGATATTGGTCTAGGACTTATAAAAACTAGATATCATGACCCAGACTCTTTTGATTTTTTTGATGCAACAGAAGCTAATATGTTTTCCCATGACCCATAATAAGCAACAAAAGTAAGACAATTATCACTTCAACATTTTATGTGAGGATTTAATTTCAAGTGACTTATCAAATCACCTAATTTTTATTAAATATATGAGTTAATTCTTATTTTGCTTAGTATGTGTAATGAATGTGCCATTCAGTTGTCTCAAGATGTGACCATATTCATTAACCCTACAACCATGTCAAGAGTAATGGGTTTTCCAACTTGGGGTAATTATAATTTTTAGCTCCACATATCTAATTATATGCCAATGCAAAATACACAAGGGTAGGCAAAATAATCCCCATCGATTCTATTTAAGATGATTTGATGTGCATCTTTTTTGAATACATCACCAAGTAGTTTTGGTAAAAAATGAAACGTGCAAATCAAGCAACCAAAGGAGTTCTGTATATTTTGTATCACATGATACACATACATGAATATTTTAATTAGATTAATTTTTTAGCCTCATAACTTATATTAAACATTGATAATATTCTTATCAACACTTTATAGGCTTTTTGAGTACCATATTTTGGTCTTACTCATATATTTCACATAATAGACATCAATAAAAAGACCAGTAAACCATAAGAGATATTTTTGGCCAATTTTTATGTTCAAAAACATTTAAACTAATAAAATAGAGTAATATTATGACCATTTAAGGAGATTCAATGTGTGGTGGTTGGAGATCCAAGCCATGATTATTTTTCACCCCAGGGTACCTCAAGATGTGATGTAGTATCTTGGACAACATGCATAGTTACAAGTTACATAATGGTATATAAATCAAATCACATGAGTTTCTTAAAGCAACCATAATTCCACTAAAATTTTCCCTCACCATTTTAGATGTGTAGGTAGAAATTTTGAGACAGAAATCCCTAGAGGCTAGATTATTACAACCTTTGTGCTCCATACCCCCAAGTGTGCAATAACCTATTAAACCTCAGGGACAAGCTCAAACCCAACCAAAATATCAACTAAATTCACCACTATAAATAAAAATGACTCAATCATATACTAATAAAGTAAAAATTAAGGTACCAACATGATGAATTTCACCTTCACTACCTGAAAAGAGGACATGCCACACAAAGCCCTGACTATATAACAAACATGTTCTAAAGATAGTAGTTGAGTGTGACTTGGTAGAGATAGGAATTAGAGAAGAGGAAGTTATATATTCCATGCTTGTATACATTGGTAATGATGTTTATGATAAATAACATAAGAAATAATTATTTTTATAGAAAGAAGTGTGTACCTTCTAGGTATAGAATCAGGTAATATATGATCTATGGTTTTACATCACCCAACCTCCTCCTTCCATTATAGTTGACACTGTAGATAAATAAGTATCCCAAAAATAGTTTCAAGTGGAACTTTTCTAGTAAAATATAGATATAGGATGCTCTATTCTACATAAGACATAGATCCATTAACACAAGAAAGTCCACCTCCCACATGACTACATAAACCAAGGACCTTTGATACAGCTCAACCTTATCAAAAAATCAAAGATAGGATAGTGTATTTTTTAAACCCAATATATGAGAGTGTATCACAAAAATATCAAAGGCCCATCAATAGTTGTAGTTATTGACTATGAAGAGGCCAAAGAATAACCTCACTTCACCACCAACTTCCAAAAATAAGATATCTACATGAAGAGGTATTATTCTATAATCATCCTCTTCAAAAGATTTATAGTCAATTACAATGATAAAGTCATTCACCCCCCCCCCCATGAATGAACCTGCTTAGACTAATTTTCCATAGCCAAAACCATAACATGAAGCTATGTAAGAATAAGATGATCCAGTAAAAGCACAAGAACAATCTAAGAAGAAGGATAAGGAAGAGAAGAAGAGAAGAAAATAAGAACGAAAGTGTAAGGATACAAAGGAAGAGGATAAACACAAATAATAGGTCACAGAGGAGGAATGTAGGAACAAAATTAAATAAATATAGTCTCAAAATGAAAGAGTCAAAGAAGTAGAGGATAAAAATAAAAGAGATAAATAAGTAAAGGATAAAAAAAAGAGTTAAATAAGTGTAGGTGAATAAGAAAGAACATGAATAAGAATCAAGGAAACATCAAGAAGTACAGGTTGAAAAGAAAAATAAAGAGGACACAAAGGCACTTACAAAGGCTCATGATGAGTAAAAGGATATATAATCTCTATGTATCCAAGAGAATCAAGATAAGAGAGTGGCCAAGGAGAAGGAATCCAAATACAAAGCCAAGGTTGTAGCTGAAGCCAAAGTCAAGGTAGACAAACAAGCCAAGGCCAAGTTTTATGAGAATGTTAAATCTAGTGTTGAATTAGAAGCTAAGGCTAAATCTAAAGTGGAAACCAAAACTAAATTTGAGGTAGAAGCTAAGGCTAAGGCTAAAACTAAATATAAATCTAGAGATAATACAAAGGAAAAATCCAAGGAGAAATTAGAGGGCACAATGAAATAGGAACTTATAACATAACGAGGTGTACAGGAGGAGGCTTCTCAACCTAGACCCCAAATAACTATCCAATGGCTATGAGATGTACCCACATCATTTCCATAGCACACAACCTTTTATATTCCTTTGGATTAGTTTATGATGGCCACTATAATAACTGTAATGATATTCATAGCTCTAGATACCACTTCACAAGAAACATATTTGGGTGTTTCCCACTTATCATTAACTAAATAATTTGAAGGCACAATTACTTTCCAAGAATCAATAAATAGAAGGATTCAACCTTAGAATGAAGTCTTGTAGCTATGAGAGGATAATTTAGATTTGAACCTTCACTTCACTAACACATGCTAGATCATTGAAAATAACTGCCCTACACTAGTTACCCAAGTCCTAGGAAACCAAGTCATGTATGAAGAAAAGTATTTCTATGCACTCTCAGAATTATTAATGAAATATTTTATAGTTGTGTACAAGATGCAAACATTATGAGCTCAAGGGAAAAACATCAAAGTAGAAACAAAGATGATATATGATATCTTAGATGAATACAAACAAGTTATAGATATAGTTTCACTTCAAGCCAAATGTATAACATAGGGTATGCTAAATTGGAAGTAAAAACTTAATAATTCATTTTATAAATCTAAGCTAGTGTTGAATGGCATAGACAAAGCCAAAGTTGTGATGGAATATTATAAAGATACCCCTAAGTCCATGAATAGTACACACAATCAGATACTTGATTCAATGCATAATGCCATGCAAAACATATAGACCTAGTAAAATGAGATTTTACACACTTCATTTGATAGCATCCAAGCATATAGGCATGTTGATTGGTTGGAGGAGTTATCTTGGGACATTCATATAAAAGTTTCAAATTATAGGGAACTCATCACCATTAAGAAAGATGAATATAATTCAAAACTTAATGGTTATTCAAGTCCTGGTACACACATTGCTCACTATGGTGTATGAAGTGTTGACTAAGTGGAAAATGATATAACAAGATTTATCCTAGATTCATGACTCCATTTAATAACTTGTTGATGAGCCACAATTAATTCATCCATAAAAATGTAATAAATGCTTTAGTATAAGAATCTTTCCATACGCTTATGACTAGCCATCTAGAAACCATAGTAACCTCCTCCAATAGATTCTACAAACCTAAGTGCTTCATCCATAGCTCAAGTAGTAGCATCATAACAACAACTTACTATGCAACCAACCTGGAACATGCCACCACCTACCCAATATGTACTACACACTTCCAGTTTTGTAGTCTTCATAAGTTTTTTCATAATTTGGTAGGATGACCTTAAGCATTAAGAGTAGGTCTAGGCTAGTTAAAAACCCATAAAGGATGCCCACCTGGTTAAGCTAGTCTATTAAAAACATGAAAGGGTGGTAGGTTAGTATGTTACTTAGTTTAAAACCTAAAATAACATCTAATTAATTTGTAAAGGGTGAAAATAGATAAATTAACCCTAGAGAAATAACCATGACTCTTGTTTCTAGTTTAATTCCTTAGTTTTAGATCAAGATACCTCATTGTGACATTGTCTCAAGATGAGACAACTATTTTAGTTTGAAAAAGTGTTAAGTGTAGAATAGGGATACAAAAATTGTAGAGTATAGTTGATGGATGTGTGTGAAACTTATCTTATTTTGTCTTTTGCATAATATTTTTGTATGTATTCAACCTTTGTAAGAATAATAATAGACTTAAGAATATGAAGAGTCCTTATTTTTGGGCATAACAAAAGAATGGAATATGAAGAGATAACATTTTTTAAAACTCTATATATAAAACACTCAATTGTATTTAGATATGGTTATTATGTGATAGAGATTAATATATCATTCTGAAAAGGTTAGTTGTGTAACATTTATCATTTTTCTATGCATATTGAATACTTGATTAACTTTAATATGTTAATCACATGAGTTTATACTGATTGTTTAGATTCAACTAAGTCTAAGTTTCTTTGTGAAAATTATCTATTTTACCTATTCAAGAATATATTTAGTCTGAATTATTATTTATCTTTTACTTTGGTCACTTCATGTATAAGCTATGTTGAGGTCAACATGCTCCCATTTTTAAAGAATGGGGACCCTTGTGTCAAATTATGTAAATGTGTACCTTAAAATTAAAAATTCACTTAATCAAAATATATATAGCATGTTTTCACATTGTTCATAACTCTCATTTTGGATTAATGGACATGTTAGATGATCAAGGTTTCACCCCTTTTGAAATTGCTAACATTTGATCTTTATGTTTCAGGTGACAACTCCAATGGAGTCTATTTAGAATGAGTAACATCTAGTTTTTATGATTTTATAATGATTTGATCTTTTAATATCCTTTGGTTTGTTGAAATCAAGTTAAATTCATGTATGATTAGCTTAAAACCCTAACTCTAATAACCCTAGCTCATGCCTTTTAAATTGAACTCAAATTTGATGAGAATATTTTATGTGGTAACATTTCAATTATGCCATAGACTTAGTTTAAGTTTTATCCTAAGGCTTAATCATATTTTTAAACACAACCCAAACCTTAGGATAAAAATATTATGCTTGGTCCCTCTATGTATCATGACCTCCTAGTCTATTTTATTATTGGCATGGTTTAAACTAATACATGGTCCCTTTGTTATAAATCTTAGCCTAAAGCCTTACCCTAAGGTTTATTATATTTATTAATAAAAACCTTAGGGTAAGACTTTAGGCTAGATATTTTATTTTTCAATGTCCCCTTTAACATGATTTAAAACTTAGCTAAATAATTTAGCCTAAATATTTATTCTTATTTATTAATACAAATGAAAACATTAGTCTAAAACTTTAGCTTAAATTTTATGTTCCTCAAGCACTGACTTAAAAATCATTTTTGTTTATAGGATCAATGGTCCATGTTTGCTTAGACAATCAAGATCTAGCAATGCAAGATTAAAGCTAAATACCCTAACCTTAAGTTAAATCTTGAGCATCTTTTAAATATTGACAACACACATTCGCTTGGGTAAGCTTGATCTAATGATGCATATCAAGTCAAGACTTCAATAGAGCCCTAGGGTAGGTGAGAGGGTGAGAAGTGTCACACTCACAGCTAAAGAATATTGAGCAACCAATGATATTTGACCCTATGGATCAAGATCCAATGGTCCATCTTTTCTTATATGAAGATGATTAGATAGTGTGTAGCTAATGTTGAAAAGTTAAGGACAAATGTAGAGATGAAACATGGCATACTTGTGGGCCATGAATTAAATCTTAAGCATCTCTCAAAGATCGATAGTACATGATGAAACATACATATTTTGATCAATGGTCCATGGAGTATGAGTTAATATTAGGTAGATCAAGATTAATAGAGTTTGATCATTTCATGCAATTGAGATCAATGATGTGTAGTAAGTTTTGAAAAGTTAGGGTGAATGCAAAAGTGACAAGTGTCATAACCATGAGAAATATAGTAAGCAATCAAAGGCTTTCAAGTTATCAGATCAAGATCAATGGTCTAGGTTGATTTATGTAGGGATGATCCAACAGAGTGATATAAAGTGGGAATTTTCAAAAAATAATTGTCACCTTTTAAAAATAAATAAACAAGATGCCACAATAGTGCCACATCAGATCCACATAAGTTTGATGTACCAAGTTAGATATTTTGGGACCCAAGAAATGTAAAGGTATAAATTTAGAAATCTGAAAACAATCTAATTCACAAAAATTTCATAAGTTCAAATAGCTACCATAATTAAATCACTATAAAGAACCTTTAAAAAACCCTAGCACATCCAAAAACCCTAGTTTGATCTAATGATTGTCATAATCGAGATAAGAAAATTAGATTATAATCTCAACAAGGATAATTTGATCTAAAATTAAATTTATAGACCATTGGTAAGGAATTTAGAGAGCTTATATCCATGGTGGCCTAAAAAAGTGTCTCTAGAGAATATGTAGATCTCTATCTAACCTTAGATGTAGAAGGATGAGTTTTAATGATATGTAATTTTATGCCACAACTTTAAATACTAGGGACAATAATTGGTCAAGCTTATTTTAGACTATTGAGAACCAACATCCCATCATGAGAGAAGAGGATAAGAGTGTATCAGTGAGAAGGCTCTACTATGACATAGATGGCATTCAAATGATGGATCTCCATTATGATGTAAAAAACTTGAGATACTACACTATATAGACATTCTCTCTCCTATTTTTAAAGATGGTAGAATTTATACAGGCATGATTATTCATGAGATTAATTTTAGGAAGATTGATTATACCTTTCTTGTAGCATTTTAAAATTATTAAAATTTTCCTGATCCCCAAGTTGACCAACCCAATATCAATAATTGGGCCAAAAATAATGATTAGAAGAACATCCTTGCCCTATGGCTATATTCTAGAAATCAGGTGTTTTTAGATTTCAATGGCAACATTCCCATTGGTTAATTCAAACTTGGGATAAGAATGATCATGAATTTGATGAATATATTATGTAGAAATCCAACCACCGCATATGTGGACAAGATTTGGGTGCCCTTATTCTTTTTTATGATTGAAAAACAACTCACCCCTTCCCTTGGTAAAGTGGTCAATACTTGTTTGAGTAGGTAGATCTTTATAGTTAAGAAGAAAACTAGGAACCAATTATATATGATGTCATACCTCTAATATGCTTTGATTTCTACCACAAAGATCCCCAACCTTAGAGAATAATCACCTGATGGGACACAAATAATCTCCCAATACTATTCAAAATTACACATATTAAAATATAGGGACCACATCCAATTCATATGTGATTATGTTTATCCATCCCTATCCAAGGCCATAATTTGGAATCTAATGCCAAGAGTTAGCCCCTTAACCAAAAATTCAAGTGAGGCCATGAGATACATCTAGTTGTATCTATATTTCACAATTATCAAGGTTGAAGGAACCTAATGCACTCCCCTCAGATTATCAATCCATGTGCATAACAAGTTAGTTAAATAGGAGGTGGCTTACCAATTATGCAATGGAATAGATGGTTTATGTAAAACCAAAAGGGATGGCTTCATAGCTTCCCCTTAACCATTAGAAGGACTATTTTTGCATAATGGGATAATATTGAGGCTACTTCCAAACATAAGACCTCTTTCAATCTCCAAATGGATGTCCTAAGATAGTGGGATCCATAGGGGAATGTTAAAGAACACTTGAAGGCCAAGGGAATAAATGTACCCTATGATCATCAACATGGTGATTTTGAAACCATATATACAAAGGCCTCTTCATTCTCTAAGGTCACCTTTAGGTTGAAAAATCACAACATCAAACCAGAGTCCAAAATGCAAAGGAAGCAAAAGGGAGATGATGATAAATGGAAATTAGGGCCAAGGTAGTACCATTTGTTGAGTGATACACCTTCTAGACCTCCACCAGCGTAGTTCTATACTAAATCTAGATAGGAGAGACAACTTGAGCAAAGTCCAAATGAAAGAAGGTTTGGTGAAATTACATCTTCCCCAACTCAAGTAGAGGAGTAGGGATCACCAGTAGAGGAAATCTATGTGGTAGCACTAGACCCTAGTGAAACAATTGAAGATGCTCTAAATTTACTATCATCAACTTATGAGTCTAAGGATGAAGAAATGGAAGCATCCAAATAATAGAAGGGGAAGGAAGTGTTGGACCTAGTTCCTATAGACCCCCCTAAAAGAAAAGCTAGCTTGGCCATTATCCCAATGAAGGCTAAGAAGCCCAAGATGACCGTCACTCATCCTTTGAGTGAAGTTAATCTCTTCAGTGAGGAAAACTTGATTCAAGCGCAAACCATTCTTGAATTGTTTATCTATGGAAAACTATATAAAGTACCAAGTGTACAACATCCTTAGGCAATAATGCAAGTAGTCAATATTATAGTACATGAGGAAGTCAAGCCATGGATAATTTAATTACATAAGGAAGAAGAGAAGAGAATGGATACTCTAAGAGAATAAAATGGAGGACAAATATAAACCCCAATTCCTAAAGTGACAGGATCTTTAGCTGGTGTTAAATTTGACCCAACCACTACTAGTTTGTAGAGGGTAACTAAGAAAAAATCCATGATCAGTGGAGAGGAATTAACTTTCCAAAAAGTGAAACCTTTTATTAGATTAACACCAATTGGAGGACAAAATCTTGGCAAAGAACCAATTTTTAAATAAAATGTCATTGAAGTGGCTTAAGCTTAGACAAATCAATTACAGACAATGATCAAAAGTATCCTATAGAGAATAAGAACGTAAAAGAGTAAGTTATCTTATTAATTCAAGAAGATAGGTACACGTAATTTGAAAACACCATGGCTAATTTATTTAGTTCTTTAAAGTCAATTAAAACCAATAAATATGCAATACATAAGCAAAGCACTAAGGGTACAGGCCAAGTTGGCCAATGGCAAGCTTTGAGCTACCAAGTAAAGGCTTTGATCAAGGTCTTGACTAAAAATCAAATCCTTGAATTTAGGATAGTTAGCCTAGCCCACCTAAATATGGATATGGTCATATTAATTGATAAGATCAAGGCCTTGAGTTGCTGGTCTAAGTAGATAGAGGACATTTCTAAGAACCTTAAGCAATAAGAACATAAAATGTTGCACATTTTGGATATCTTGATCAAATATCCTACCACGCTTAGTCCCTTAGTTTTAATAACTGATGAAGAGTTCAACCATAAAACTACTCAATTCATGAAATAAGTAAGGAACCAAAGACAAGGGAAAATAGGGTTTGATAATAAGAAGGTCATGGGCCTACTTTTGTCATCAAAATATAAAATAAGAAACGATAGGGGAATCAAGCAATCTTTGAAAAGGGCTAAAAAGTATCTCAAAGGCTTGGAAGATTAAGAGGAGTTATTTATGAGACCCATCATTGATCTCCAGGTCATCAGTGAAAAACATTATAGAATGAAGATTTTGCAAGGGAAACAAAAGACTATGTCATCACAAGGGCCTCCCAGTTAGTTAAGATAGGAATATTCTTTTTTGTAATTAAGCTTGTATACTTTTGAAAAGGAATATTTTTTTGTAAAGACATGTACAACTTGTAAAGCACATTTCCTATAGGTCAACCCATTAGGGAAAGTTGAGTTTATTCTATAACACTTATGTAAAGGATAGTTATCATAACACTTGTAATTTTGTAATTAGATATAATTGACTGACATACTTCCTTGCATATTATAAAATGAACATTGTAAATTATAAAAAGGGGAGAGTACTTAGAGCCAAGAGCTAATTTTAACTTTTGAGCAATTAATATAAGTAAGGAATTATACAAAGTTTGTCCAAATTTGATTACATATTTTGTTATCATGGCTTCTCTCTCACTTGTTTTTTCTAATTTCTAGATTTGAGTGGTTCTTATGAATTTTTGGTGTGTAAATTTGAATGAAAAGTTGTTAAATTGTGCCAATGCTAGGTTAATTGAATTTTTTTAGGTTCATTTAATTTGCTTACTCTTCTTGAATTTGGGCTAATATCATTTGCTTGTAGGGGTAAATATTTATAGTGAACTTGATTCCTATTTGCATTATTTCACACCATCCTTAGATGTTTACCTGATGTTTTATAGGATTTGAGCTTATGCTACTTCATGTCATGCATTGGTTAAGTGCATGCCTGAATGATATGTGAAATTTATCTCAATGTTTTAAATGAATATCAATAGCATCTCTTCTCTACTATACATTTCCTTTTGTTTTTTAACCATATCACCCTAGCTTAATCTTCATTATAAATACTTGTCTTAGATTATTCTTTAGATTAGTTCTTGATCAAAATTCACCATACCTATCGTAGCATACTTCATATTCTACATAGACTGACTTTTGTCCACGGTGACTCCCAACCACCAAACATTACAAATATTATGAAATATTACACTTGCTTTACCTCTATTTAATCAATAGATAACATGATTATCATAACCTAAAACTCATGCACTAAATACTTAGAATTATAAAATGAGAAGTGTTCTTGATTACTCTGGACACTTGTGATATATACTTAGGCATCAACAAGCTATACCTAAATTAGAATGTTCTAAAGGATTTTATAGAAACATTTTTAATAATTATGTAGTTGGTTTACTATTTGCATGCAGATTTGGGTCAAAACATGTTGGAATTAGACTAGATCAGGATCTTAGAATAGTCATTAGATTTTATAATTTTGTATTATGTGTCCTTGGATGCTTACATCAAACCTCAATAGTTACATCAATGTTGGTATTTAAATCAGATATAGGTGTCCTACATGAAATACTTATTGGATATGGACGTAAAAAAATAGATCCTTCCAAGTTTTATGACACCTTTATCTTTATGTATATAGATCATGTGTACATGTTGTCTCTCTTCGTTAAATTATCAAACCCTATATTCCTTACCCTTTGAGTGACTATGGGAAAAATGTGTTAGTGGGCACATAATATTGAATTTCCCTAAGGACACCTCTATCAATGGGTATTGTCTACATAGCCAATAATCTAAAGAGGGCCTCATATTTATGTGGTTCTCCCCTATGTGTTGGATTTATAGACATAAGTATGTAATGTGTGATAAACAAGTACATGAAATGACATAGATTATAAATTATAAAATATGGCTCATTAGATGCTCCTTTAGTACTTTAGACCTACAAGGATACTTCTACTATGATTGATATTTAAATAAGCATAAATAGGGTAGGTTTTCTCACTTGAATGCCTGATTGATAAATTTTTGGTAAGTTACCTTGTGAGTTCCCTATATTTTCTAGATGAGGAATGAATTAGGGTTGATATTATATATATAACAATCCCTTTTGAAAATATCTCACAATAAATCACTTAGCCTAACCTTTAGGATATGTTTCATTTAAAAATTAGATGACTTTTTGGTATTGGACACTTTGTTTGAAAAGGGAAACTTGCATTGAAATAGGTGCCAGGATAAGATTTAAGTGTCTAAGATGCTAAAAAATAGGTATAGGTCCAAAATTATTAGAGAAGGATAATGATCAAGTTTAAATCATTTTGCACAGTATAGATTGCCTAGTCATCAAAATAATAGTGGTCAGACTAAGAGATAAGCAATTTAGAAAAAAAAGATAGTGAACATGATTCAATAGAGGGAAGGTCTTATATCTGAAGGTTATAACCATGATATGTATTTTCCAAATGTACAAGACTGAGGTTTTTTATAATTTAGATTTATTATCTAGACACACATGCCAACACTTCAGGTAGAACTAGATATGTTTGAGGCCTTCTTCAGAGTAGTGGATATGTAGGTAATTTTCATTTATAAAGGGTTCCTTGAGGTCATATAAAATTCATGATCCCACTAACCCATTTTTGGCAAGGTATAAAGACTTAAGGTGAAGAGCTAGGGTTTGATATATAAACAATCTTCTACATCCTTACACATGAATAAAAAATCAATAGAAAGGTGATAGAAAACCCAATATTATCCAAGTGGTCATTCTAAAATAAAGTGATTATTTTTTACTATAAAAATATTTTGACATCAAGACACCTACATCAATTTAAGTCCCCAAAGGTTCACACAAGTATCTAGGCCTCTAGAAATAATATTACTAGAATTCGATGACTATATCTTAACCTTGTTCCCCCATGTTTTCACATATTCATGTCTCATATCTAATTGTTTATTTGTATACAATATAAGTTTTATCTCTTCCTAGTTTTTATTCAATGTAATTAATGTTTTTAATGTATTTTCTATATTTAACGTAACTCAACATTTTAAAAGCAAGTATTCATTTATCTGAGTTTTCAATTAATTGGACTTATTTAGAATAGTTTTATTCATCCTTGTGTATAGGATATTCTACCCTTTAATTTCCATCAAACACCTTTAAAAATGGTTAAAAATTTTATGAAAATTACCTCTATGTTTCTTTATGTAAACCCTAACTTGCCCTAGGGTTTTTGAATATAGTAATTGTTCATTTCAGATTTTTCCTATCATGTTAGATTTTTCCATATCATTTGTATGGCTCTCTTATCCTATTCTCATCTCCATATTTAAAACATTTTAAATGGATAAAAATAACCTCTTTCTCCTCCTAACCCTAAGGAGGGTGATAACTATAATCCCTCTAATCGAGCCCATGTTATCATTCCTGTAAGGTTTAAGGTATCTCATCTTATGATTTCAAATGAAGGTAACCAATATAACCTTCCTCAAACCCATCCACCTCCCAAATATACTTTAGATTATGTGTGTATACTTATTAAATATATAACATAGATTTTGTGTTTGTGAAACCCTTAAAGATCAAATCATTATTATGAGAAAGTTAATAGAATAGTAACAAAATAAAAATTAGTATTTCAGTTCAAAGATCACATTATTGGAAAATCAAGTCATGTATGTAAAAAATCCATAATGTACTAGTATTAATCATGTGTTTGTATCTTTATCTAGCAATGTTATACCCAAAAAGGTTTCATATCAAAATGAGAAGCTAAAATAGAATTCATATACAACTAGTGATTCAAAATTTGAACAAAAGGCTAATAAGAGTCCAAGAAAAATCTTAAAATAAATGCATCAAAATAAAGTGATCAACTATTTTGTCTACATCCTATAAGGAGATCCAATTACTATTGTGCATATCAAAGAATGCATAAGCATCATATAGATTGTTTTTTACATTGAATAAAAACATAAAAATTAAATTTGATAGTGGTAATACTATAATAGATACATCAATAAAGAAACCCACTCAAATTATGAGTACCTCTCCTAACTCATAGGTGCAAAAATACAAATATGGTTACCAAAGGATAATTCATAGCCAAAAAATTTAAAAATTAAATAATTAGAACAAGGATCCAAATCTAAATCTCAATAATGATACTCATCTTTCAAAAATATTTGGTTTTGGGCAACAATATATATAACACTTTGGTTATCATGGTAAATGAGTGGGAATACATGCACAAGGAATCACTTATCGTATCTCCACATTTTATCATAATGATAATCAAGAATTGGGATATATTGGAAATACTATTAAAAATAATTTAAAGATGCATATTCATTTTTTTAGTGGAAAAGAACAAGAATGGGTATAAAAGGAACATTTACATAAAATAAATACACACATCAAAAGGATAATTTTACATGTGTGCCTTCATATTTATCAATTCTAAATCATTCCTCAGAGCATCAAATCATTGAACCTTGAATATATGTAAATCAAGTTCAAAATATCATAGTTTACCCAAATTTTGAATTCAATATATGTACCTATAAACTCTTTACATATCTGGGATATGTCATGGAACATGTGAATAAAGCTATTACATCCAATTTTTGTGTTGGATATATTCAATGAAATGTCACACTTAGATTTGAATCATGCTATATTGTATTACATATTAATCCATTTTTTACTAAATATAATGTTAAAATCAAAAAACCATGGTTACTAACAATAAAGGAAAATATCTCTGAAGCAAAGATATCAATTACAAATTTATGAAAAGAACATAATACACTTTATAATTCTCCTATGCACACATATGGCACATTTCATTCAATAAATGTTATTCATTTACCACTCCTCATAAATAATGGTCGTCCTCTATAGATCATTGGATAACTTGTATATTTTCAAACTCTCCAAGAGAAAATAAACAAGTTTTAATTATATCTACACCAAAAGAACCATAGAGCATTAAACAATGGGTTCCATGAACCCATATTACTTCTATTACTTTTTCATGACCACAGAGTCCTATGAGACATTCACATGGTACCAAAAATTATATAATTCCATATGTGAAACCTATCCTTACTCTATTGTAGTATCACCATTTTTATGTACCATATTCTAACTTTTGAACTACCTATGAGCATCCCTTATATGGGATCATAGGTATCCTTTATTTTTCAAATATTCCAAAAATACAAAAAAGAATCAATCAAATATTTAATAAAAGATAAAAACATTCAAATAAATTCAAAAATACAAAAATATTTGGCTTTCACATGTTTACAAGCTCATTGACATCTATGTTTTTTACTTGATGTTAGTAGACATCATATAATTTATTTTCTAGATACACATATTTTTAATGCATACTTGATTTTGTTATAGTCGTACACTAGATACATGATACATGTGCATACAAATGTTATAAATTTCATCTTTCCATGTGATATACTATGTTGGGGCATCTAACTTCATTGATCATGATTGGCATAGGTTACATTAATTTATGATCATTTCTACATTATCGTGATGAGCTTATATACTAACACTTACATATGTTTATACTCGTGTTTATATTTTTCACAATGTACTTGATATGCTATGTTAAATGAAAAAAAATTCTAACACATATATGCATAGAATAGTATGATAGCTTATGTTGATTGTTTATACTTCATTTAGTCACATTGTCACTTGAGTGTCTTTTCATTGTTTGCAATTATCTTTTTTGTGGAAAATTTGACTATGTTTCTTGCTTGTTGGCCTCTATTCCACTACATGTTTCTTTATTTTATTATTTGTACATTTGAATATGCCCCTTATTTTTGGTCTCCTTAGACCTATTTTATGTGGCACTAAGTGTTCTTACGTGTGTGCTTGAATATTCATTAAGATTGTACTGTTACTTTATATACATTGTCATGATCCATATCATGAATATTAGGGCTTGTTTTGATCACTTATTATAAAATTCATTCATATCTCTAATAATACATGTTACTCTTATATGTTACATGATTAAAACATAAATTATATAGTTATCTTATCATTTTGAGTTAAGGTAACTACTATATTCCATTCCTCTCAGCTCAAAATAGATGTAATATTAGTGGGGGCATGGCATAAAAACATAAATCCACACACACAATTTACATGGTTGGCAAAATTTGATACAATTTACATGATTCAGATATACACTTGGGGTTAGAATCCTATACACATTACACTATATTTTATAGATTTGGGAGAGTTTTTCAATTTTGTGACAAATATTATACATGGTTACATAGAAAAGGTTACATTTTGATAGATAATTCAACTTTAGACACATTAGAGCTGAAAATTCCATGTAAGTGAGCTAAAACTTTCAAATACATAATCAAACATATTTACCAATAAGCTCTGATACTTTATCAAGAAAAACCAATACTTTACCAAAAATCGCCATTTTCACTAGGAAACACCATTTTATGCCTTTTTATCTATAGTAGTTGGCTCCTTTTAGTATTGTGTTTTAGATTAAAATCCATTAATGGCCTAACATTACTTCCCTTATGCAGATTGAATTGGTTATATAACTTGACTTTTATTGTATTGTCACTTGAGTTATGTGATTAAGATTCAATGATCTCAATGGTCATGTCATAACTCACCCTTGCACTAGATTAGGAACATAATTACCTTCTAATATCCCTATTCAAATCTCTAATCTTCAATTTTTAACCTCTCTTAATTTTAATTATTCATAAGGAATCATATTTACCAAGTGGGGCGGGGGATATATAGTTTCATTAACACCCCATAAATACATTAACTCTGTGTGTGTGTGTGTGTGTGTGTGTGTGTGTGTGTGTGTGTGTGTGAGAGAGAGAGAGAGAGAGAGAGAGAGAGAGAGAGAGAGAGAGAGAGAGAGAGAGAGAGAGAGAGAGAGGCATTAGATAAATTTGAGCTTAGAATTTAGATAGAGTTGATTTTAGAGTTTAGATAGAGAGGGGAGGGTAACATTCTATATTAAATATGTCTATGGTGGAATAATATATATTGATTTTATATAGAGAGGGGAAACCCCCACCCCATATATGTATTTAAGTGGGAAGATAATTCATCAGTATTATATATGAAAGCATATTTTCCTTATATCTAATCATGTCTAAATTGAGAAAGAATGCTAGTGAGGGATAACTAATCTAGATATAGGGCCCCAACCTAGCCTAACCTTTATATTTATACACTCTCTAGTCATTACTACCTAAGGCTATAACGAAGGGGAAACTTGAATGCATTGACACACCTATATTTCTTCCTTTCTCTATTTATTTTCAATCATTCCAATTATGTCAAATTTCAGATTATATGCATTGATTTATACTAAAACATGCTCTTGGTTACATGTCATAAACTAAAAAAACACTCAAAGTGGACTCAAGAAAAGGTAATGTGTGTTTTATGCACCCAAGTACACATTTCTTTCCTTTAAATTAATAATTTCATCTTTATGCATTAATAGATTAAAGGGGAATATGTAGATACTAAAATATTATTTATATAACATCTTAGTATTGTATACTTGAAAAATAACTATCAGGGATCTACCCTTTAGTTCTAAATCTTCCTGATACCAAAAGTCTTAGATTCACCATCTCACTATGCCTAATTACTTATCTTTTGGTCTAGCCCTATCATTTATGATGACCCATATCTCCTATACAGTAAAAAAATATTAAAAATTGATATTTGTCCTTCATTGTAAATTTCATATCCTAAATAAATTTTTATCCTATTGAACACTTACATCCCACATAGGGACACTTGAGTCAATTCAAGTGTCCAAATTCTTATCTAGTGTCCATACCTAAAAATTCATCTAATTTTTTATTATTTCTAATCATATGGGTTGACCCATTTGTTTTATTTAAACCTTCTATGAGATATTTTCAAAATGTGTGGTATAGATAAAAAACAAATACCATTCATTATCACCATGTCATAATCAAAATTTTACCAACCACACATCTATCACATCACCTTTCAAGTATTCTAAACTATCCTATGATTCCCTATCTTTATATCACTCATAGGAGCAATCATTTTATAGGTTTGAAGAATTCAAAGACAATACCATGAGAAGTATTTGTCAATTTAAAAGTTAGATCATTGCATACCCTTTCATATAACATATTACACCCTTGTGCACACACAAGACACACTTAGGGGAGAGCTACATATGTCTAAGGTCCTCTTTATAGTATTGGCTACATAAGCAGTGCTCATTAATAAAGGGGTCTTTAAGTTTAGCTTGACTTTGTGATCCCACTAAATCATCTTTGGTAAGGTACAAAGATCTAAGGTGAAGAGCTAGGGTTTCATCCATAAATAATCATCTATAGCCTATGTGCATGAATAAAACATGTTTGTAGAAGGTGATAGAAAACCCAAAAAGATCCAGGTGGTCACTCTAAAATATGAGTGTTCTATATTGGACATATCTATTGACATAAAGACACATGCATCAATGCAAGTGTCCTAAGGTTGATATAAATGTCTAGGCCTCCATAAATAATATTTCTATAATCTGACGATAAGATCTTGACCTTGTTTCCACCTCTGCATATCTTATATCTACCTATGCATTTGGACATAAGTCAAGTATGATCTCTTCCTTGTATTTATGCAATCAATTTATTATTTTCAATGTATTTTTTATATTTATCATAGCTCAACATTTTAATTCATAATATTCATTTATTTAAATTTTTAATTAATTGGTCTACTTTAGAATAGTGTTATTAATCCTTGTGTATAATCTATTATACCCTTTAACCCTCATAAAACACCTTAAAAGGGGGTTAACGAGTCATATGTTATCAATTTTCATGAATTTCCTCTTATTTAAGTTTTATGGGTGCATGTCCTTAAAATATTCAAATAAATAATGTACATTATATAATTTTTTTTATGTAAATATAGTCAATTTTGATTTCTTGGCTAGAATTTAAGATTAATTTATGTTTGATAAACAATGATAAAGATTATTACCAGTAATTTATTGAATATATATTTATAGAGATGATGCATAATATCTTAATTTCACCTTTACACACTCATGGTGAAAAGAATAGAAGTGATATGTTGAAACTCATTTCTAAAAGTATACTCTAAACAATGGATGTGAATGGTTGTTGCCTCATTTGATTATGGCTGACAATCTCAATGCTCAATGGAAGAATCATTTTTTAGCCATCACTTGGAGTAGAGGGTTTCAATCAATATGGAATGCAATTCTTGAACCTAAGTTTTCACTAAACATTTGGTTGGTGTTTTATTTAATAGGGTCTCCTTATTTGTTTTTATCTTATTTAGTTGGGTGTTTCACAGTGCAAATTTCCATTCTATCACTGTTTAGACACCCTTATGAGTATGTATTATTTTTGTGAAAAACACAAAATGCTTGATCTTGGATTCATGATTTCCTTAGACAATTGAGATTAGATCTATTTATTTTGGAGAATATCCTCCTTGGGGATTGGCCCATTAATTTTGATTAGCTCAAATTTGGCATACTTTTAGAGTGTAAATTTATTATTTTTAGTTGGAAAGAGAGAAATGCATCTATTTTTGTTAACTCTAGTATGGATATTTAATTATTTTAATATAATAAGGAAATGGTTATCTTTGATGTGTTTTATATTAATATAACAAGGAAATGGATATATTTAATGTATATATGTAGATACAAGTATAAGCAAAAAAGGTGGCCTTAGAAGTCTCCCATATCTTTAATTTTAGATGATTAGGGTACTGCTCCATGCACTATTTACTATATTGAGCCCTCCTCTCCTTATAGGGAGGCCACTCCAAGGGGGACACCACCAAGTTGTTCCCATTATCATTTTTATAGTGGTTTGGGTGGTTTTTGTAGACATATAATTATCACCACTTTCATATTAAAATTACAAGTCTGAATGACTTCCCATTATAATTCATAAACTAGATAAAAAACTATTGAAATACTCTAATTCATGTACACAGGTCATGTGCAACTTCTACTTCACATCAATATGTTCCTAGTTGTGGAGTTACCCTATATGCAATCGTAAACTTATTCTAATTCATCTCCAATCAAATTATGACCTAAAAATTAGCATTTTTGACTAATAGTTTAAGGCAACATATGAAATTCCAAGAATTTAAAAAGCTTAATTAGAATCACATAGCTAAGCAAATATAATAAAATTTTTAAGTGAAAAATCCATGATAAATTAATGATTGTCTAATTTTGGAAAATGAAAACTCAAATATATGGGCCATGACATCACCCATGACATCATCAAAAGGGTGTCATACACCAAGTATTTATGGAGATAAATATTTAAATTAAGGCAAGCCATGACTTATTAATTATCCCTCTTTAAAAAATATTAATTTTTTATCCCTCCAAAATTGAAATCTTTTGTGACCACTCATCTCATTCTTGGTATAAAGGCCATGATTTATTTACCTAACCCATAAATGCATGAGCCATCATGGATAATTAACAAGCTGTCTAGTGCAAAAATATAATGAAAATTTTCATATAAATCTTCAACTAATTATTCCATTTTCATTCACAAGCCAATCCAAATGGTGCATGAGGAGATGTTGAAATCACTTGCCCAACCACATTACCAAATATATTTAGTTTTATATATGGGCACAAACATGTATTTGGACTGTCTTTGAAGAGAATTCACATAGAGAAGGTATAACTATCTTGTTGTGTTTCTTATTGGTTTATTCACTTCATTGACCTTGCCCAACTGAGGGAGTAAGATTAATATGTTAGTTTTGTGAATTTTCTTATATTTTGATAATAAAAAATAGAATAACCTATTTTTTAATCTTATTCTATAATAACATGCCTGATGGAACATCTCACCCCATAAAACTCCTTGGGAAGCTTCCTACTCTTTTAATTACCAAATTTGATTACTATTTAACATTCATTTTCATTTATTTTTCATTTCTTAAATCAAAATTTACCCTACATATCAATGAGGTCATTCACATAATCAATGAACTCAACCTGTGGATCAACAAATTTTATTTTACCAATCTTTGTCTTCTCTATATGTATTAGTAGATTAGCCAACTCATCCTGCTAAATGGTGAACTCAACCTGTATATTGATGAGGTCAAAAAACACATAGTGAATTCATCGATTTGTATTTCCCTATGTTTTATTGAAAATAATGAACTCATACTACTAAAAAATAAACTTGACCTATAATTGATGAGGTCGATAGACAAAATAGTGAAATCATTAGGAATGTAATTTTTTTTTTTGTTATTTATTGAAATAGTAAACTCATCCTAGAAATGGTGAAGTCATCCTACCAATCAATGAATTCTCTAAATTTGTGTTTCTATATGTCTATATATCAGCGAACACACCCTACTAAATGATGAATTTGACCTGTGTGGAGTTTTCTAAGACCTTAAAATTATTGAAATCAATTTCTTTGGGTGGTTAGAACTATTATTTAAATGCCTGATTATCATTTTTATAGGTTTTGACATATTTTTAAATTAATTTTACAACTAAAAAAGGAAAACTTTAATCATTTTTTTATTTGTTACTTAATAATTAATAATCACTTTTGACTTGGCTCCGAAGAGAGCATGCATTTACTTTTTAGCTTAGGTGATTTGTTCTTTATATTCTTATTTGTGTAATGTTAGAGGTACAATCACATAGAGTGGGGTGAATAATTAAGCATAAATAATCCAACTTTAATTATGATCTTTACAAACACTTAATTAGATAACAAAATCATTCATGAAGCATACACATCATTCATGGAAAAGGGCAAGAGAGATAATGCAAGATTAATCACAAAACACATGGCATACATGGGAAAACCTCTTGAGGGATAAACCCCACTAGAACCTATAATTGGACTATTTTACTATAATAAAAATAACCAATTTAGACCATCTACAAATGATCAAGTAACTACAATCACTACTTAGTGAGACTATAATTCCATAAGGTGTTGTTATACTTGTTTAGTTGAGCTACAACAACAACCAAAATTTTTAGAAAGTATCACCTTACAAGGAGAATGAAACCACCTTAGATTATGAGATACCAAAACAAAACCTATGAACATAGCTACCTTTGAATTGATGTATACAAACCCTAATGATGAACCAATACTTATCACTCTTCACCTTTGCTCACACTCAATCTCAAGAGCATTATTTTTCCAATAGAATTATGACCTACATGTCATAAAAATAGTCCTCAAAATGATATGCTCTTCAAATTATCCTAAATTAATTCTAACCCTCCTTTTCTTCATAAAACACACACATAAGCCTCTCTCAAATCTCTCCCAAGTCTCTCACACAAATTATAGAAATCACCAACTTTGATTTCACTATTTATAGATCAATCTTGATAATCACTACCTTCATCAACCATTAGGCATGTCTTAGCCCTCAAGGTATCTCTCATATGAATACGTAGCTCAATAAAATATACATATGTTATCCATAGCATCTATGGGTCACCTCTAAGTAGCTACACCTTTTAATAAGGCCCTTGTAGCTCTTATAAGTCTTATAGAGACATATTCACCCATTTAACACACCATTAAACAACAAAAAAACATAGGAGAACTTTTAAATACATGGATCCACTCCTTATGTCCCCTTAAACATCCTCAAATGATAATGGTCATCTTATCTCACATTTGCATATACTCAAACAACTCAAATACAGACCTTATACACAAGAACACCATTACCAAACATATAGTCAACTTCTTAAGCATTGGTCATATATAAGATAGATTAAATACATATCCAAAATCCACATAGAGCATCTTCAAGGAGTATAAAACACTCCCCAATAGTGAATTCATCAAGATACATTGAAATAATATCAAAAAAAGCTCAATTACTCTTCTTGGGTCACTTGCAGAATAAGCACAAACATACAGTCAACATTGAACATTAATATCTTTGATTTTACACAATTCTATATCTTCAAACTAGGTTCATTATATGTTATATGGATTCCTCTTCATATTTTATTTTTATAGCACCAGTAAACTTGAGTTTTATTGAAATATATGGACAAAAAAAAGAGCTTTGATTTTTTCCTATGTTAAATTCAAATATTTGAATTCAAACAGTTACAATTAGCCTTCAAACATAATGCTTGAATCTCGTGTCCTCTTAGATTTGGATCAATCTCACACTATCAATAATGTTTGAACTTTAATGCATATTCTTTCAATGCCAAATGTTAAACCTTGGTCACTTTGACCTCATCTCATGTAATCTTTAAATGTTGACTCAATGTGCTCCATCGATCTATGTAGATCAGTTAGGTTTTTAGCAATCAATGTTTACCATTTGATCAATTTGTACTCACACCTACTCACCATTGGATCCTTATCCTTTACCTTAACTTAGTAGTTAAACATCATATATATATATATATATATATATATATATATATATATATATATATCTTAATCTTGTTGCTTCCTAACTTCTTGGAGTAACATGTATTGTTGATGTTGCTCAAAATTTAACTTGTGTATAAATGACCACATATGGGAACCTTGCTTATTTGTTTGAGTATCCATTTTTTAACCTTAATAACTTATTTTATGCTTACTCACATGATCTCAAATTTAGAACATATGATCTCCTCACATAGGACAATCCAAATATGTGATAAATTACTCTTGAAACCTTCATGCATGTGAGATATAATTCCATTAAAATTCCTTCTCAAAATCTTCTATCACAGAGCCAACTATGCTTAGAATTTTTTGGGAGATCAACTTTTCTCCTACTTAACTTTTGTCTCACTTTAGCGCATGATCTCAGATTTACCATAAATCAACTATGTTAAAAACTAAATAAATACATATGATCATTTTCTCCTGACACCTTCACATGTGTAATATATAACACCATAAAAAATCCTACTCAATTTTTCTTGTCACACATAAATTTTGCTAAGTATGGAAAAACATAGTGAAACTGCTTGGGAGACCAATTTTGCATATGCATATATTTTGATGCACTACATTGCATGATCTAAAATTTAACACAAATAAACTAGGCACAAAAATGAACAAAATCATATGATCATTTTATCCTAGCACCTCAACATGTGTGAATTATGACCTTATCAACATGCTCACTCAACAATGAATCCTGATTGAGAATCCAACTTTGCACCCTCATATCTTTGACCAAGCCATATTACCAACTCCCCTTGACTCATTTCCATGTGGAAATGGTGATGTCATCAAACTTCCTACTTAGATTTTTTGCCACTGGACCAAAATGTCTAGATAAACACAACGAAGAACCAGATGAATTTCACTCATACACATAAGAACTTAAATCATTATTGAATTTTGATAGGACCCCTTTCATATGTTCAAATCACCATAATCATCCATTAACCTCTCTAACCATGCAAAAATATAAGATCGACTAAACATACTTCAAAACACACTAGGATAAACACATTGCACATTTTGTCATTATTATTTAGGCTATCAAAGCACTTCATCTACTTACCAAGATATCTCCATGATATTATCATGAAATAAATGATAACTCTACAATAATCTCCCCCTTTATCATTGATGTTAGCAACCATCATATATAGCAATATACAACTCACCTTCTCTCTCTTCAAACACTCCCACAACAAGAAATTTCTCACCCTTTAACACAATGACAAAGTTGGAATAATATGATATCAAGAACCTAAAAATACCATAAATATGAAAGGACCATCTTATATATATGATACAAAATCCCCCTTACCTTGAGCCTACTTCTGCTTGCCTTGACAACTTTTTACTCTATGCCAACACTCTCTTCAACCAAGCAATGAAACTAATGTAGAAATAACATACAAAATCATATAAATCTGATGGATCACATCAATAAACATATATGAAGGACTCACCCTAATAACTTTGAGCAATTTCACCTTCTGAGCATCATCATATCTCCACACACCATGAAGAATCACCACATTTGCTTACTAGCCTTCTCTCTTAAGCTACCATAAGGACCACCGACATAAATTAATTACACTCACCAAATAGGAAACATGCACTAAAACAACTTTATAACTCATTTTTAAACACACATACCTTTCTCTTTTGGAAAAACTAACCAAAAAACACTCTTCTTCAAACTAGGCATGTCTAGCCTCCTTATAGCCCTACCTGGAATTTACAGAGCCCACAATTTTTAGTAGACATATCTTCAGGACCTAAAACTTCATATCTATATCACTATCATATACCCCCCCAATAACACTAATTTGCATCACTAATATCATCCTCTGCAACATGTTTCTTTCACAAACTTACTAGCCAATTAGCCCTCTATAATGATAAAAATTTGAATAACTTGAGAACCACAAACATTCAAATCTATATGAAGCTTCATTTGACCACCCATTTGACCCATTAAACATATTAATAAGACTCAAACCTTTAATCATAAGGCAAACTACTTTTCTAGTATAGCCCAAAACCCTAGAATCTCAAAACAAATAGGGCCAAGAAACCTTCTTCTAGTTAATGCACATCTTTGAAACTTGTTACACACCTAGAGACACCCATCATACACTTATGGACCAAGATTTGATATTTCACACTTTTGGGATCCATGAATTCATATAGTCCTTTTTAGGCCTACTTTATGTGAGTCAAAAACTAAGATAACCAAGAGTACTCAAAAATATTCAATTGGCATAAACATACCTTAAGACCACAAAAGTACCTATAGCATATCACAAAGAAGTGCACAGACATTTTTGAGCACCATACACTTCTTTAGTGTGCATAAAACTCATTATGTCATCTAAAAATACCCATTTTGATCCTATACTATAGCTCCTTCATAAACTAATGGAGAAAACTAATGAAGTTGTTGTTCCTCCCAAATTAATGACTTTATAATATCAACACAAGTCTCTGTATAGATTGGCATTATGATCTTGAGCCCACAAACTTGATTTTCCACTAAAAAGGAGTCTCTTAAGAAGCATATATAGAGACCTCCTCTACACCATAAAGCTCTACCATGGTGTGAAACTAGGAGTTGCCCATAACTCCTCATATTCCTTCTCCTCCTTTGTCATCTGATATTTATAGTTCTTCTTCTTCTTCTTTGGCATATTAGAAACAAATTCCTAATCCACTAAAGCATTCTCCTTTTATTTTATGATCAAATTGACAATCCATGGAGATAACATAGATTCATGACATACCTTTTCATCTAAATAATCTTCCTTGTAGTTTGGATCCTCATCATTAGGCATCAAAATTTGATGTTTATTGAATGATACATGCTTAACAACAGTAGGATGTTCACTTAGATCCATACATACCTCAGGACTAGCCTCAACTAGTATCTTAGTCTTCTCTTTGAGCTTGAACTCTTAATTCTCAACATGATCAGACAATTAGACCTCTTGGTACTCTTCAACATCTAAAGCATTTTCCACCATAGCAAAAAAAGTAATTGGACCTATAGTCTCATCATGACTCACACTTTTCATCTTTGGCTTCAATGAGTTAACAATCCTTCTTCCTTACACTCTAGGAGCCTGATTAAACCTATTTTAAATCATATACCTTTGCTTGTAGAACCGAGCAATGTGATCTCTTTGTCCACAATTATAGCACATCATAAATTTTTCAAGAAATGTATCTTGCCTCACCTTATTTAGACAAAAATTTACAACATATCCTATGTCATGATAATTAAATCACTTAACTCTATTTGTACATTTTGATTGATGACCCCCATCATAATTCTATGAAAACTCATTATTAACTGGTCTCTTGCATTCTCTAGCCTTATGAGTAACCATTGAATCTTGCATACCTCATAGAAATTGGTTGTCTAATTTGATTTGTCTTCATTATGCCAACACCTTTAGTCCTTGTTTGATGATTTATCGTCAAAGTAAAATTGTCTTGGTTCACATTAGTCTTCATCTTGTCTTTAGTAACATTCTTTTGTTATTCTTCATATCCAAGACCAGTTCTATTACTAGCATGATTTTTAACACTCAAAATGTTGTCTAAATCACATGATCTCTTTTAAAATCTCACAAATGTCTTCACCTTACTAGTTGTATTTTCTAGCTCAGATTTCAAAGACTCATTTTTAGAAACATACATTAAACATTCATCATCTTTAGTGTTTAGGCTTGTAGATAGAATTTCCAATTGATAACTAAGATGCTTGATCATATCTTCATTATCCTTGGTTTATTGATTCAATATTTCCTAAAATACATTGAATTGTTCTTCATAGTCCTTGAGCTTAGATTTCATCTTCTTATTGATCTTCTTCTCAATATTCAATTCTTTAAGAGCATTCATCAAAATAGTTTCATAGTCCACCTCATCTTCATCATTATCTAAATCACTCCAAGTAGACACCTTTTGATGTGAGAAACTTCATTCCTCATCCATGAAAAAATCTTCATCTTTAGTAGGACCATCATCTTCATGATCATATTCTGAGTCACTATTTTCACTTTCATATGATGAGCTGTAATCCTCTTTGGTGTAGAGACTTTTCTTGTTTTTGAAGGACTTATTATTGTTAAACTTTCAAAATAATTTCTTCTTATATGCCTTCTTGTCATAATCTTGGCCTTTACCATGATATTAATCATTTTTCTTCTCATGATTATGAGGGCACTTACAAGAAAAATGTCCTATCTCTCCACAATTGAAACATTTAAAGGGTAGTTTAACCTTATACTTCCCTGAGCCTGTGTTTAATTTCATAATAATCAAAATAATTAGTGTATCCTCATCAATGTCAAATATTTCATCCTCTTTGGATTTATTACCTTGGAACTTCTTCTTAGGCTTCATCTCTATCTTGAATGTATCTTCCTTCTTTGGTGGTATATCATCATTTATTCTCATCTCATATGTAGTAAGTGTGCCATGCAATTGATCGATATTCAACTAAGTAAGATCATGAATCTCTTCTATATTAGATAATTTTGGATCAAACTTGAGAGAAAGAGACTTTAATACCTTTTGGATTAAATTAGCCTCTTCAAGATTCTCTCTAAGACCTCTAATGATGTTCATAGTCTCATCAACTCTTTGTAGAAAGGATGGCATAGAATCTTCTTCCTTCATCTTGAGACTTTAAAATTTCCTTCTATGAATCTACAACTTAGCAATCTTAACATTTGAATCTCCTTCAAAAATTATCTTAATTTTGTCCCATATCTCTTTAGCAGTTGTATAATGCATTACCTTGGTGCCAGTCTCTAAAAGACCACAAGTGATAGCATTCATTACCTTCAAATTGTTATCAAACAAATTCATGTTTGCAGCACTCAATAAAGGAGTAATAAAAGTAACAAAACCATCCATAACAAATTTCCATACATCAAACCCTAGGGACATAATATATGTTCTCATCTTGCACTCTAAAAAGCATAATTAGATCTATTGAACATTGGTGTTTTCTTAGTAGATAAGCCTCCTTGATGACTGCCCATATTGTACCTTGGATCACCTTCAATCTATTAATCCTTTAACAAAGGACTTGATCTGATACCAATTTTTAGAGGTACAATAGTCCAACTTTAATTTTGATCTTTACAAACACTTAATTAGATACCAAAATCATTCACAAAGCATACACATCATTCATGACAAAGAACAAGAGAGACAATGCAATATCAATCATAAAACACATGACATATGTGAGAAACCCTCTTGGGGGATAAAACCCACTAGAACCTATAATTGGACTACTATCTTATTAAAAAAAGAACTAATTATACCATCTACAAATTATCAAGGAACTATAATCCCATAAGGTGCTGCTACACCTATTTCGTTGAGATGTAACAACAACCAGACATTTTAGCAAGTATCACCTTGAAAGGAGGTTGTAACCACCTTAGATCCTGAGCTTCCATAAAAACACCTATGAAAAAATCCATCTTTGAACTAATGTATACAACACCTGATGATGGACCTTTGTTTATCACTCTTCACCTTCGATCACACTCAATCTATAAGAGCACTATCTACCAATATAATTATGACCTACATGTCATACAAATATTTCTCAAACTAATATGATCTTCAAATCATCCTTAGGTCAATCTAGCCTTCCTTATCTCAACAAAACACACACACACAAGCCTATGTCAAATCTCTCCCAAGTCTCTCACACAAAGTATAGAAATCACCAACTTTGATTTCACTATTTATAGAGTAATCTTGATAATTACTACCTTGATTAGCCATTAGGGATGCCTTAGACCTTAAGGCATATCTCATATGAATACATGGCTTAATACAATCTCCATATATTATCCATAACATCTATGGGCCACTCTTAATTAGCTACACCTTTTAATAAGGTCCTTATAGCTCTTATAGGTCTCATGAAGACCTATTCACCCATTTAGCACACCATCGAACAAAACAAGAACACATAACAACTTTTAAATACATGGGCCCACTCCTTATCTCCCCTTTGACATATTTAAATGATCATAGTCATCTTATCTCACCTCTATGTATGCTCAAATAGCTCAAACAAGGAACTTATAAATAGGAACACCATTATCAAACATACAGTCAACTTCTTAAGTATTATTCATACTTAAGATAGATTCATGCATATTATCCTCATAAAGTCTACAAAAATCCCAAACAATCAATTCATCAAGAGACATCGAAACAATATCAAAACAATCTCAATTACTCTTCTCATGTCACTTGCAAAATAAGCATAAACACATAGTCAACTTTTAACATTAATATCTTTGACTATACACACTTCTAGATCTTCAAATTAGGTTCATTAGATAAACCATAGAGTTCTTCTTCATATTTGTTTTTTATAACACCAAGAAATTTGACTTCTATCAAAATATATGGACAAAAAAATAGAGCTTTAGTTTTTCCCTATGTTAAATTCAAATATTTGAATTCAAATGGTCATAGTTAACCTTCAAACGCAATTCTTGAATCTCATGTCCTCTCAAATTTTGATCAATCTCACACCATTAATCTTGTATAAAATTTAATGCATAGTCCACCAGTACCAAATGTTAAACCTCAGTCACTTTGACTTCATCTCATGTAATATTAAAATGTTGGCTCAATGTGCTCCATCGATCTCTATAGATCACTCAATTATTTAGAAATAAATGCTCACCATTCGATCAATCTATATGAACACACACTCATTATTGGATCCTTATCCTTTACCTTTGCTCAATCATTAAAAATCATGCACCTATCCTCATCTCATTGCTTCCTAACTTATTAGAGAAATGTGCACCATCGATCTTGCTTGAACTTTAACTTGTGCAAAAATGAACAAGTATGGGAACCTTGCTTATCTTTTTGAGTAGCCATTTTTGAACCTTAATAACTTTTACACTTACATGATCTCAAATTTAGACCATATGATCTCTTCACATAAGATAATCTAACCATGTGATAAAATACTCCTAAAACCTTCATGTGTGTAATATTTAATTCCATTAAAATGCCTTCTCAAAATATTCTATCACAGAGCCAACTATGCTTAGAATTTATTTGGGAGACCAACTTTGCTCCCACTTAACTTTTGTTGTGCTTCAGTGCATGATCTCAAATTTAGCATAAATCAACTATGCTCAAAACTAAATAAAGCCATATGATTATTTTATCTTGACACCTTCACATGTATAAGATATAACTCCATCAAAATTCCTACTCAACTTTTCTTATCACACATAAATTTGGATAAGTATGGAAAAACACAATCAAACTACCTAGGAGCCTAACTTTGTATATGCATATCTTTTGATATGTTACATCACATGATATAAAATTTAGTGAAAATAAACTAGGCACAAAAATGAACAAACCCATATGATAATTTTGTCCTAAAACTTTCACATGTATGAATTCTAAGCTTATCAACATGCTCACTCAGCTCTTTATGGCCACATGCAAATTTGTCTAAGTATGGGAAAACAATGAATTCTAACTGAGAAGCCAACTTTGCCCCCTCATATCTTTGACTGTGATTTGATGCATGACTTGAGATATGGTACATAATAAATAGATACTAATTTGATCACAACCATATGACTAACTCCCCTTGACCCACATGGAAATGGTGATGTCATCAAACTGCCTACTCAAATTTTCTACCACTGGAACAAAATGTCTAGATGAACATAATGAAGAACTAGATGAATTCCACTCATGTAGACAAGCACTTAAAGCATTATTGACTTCTAATAGGACCCATTTCACATGCCTAAATCATCATACTCATCATTAAACCTCTCAAACCATGCCAAAATAGATGATCAAGCAAACATACTTCAAAACACACTAAGACAAGCACATTGCACACTTTGTCATTATTATTTAAGCTATCAAAACACCTCATCCATGACATCACAATCAAATATCCAACCTATAAACCATTAGGTTTACACTCTCCCCTTTTCCTCCTTATAAATCCTAGGTGACCAAAAAAATATAAGTTTACTTGTTTGCTTACGTTACTTTAAGACCCATTTCAAAGTATGCTCTTCTCTTGCCCACTTATGGGGTCCTAAGAATAAAAAATGGAGCATGTTTTTAATTTTTTATTTTTTGACTTCATGGGATAGAGTTCATAGCCTTCCCATTGGTCATTATGGGTGCATTGACCTAGGAAGTGACATCTTATCATTGTACCAACCCCTTTATTTGATGGGGTATATAAATTAGGGTTATGCCAATATTATCTTATATAGTGGTTCCTCAGAGCTTGATTTCATTAGTTGAACTTCACTAATACCCTTATGACTGAATTGGTCACAAAGGGACTAGACCCTTTAGCAAATGGCCTATAAAATATTATGTCTAATTTATGGATTATTCTAAAGCACCCACGTACCACAAGGTAAATTAAAACCATCTAGTTTGCCAATAAAAAAACTTAGAATAGAAACCATATTTGTCATGACATTCTCATTAATGTAGGGATGACAAAATTATCCTCCCTTAAAGCTCATCTTTTATTATAAACCTTTGAGAGAAACGGGGATTAAAAACCCTACCAATAATTGAAATAATTTATTTAATGAACCCTTAAATTTTATCCTCTCAAAAGAAAGTATATCAAAAGGACTTAGTGGCATGTCATAAACCTATGTCACTTTCTAAGTTATATCTATGATTTCTTGAGTAATTTATTGAAACCAGTGTTGTGTTCACAGCTACATTCAAAACAAACACACCAAGTTCTAAAAATAAATGATTCAAAATGTGTCCCTACATAATTACACACTAGGGTGTTATACTTCCCAACTATTCCAAACCATCTCTATCAATTTTAGGGTTTTACATGTACCAATTGAAATATATCCTTATCTCATTTGGTATCGTTATGCTACCCATTCCATTTATGGTTTAGAATTATATTTTTTTGTGCCAAATCAATTCTCCATATTCTAAACCATTTGAACTTGTTTCCACTTTAATTTAATGTTAATATCAAGGACCAACCAAGTTCACACCCTTTTCAAGTAAATTCCAAGTTCCAAGACCATTTAACATTATTCTAGTTTCATTTTAGATCCTAACTTCAATTTTCTTATGTCAAAATAATTCTATATTTCAAACCATTTGATCTTGTTCCAAATTTCAAAATAAATCATGTCAAAAACATACCAAGGTCCAAACCATTCTCTAGCTTAAACACCATTTGATACATGCCTAGGTACACATGAAGTGGGGCCTCTAATGGCCCTAGAATTGATGAAGAATTCTATGATCCCTCAGGAAAGCTTCAAAATTTTGAATACAGTGAAGATAGTGAAGACCACCCTATAGTGTTCAAATACCTCCCTCCCATTGTTGGAACTAGTCAAGGTCAATTTAAATTAAAAAACTATAGAGGATAAGGATGAAAATTTTCTAAGACTATTAGAATCTAGAGCTAAGCTCCCACCTAACTTCCCTATAGACCAATTACATAGTCTTGTTCACATAAAAGAGTTACCTCAAGAAGTAGTTATTACCCAAAGTTATCCCCTTAATCAAAGTACAAAATGAACCACTACATCATCTAGTAAAAGGAAGAGAAAACTTGTTTACCTATCCCAACATAGATAAATCATTACTTCTACCATACAATAAATTATCCAAAAATATGATGATCAGTTAGTAGTTGATTTAACTACTTCTTTAGCAGCAATGTTATTCAATAATGCCATATTTTTAGAGTAAAACAAATTGATCAAGCAATAACAACAACCCATAGACAATTCTACATCTAATGTAGACACATTGGCTCCATCTAAACATGGAATTTAAACAAATGTTATACAACAAGTTCCACTTGAGATGCAACATACCTTTTTTAACCACCAAGAAATACTTTCAAATGTGCAAAAAATGCCAAATAATATGCAACAAATGCTAAAAAATACAAAAAAAGTGCCCAAAAATTCACAACAATAAGTTACCAATAATCCACCATCACAACAAGCATTGGGAAGTTCCCAACACACATTGCCTACTTCTTCTAATTTGTAACAATGCCTTATTGTGAACCAACAAAAAGTTCCTTAAAACCAATAATTAATTCCTCTAAACAAACAACATATCCCCTAAAATCACCAATAATAGTTGGGTTATAATTTATAATAGTATTTTCCTCTAAACCAATAGTACATTACCTATTATAATCAAACTTTGAAGCAATAGAAAATCCCTCATCAAACACAAAATATAGGTTATAGGGTGAATATCCTTAATATAACCATGCAAAGAGGAGATATTTGTACTTATGCTACTACCAACCAAGGCCATAAAACATATAAAAATACCTTCCCTTCACCATAAAATGCTCCAAACATCCAAGAGTGGAATGTAATGAATGAAATTATTCTTTGACTTCAAGAAGGTAACCAAGCACCCAAGAAGTATAAATTTAATGAAATTTTCCCTTATCTTTTTTACCTTAGTTTTCTCCAAGTACCTTTCCTCCCTAATTTCAAACTACCGAATTTGATAAATAAAAAGGGAAAGGTGACCTAATAGAACATTTGTAACCATTTTTAATATTGTGCTAAGAAGTATCTTACAAAAATATAAATTTTCTTTATTTGTTTCCATATAGTTTGGGTGGACAAGATTTTGGGTGGCTTCTCAAACTTCCAAAAGATTAGATAACCAATTTCAATGATTTATCAAAAAAATTGTCAACCACTTCTCCTACAACATATAGCATGAGCTAAAATTATTAGATTTTTGCAATGCCAATAAACTAGGAGGATAAATCTTCTTAGCATATTTACAAAGGTGGAGATTATTAGCTAGTTATTTTTCACATAATTTGTTATATATATAGTTAGTAGGTATTTTCACACAAAACCTAAAAGTTGAGGTTGAACATAATCTAAGACTTTATTGTGAAAATACATTTTAATAAATAATTGACAAATGAGTGAAAGAAAAAAATTAATTAAAAAGGTCTTGTAAAGATATACTCTCAAGACTAAGTTCAAAACTAATACCAAGTGCCAAGACAAAATCAAGCACCAATTTAACCCAATGAAACTAAAAAGCTAAAAACTTTCATCAAAAATAAAAACATGGTTGGAAATGGGGTCATAGAGGTTAGACATGTACAAATATTGCAACCATCACCTACCCAAAATACCCCATCTAACCTTCAGTTCAAATTACAAAGATCTTCCCCATGATAAAGGATATTACAAAGATAGAGTTTTCATTTACTTCAGAGAGCTCATTGAGATTGTATTCCAAAAGTTGGTAGAAACTAATATGATTATTTATCCTATTCTAAAACCCTTTTTAGAGGGTCAACCCAAACCATCATGGTATCGAGATACTAAGTACTATGATTTCCATCATATGTTTAGTCATTTAATTTATAGATGCATATAATTGAGGAATCTAATTAAATATTTTATTAAAAATGGGGAAATTGAGTGGAGAAAAGAGCACCCAACACTAAGCAAGAGATGGGAATCTACAATAACCCCTTCCCTAAGAACAACACTTACCAAAAATGAAGCAATCAAAATCAAGGGAAAGGCCACAATCAAAACCAAGGATATGGTCATAATAAATAGCAAGGACAAGGCCAAAATTTAAACCAAGAAAATTGAAATTAGGATCATGACACCTAAACTAACCAAATGGGCTATCAAAGTGAAACATATAATTATGTCAATATTGTAGGGCATGTTATAAATAATTACGTTGCTACTATCAAAGTCATTCTTTGTACACCATCTCACACTCTCTAAGGTGTTGGCCATTATATCTTGGGACCACTCCCTTTGATTATAGGTAATTCCAACATAGGTTGGAACAATTCAATTTCATCTCAACCATCAAGAATTATTATTCTTAGAATGTTTCCTAATTCATCTCATTCAAGTAACTTGTTCCCGACTCAAAATTGAATAGTCAAAAGTAGACATCTAAGAGTCACCCTTCAAGGCCCTTTTCTACCTTTTAATGTGAATATCAATTCCAATTAGAACACTACCCCACCAAAATCCAAACCACCTCACCCTTATATTGAGAAGTCATATAATATTAGTGAACAACTAAGTAAAATGCTTACATAAATTTATCTCATAGATCTCTTACATATTTCATAATTTCATCATATAATATTAAATGACTCTCTCAAATAATATAAAGTACCTAATAACATTGATCCATCCTAGTTATAAAAACTAGTGGGACATTTGTCCCTAGGTCAACAACTCACATTCTTTCAAAGTGATATATCATCTCTTGGTCCCCTTCACAATAATCCTATACACATCAAAGCCAACATTTCCCATCATAAAGTCAAGTAGATTCTCATATATAATGGTTGAAGGTTAAACCTATCATTATTGAAGTTGGTCCAAACTTTAGGATATACAATAGTGGACATGTAGCTAAATACTATTACAATCAAGGCCTATAATAATGCAAAGAAAGAATCTATAGGTACTATTTATTTTATTATCATTATTAGGCCTATCACCCATGACACCCTTTACCAATTCATTCACATCGAGTTTACCTATGATATGCTTCTTGGTCATCCTTGGATCCATGAAGTATGAGTAGTGCCTTACACCTTACACCAATGCCTTAAATTCCATCATTCAAGATTAGAGGTTACTATTCCTAACAGTTTACAACCATACTTATATTATAAAATCCTAGAGGCCAAGTATGGGAACTACACTTATTATCCTAGAATAGTATGTAGGTAAGAATAATAAAGGAAAAGTTCCTAGATATCCAAAGTCTAATTATATTAACCCTAGTGAACTCATGCCCACTTTCTTTAATCCACCTCTCAAATCAATTTATGTTCACTTTATCATTTAAGAGGTTGGCATTGCCACATATCACATTTAAGATGCTTTCCATGCCAGTAAATTGCCTAAATCCACTAAATCCTATGGAAGGCCAAAACCTATCCCTAACAGGCCTAACATGACCTAATAAAAAAAGTCTAAATCTGCTCTATAGTATCCACTGATATTTGTAAAAGACACATAACCAAATCAAGATCAGGGCACTAGTTCTCAAGGAGATTGGTTGTATAGTTATGGATTTTAAAACACTAAATACCCCTTTCCCAATAGGATTATGGATAATAAGGATTATAATGGAAAGGGTTTAGGGAAAATTCACAAGGAATTCTTGAAACTATACCCATGACAATGCATGTAGGGAAATGAGGCCTTAGATTCACACTATTTTGGGATGATCCTATTGATTTTTAAAGTGATACCACTTAGTCAAATAATGAATAGACTCCTATAAGAGACACAATTTCCCATTATAGAACCTATGATAATCTAAACAATACAAATTGATTCAATACCAATTCCATTCTTACCACTACATCCCATTACCCTCTTTCCCTCCATCATCCCAGCCTAATCGATTGGGACCACCAAGATTTGATTATACCATAGGATAAATTCCATAATGAAGAGTCCATAGCTAAATTCATGGGACTAAGAGATGGATTTATATATGGTGATCATGATCAAGGCTTTGACTTCACATTGGACACAACTACCTATTTTAGGGAGTAAGTGAACTTACTTGGCCATAAATAAATTAAAACATCAATATCCTTTGGTGGAAACCTCTTTGAGGTGACTTTGGAATAGGTAAAAAGTAAAGAGAAAGATAATTCCATGGGTAAAAACCTATTTCAAGTGACTTTTTATGGGGAAATTTTCTCATCTCCTTAATAATTTTAATGTCCTCCAAGTTTAACCATTTAAGTTGGGTCTGACATCAATGAAGAAGAACATAAAATCTTTGCATAATTGGTGTAGGAATTTTCTAAGCAATTCATCAATTGGGCACTGATAGACATGGTTGATTATTATTCTTATTAAATGGGTGATTCCTATGGCTCTTAAATAGGTAAAGAGTAACATTTTCCATCCTTGCCTACTACTATAGAAGATGGTTCTACACTCCTTGTATAAGATACCACAGAAGTGAACATCAACACGTATAATTAATCTAAAATAATTTACATAAGTACATTCCTCACTTTTGAGTAATGTGAGTTTCTTATTTTATCCTAAAGTACTTCATTGACATCTTTACCAGGTTCTATTTAGACATGTTAATTTTAGACCCATATTTAGTGGTACATCATCTCATTGTATATCTAGATGTCAAGCTAATCAAATAGAAGTTGCATAAAATGCATCCATGCATTTATATCTTGGTTAAGAAAGAGCTAGAGAAAATATTAGTTTAAGGATTCATCTAACTATTAGATTACTTATAATAGATCTTAAGCATTATTACAGTCAATTAAAAGCCTCAAGGAATTCAATTATGTGATGACTTCAGAGATATTAGCAAGTCATGCCTAAAAGATGACTTCCCTTTACTAAACATTGACATGATAACCAAATCCATAATAGGCTATTAGATTTTGTCTCTCATGGATGGATTCTTAAGGTATAATAAAATTAAAATTACACCTAAGTACTAGCATAAGATAATGTTCACTACTCTGTGGGGAATGTTTTATTACCAATTCATGTCATTTGTCTTAAATAATTCCAATGCAACCTATCAGCATGCCATGACTATCATATTTCATGACATGATGCATGAAATTATTGCCTATGTATATGATATATTGTCCAAATCAAAGACACATGCAAGACATTCTAAAGTTATAAGAATAACCTTTGAGAGACTTCATGAATATAAGGTATGCCTCAATCCTAAGAAGTGTGTCTTTGGCATTGCTTTAGTAAAATTTCTAGGCTTTATTGTGTCACATCAAGGCATTGAAGTTGATCCTATTAAGGTCAAGGCCATTATGTAAATCCATCCTCCTTTTACTTTGAAATAGCTCTATATTCTTTAGGTTAAAATTAAATCCATTCACTAGTTCATTTCCCAATTGGTAGATAGATGACATCCTTGTACACATCTTTTGAAAAAAGGCATAGCATTTAAGTGGGACACTAGTTTCCACCAAGTGTTTGAATAATTGAATAATTATTTGGCCAATTCACTAATAATGATGCCACCTACACCAATAAGACCATTATTACTCTACATGTCTACCATAGAGCATGCCCTAGGGGCACTTTTAGATCAACATGATGAGCATGGTAAAGAACATGTAGTCTATTATTTGAGAAGGACATTTGTAGAATATGAGAATAACTACAACTGATTGAAAATGTTTATTTTATAATGGTGTTTATTTCATAGAAGTTATATCACTACATACTAAATAAAAAGATAATTTTTATCACCAAGATCGATCTATTTAAATATTTATTATCTAAGGAAAAATTTACAAGTTGCATGGCCAAATGGATGATGTTGCTCAGTGAACTTGATATGAAATATTAAAACCAAAAGTCCATTAAGGGGTAAGTTATTTTAGATCATATTGTTGAATCTCCTATATTATATATGTGACCACTCAATTTTGATTTCATTGATGAGTTAATTTTGACTCTAGAAGTAACAACTATTGAGTCCAAATGGTGGGCATTATACTTTGATGGCTCATTCACATTTTGTAGAACTAGGGCTAGTATCTTATTAATCACTCTATAGAAGGGTCTCATTCCTAAGTAATTCCATATTGGATTATATTGAACTAAAAACATAGACAAGTATGAAACACTCATTGCTTGACTTCATCTAACCACATAATAGAATATTCAATAGTTAATGGTCTATGGGGATTTATATTTGATAATTAGTTAGGATACAAACTAGTACCAAACTAGAGATGAGAAGCTTATACCTTACAAGAGTATGGTTGAAAAAATAAAACCTCAATTTGACACTATTCAATTTGAATAAATCCTCATGGCCAAGAATAGATCAGTAGATGCCATGGTGACCATTTGATCTATGATAAAAGTGGATAGTAGCATCAAAGAGTACCCATTTTTTATTTAGAACCTTCTTCAACTAGCTTATATAGCCCTAGAATTTGAGATGGTATGCAATATTATTGGTCCTAATATCCCTTGGTTCCAAGACATATACACCTACCTCTATGACCAAATTATTCCTACCAACCTATCATGATCCTAACATAAATCCTTCATTCATAAAGTTACCGAATATACCTTACTCATAAATACACTCTATCATAAGGGCTATGATGGAACACTAATTCATTATTTAACTTTGGGAGAATACAAATTAATTTTAAAGGATGTACATGAAGAAACTTATGGTTCATACACTAGTGGCCTAGTCTTTTCCAAAAATATCCTCCATATAAAATATTATTGGATAAAATTGGAGACAAATGCTTTTCAACATGTCAGGAAGTGTGATGCTTGTCAATGAAATAATGATTTAATCCATGCTCCTTCTTTACCACTCTAAATGAGCACTACACCATGGTTATTTTAAACATGGGGACTCAATTTCATATGTAAAATCAACCCCACTTCCTCTTATGTCCATAAACATATCCTAATTACTACAGATTATTTCACTAAGTAGATAGAGGCAATACCCCTCACTTATGTAACTGACAAGCAAATCTTCAAGTTCATCTATTATCACCTCATTTTCCACTATTTCATTCCTCTAACATTATATATGATAATGGTGGCCCATTAAAAAATAAATATTTCAAAGCCTTCTATACTAAATCATAAATCAAGCATAAAAGATCTATGACCTTTTATCCACAAAGTAAAATCCAAGTTGAGGCATCAAACAAAACCATTCTAAATATCCTAAAAAATATTGTCAATGACATTAGCCACAATTGTCATTTATAATTATTCTCAGCCTTATGGTTTTACCATACTAGTACCTACATGCCTATAGGAGCCACACCATACTCCTTAGTCTTTGGATTTGAGGCCATTATCCCTATTGAGATTGAGTTTCCCTCTATATGCATTTCTCTATAGAATATCATTGATGATAAGGAATATAGAGTGGCCAAATTACAAGAGCTAGACCTCTTGTATGAGAAATGACAAGTAGCACTAGACTAGTTGTGAACCTATCAAAATGAGTTGTGATATAGATATAAATAATGTATTCTCCCTATAGAATTAAAGATTAGTGATTTGGTGCTTAAATAAAATCAAAATAACACCAATGTTGAGCGTAAGCAGAAAGGAAAATTTGATGACACTTAGCTTGGTCCCTTTTTAATTATTATAAATTATAGTTTGGGTGTATATAGGCTAGCTACCCCATATGGAGAAGTGCTCAAGGAACCTTTGAATATCATGAATCTCAAATGTTAATATGTTTAACTAATTTGAACCATTGTCTATGAGAGCCCTTGCTTAAAGGTAACCATTTAGTATTTGTTCATTTACCATAAAATTCCTTGGATTATTCTTATTCCTTTTACCATACCATACTTGGACCATTATTATTCATATCCCATAATTTATTATTAACATCATGATCTTTATTATGACCAATAGGTGTTATAGGTAGATTCAACAACTATTTATTCTAAAGACACTCCAAATTGATCAGCATCAACTTCTTTACAAATAAGTGTTTTAGGGTATATCAACAAGTGTATTACCTTCTAAATTGGTTCCTTGAAAATCCCTCTAATTTATTTTATTCATATTATTTACCTACCATGTGTCATTTCTATTCCCATCTCATTGTTGTGTGGTATCCCTTAGTGCCTCAATTTTTATTGTTAGTTCTTGGTGGTTTACCATTGAACTGGTTTAGTTATTATTTGATCCTCTACTTAAGGGTTATTTTCCATTGTTATATGGTTTTTTGTACATTTGAACATATTACATTTATCTCCTTATTCAAAAACCCAAAAATATTGAAAAGACCTAGGGCAAATATTTAAAAATCATAAAATCATGAAAGTTATCTTATAACTTCCATGAGATGTATAAAGCCCCAATTTTTTGGGAAGGAACCTCTTATCTATAAAAAATTAATTTTAGATATATATTACTATACCATTCATTATCCTCCCATTTATGTGAGAACTAGATCAGCCTGAGGTCCACATGGACTATGTAGGCAGTGCTTGGATACATGAGGCATCTTGGGTCAAATCGACCACTCTTAATTATCTACTTTTAATTACCACTTCCATTTTCATATTCCACCATTACTTTAATGCTCTCAAAATTTTACAAACAACCATTATCCTTAACTCTATCATCATTTTACAAGTATACCTTCCTTATTTCTCTTTTATAATCACATACCTTCTTGTCATCACTTTTACTCTATCCCACATCCTTTAGAGAACTACATTTGCCCTGAAGTCCATAGGATTATGTATGTAAAATCTAATTACATTAGGTAATTTAGAGTCTGCTAGGCCATCACTTTAGTCTTATTCTATTCCCCCTATTTCCACCACTGATCCATTGTCCTCTTAGCATAGGGGGCACAATATCCAAATCATAACACCTTATTAATTACACATACACAATTTTTAATTTTCTTAATTGAGTTCTTTATTTTATTGTGTTGTGTTTTTACTTTATTTCACTTCTTTTTTTGTTTACCTTTTTTCTTTCATATTTTTTATTTTTATTGTTTATTGTTTATTCTTGTTTGGTACATTTTGTTTCCACTTAAGTCTTGATGATTTAT
This sequence comes from Torreya grandis, assembly GCA_037957365.1. NCBI lineage: Eukaryota > Viridiplantae > Streptophyta > Pinopsida > Cupressales > Taxaceae > Torreya > Torreya grandis. The sequence continues at coordinate 1,078,637 of JARHVA010003475.1, read as the reverse complement.
ATCTTGATTTTAATTTGGTTACATTTTATATTTAAACTATTTTTATGGTTTATTTGTGTATGGTACTATTGAAAAAATTTGACCCAAATTAAAATTTGGGTCAAACCATACTATTTTGAACTTCTATATAAATTTTTATATGTCCTATGGGGTCATCTATTGCCCTACATGTCTCACTTACCCTTTCCCTAGTCCTTGTTGAAACCCATCCTCCTTGTACTAGCTCAGTCAACTAAAGTCAACATTGGTAAAACTTATTAAAAGTGAAAAAATATATTTAAAATGTCTTAAAATGGTCTTTGAATTGTTTCAAGGTGTCTTCAAGTCACAAATTGGCCATTTGCTAGGTTTCATGTGGTAAAAGGGTCATTTGGCCACTTTTCTAGCTAATTAATTGACTTGTACAGATGGTGGGAATTAAAAAATATGTCATAAAGGTGGATATTAATGTGTATAATGTTAAATCACATCAAAATAAGCTATATGATAGTTATAAGTCTAATATGATCAAGAAATGGTAGGTTTTCCTCAAAAATAAGAGTTTTTGGGCACTTGTATGGACTTCTCAAGTCCACCATCAGTTGAAAATGTGGTAGAGTGAATATTCACCTCCCCATAGGTCATTTAAATGTTTTGATTAAAATTAAAATGCAATAAATTTCATCTACAACTTATTTTCCTCCATTTTCTTTTGGCAAGCAAAGAAAGGCCAATTTTAATCACTTGGCATAGGCCGTACAGGTGGAATTGGGAAGAAATACTATTGGGGATGGATAGTGCTCTAAGTATACTTAATTTTTATATAAATAAGTTATATATTGGTGGATCCTCCTTCATAAACAATCACTTACACCTCAAATAACTTTTTATGAACTTACATTCAAGAAGGGTATGGTTGTGCATGCATTTCTTGTTTTCAAGAATCCATGGAGATATGTGAGTTTGGTGGAGTTTTTTTATATGTTTTAATAGGCCCTATCCATGATGTTTAAAAAACCTAATACTTCCTCTCTCAATGCCCTTGAAGGAGAACTCCAAATTGTACTTGTTTTTCAAGATTGCAGTCATGAATGGGTAACCTAAGTTTTGCAATGTGGTAAAGGCTCTATGAAGTGTTTTAATGTGTTTGGACTCATTTTTTAAAATTTATTTTGTTTAATTATTTTTTTAAATATCAAATCAACATACTCTTCAAGGCAAATGGTTTAATTTCTTTGTTCACTGCCTAGTCTATAGATTGTGCTCACACCCAGCTTATGCTTGAATTCAAGAGGTTTGTACAGAGGAGAAAAGAATGAAAAACATGGTGGAATTCATGTTTGAGGTCCTATCATACCCAAAGGTTCATATATTTCATGTCATGAGGGCTAATATTCTATGCAAGTTAAATCTTCCACTTTAAAAGATGATCACACCATTTTAGGCTCTCAATCCCCAAATGGACCAAACAAAGATCCTAGAGCTTTTTTGGGATAATGTATGAAATGAAAAAAGGAATATTAAATTATATTATCTATTTGGAATAATATCCCTATCTACATAAAATTCCCATACTAATTTTTTACGGTAAAATTTGAGTGAAAGATGAGTAATTGAAATCTAAAAATGGCTAAAAAACCACTGAAAAGGAACAATGATATCTATATGAGGGTGATGGAAAATTGACTTTGCATTTCAATTTGATGGTTATATATCATTACATCAATTTTAAACCATAAAAAATGTTCCAAAAGGACTCTCATGAGCCAATATGAAAGAGACAAGGTGGATTTTTAGGTTTTGATCACCAATGTACCCTCCCTTGTCAGTACAACAAGCCTAAGACAAGCACCTACAAACAACACCTTAGACAGTGGCCTAATTTGACTTCTACATGGTGTTTTTAAGGATAAAAATTGATAAGGTGGGTTAAAATAAATTTTTATCCCTAAATGGAATATACTAAGTTTTATTGCATCAAAATCAAGGAGAGACAATCCATATATACACCTACATGCGGCGTAAAACTCATGAAACATCATCAAAGAGTATATTGGCAGTGAAGAAGAAGTTTGAAGTTTGAACCTCATATTGAGATTTAAAATTGGATACAAGTTTAAATAAATGTGGATGGTGACCTTAATTAACTCATATAAAACCTAAATACACCTAATACAAGTGTGGACAAAGCTAGATTAACCTACAAGCCTATGAATTGTTGCCTACAACAGTATTGATAAGTCTGTGGGTAGTTTTAGGTCCAAGAGGAAAAATTAATATTTTTAAGGTGAAAAATGAATATAAAAAAAATTAAAATTATTTAAAAATTATTTTATGAGAATTGGGAAACATCCACCGTAATGCTAAGATCATAAGAATGCACTTACAGGCATAACAAATGGTCTTAGTCCATTCAAGATAGAGCATCCTACTTGAGGACCTAAACATGAACAAATTCTGGTTTTAAGGCTTATAATTAAATAAAAATCATGAGTATGGTATTATTAGATAATTATAATGGAGAAAAATCCCATGCAAATCAAAACCAAATGATAGATATTCCAAATAAGGACCTTTAGATCAGTCTCAGTCTACATAAGTAATGGCCTAATCTTGGTATGAGGTATGCATTGATGAAAAGGAGTGAGTTTAGCCTTTAAAAATAGTATAGGAACACTAATATGATATTTTAAAAATCAATATAAGTTTTACATTGTGTCTTTAAAGTCTAAATCTAATCTCAGATAACCTATAACTAAGCCTAAAATAGTGATTCCCCTTCTAAGCAACCATAAGACCTAGTCTAGGTTTCCAAAAGCATGAAAGGTGTTTGAGGGTAAAATAAGATACCTACATGCCATGAAAAAGCTAAAAATAACCTCTATTTTTCTCCAAATACAACCTATACTATGTCTACCCTCATAGTTTGCCTACTCATAAAGTTTGCCTAGCAAATGTCAAGAGTTTTGTGTTCTATCATTGGATTTGAAAGCTAAAATTTGTAAAATATTAACTTTACAGGTTAAATAATATTATCCAATTGTTAATTTTCCAAATATAATGAGTAAATATACCCCTGTTCTATCTCAAAATAGGGGCAGTTTTCTCATGTGAGTAACGAGCAGTTTTATGAGAAAAGGGTGTTTTAGTGAGTAGGGGATGTTTTAGATATTTTAGGAAGGTTTAATAAGATTTTAAACACATGGGGAGACATGAAAAATAAATCTCTAAGGTTTGAGACTAAGCAAGATGCTCTAACCAAGGAGGTTTATAGTCATCAGGGCAAATCAATGAATAGGCATGACTCCAAATGAGGGGTCTTCTCAAGTTATATCCTTTTCCAAGACTTTTAATTACTTTTAACATATAAAAACAGGTGTATATGAATTATTTAATCCATTAAGAGGAAAATAAACCATTGGAGGGTCAGGTGGAGTCTCAAGTGGTAGGCAAACCTATTGACAAGGTCTAAGCTTAGTCTAAAAATAGGGTCACTCTTCACTTCTAGATATTGGGATGTCATTAAAATTATTGGGAATGTTTTTATAACATATAAAGATCTGTATGAGAATTTTTTTGCAAGGGAATCATCATAAATCTATCTTTTGATTTGCAAGTTCCCAAACCCTCATAGAATACAAAAGGACTCGAATGCTAAGTTAAGAATCTCATATCTTTCATGACCATTTTCATGGAACCTTGAGGAATTTGGAGAAGTTGGAGAGAGTATCTAAGAATCCCTTAGTGTAATTTTTAATGAGGTCCAACATTTTTTCTTTATGAACAAACATTAAGAAGACATGCAACCACTCAAAACCCTTACAAACCCTATTTTTTGACTTGATGAGAAAGAAATGAAAATGAAGGAACTCAAATGGGTGTTTCAAGATTGGAACTCATTATTATGATGCATAGAACTCTCATGAGGTTCATTTCATGCCACTGGTTCATACTTGCAAGTACAAGATTATACAAAATACATCAAAAAAGAGTAATTAATGCTAGAAAAGGGGTTTATACAAATGATCATAGGCTCAAATCATAAATTAGGGATGTTAAGGAGGTAAAAAAAGTTAATAATATTCTACTTTTATAGTTCACACATTTGGGAACAACAAAATGGAAATTTTTGGTCTTCTAAGCTAAAGAGGCCTAATTAGGCCTAATTGGGAAGACTAATTGATCAAAAAGTACACTTTCCTTGGGTATAGAGACATAAAATTTGTCAAAAAATATAATGATGTAAAAGGGTACTCAAAAATGGTCTTAATTAGTCATTAATATCTGTACATTCCCCTGCATAAGTGGATTCATGCAAAAATAGGGCTACAAGAGAATTAGGCCTAGTTAAGTCTCTATGAGCAAAATGTGGTCTTGGTGAGAGCTTGATGATTCAAAATGGATTTTTTTTCAGTCAAATATTATTATAATATGCCTTTAATGAATAAAAATTACACCAATTGAGCCAAATACAAATTTTAAATATTTTGGCCAAATTAAGCCTAATGAGACAAGGAGGTCTTGTGACACCTAAGAGGAGAATTGATGATTTCAGGTAACGTAAATATTTAATATTCTTCAATAAGGTTTCCAAGTTTCCTTTGGATGCAAATTTAACTATCCAAGAGATCTCATGATCAAACTCTTACCTTTTGCCACTTGTCAAGAAGGAGTTTCAAGACCTAAAGATGTTTGTGAAGAGTTTCAACACCACATGTGAGGAAGGTGCTCATTTTGGGATGGACACATATAAACATCAGTTAATTTATATATCCTCCACCTCATATACATGTAACACTTTTCTCTAACCTAATTTTAAGTGTTCATGAAATCCCACCATGAAGGCAGTTTCACAAGAGAGAATGATTGAGAAGATTGCTATGCCACACTTGGAGAAGAGGCTAATTTGGGATAGCATGATGTTTAAATCAGTTTCGTAACTCATTTTAAACCTAATAAACATGAATTTTAACTAATTTTCACCTTTGGACACTTTACCTTGTGCCTCTTCAACTTACTTTCTCTCTTTCTTCTTCCAAAATTCTATAAGTATGAGCCATATTGGCTATTGTAAAGGAAAACACAGGTAGTATGGCAAGGACCTACTGGTATGAAATTTAATTTTGTATTTAAACATTTAATACAAGTATTATTCTAAGTTCATAACATTTTTTATAAGTATGTGAGTGATGTATAGTGGAGCTAAGTGATGGTGTCATCCTTACTCCTCTTTATCCTTCATGTTTAAGCAAGAGTTTTGATTTTAACAGGTCATGTGAAGTGTATGAATGTACTAGGCTGATATTTAAGTACTAAATTGTCTATATGGTGTGAAATCTTCCCCTATATTAGTTATCTTGTTGATTATCCTATGTATGCCTACCTTCACATTGAAACACTATGTTAGGATCCTTTAATGGCTAGAATTGGTCTTGGAAAGCTTTGTTGCTTAGTAAGAGTTTGATATTCTGTGGGATATGTTTTGTTGTATCACCTATTTAGTGTAGTTTCCTTTTAATTTAAATTCCTAACCCTTTTCCCATAAAAAATCATTAGATTAGGTGATAAGCACTTAAATATGAATCTAGGGAGCTATCCCTCATAATCTAGAGATTCATCTCTCTTATATGTTCACACACAACTTGAGAGATGATTCCATGTTGCATCAAATTGTAGGAACCTCATAGAGTATCCTAGGGTACACAATTTAAAGACAATAGGTACATTATGTTTTAAACTTAAGTCTTGAAATTTCATATCTTGCCTTTAAGTTATTTACATTTTGTATTTTGAACTATTTTGTTATTTTGTATTTTTTTTAATGTGTTAAGTTTTAAACTTAAATTTTGATGTTTTATATCATTATATTGAGTCATAAATAATCACATTTAAATTGGTCTATTTTAAATTGACATAAAATATTATCATAGGTTATATATACTTATGATGCATAATCTCATTTCCAAAATAAAAAATCAAGTTCTCAAGTCTTACATAGAAATGTGAAGATGAAAGACATCTCTGAAAGCACTATCAACCATATCCAATACATGATCACAATGAAATTTCATTTTCCATAAAGACAAAACATAACACAATTTGAAACCAACATGTCTATCTCTATGTGAAACTTAGGCCATTTATCTCCTAAAGTAATCATATACCATCTAGTCATATTATATTTGAATCCATGAGATAAACACAAGTGCAAAATGAAATAGCAAAGTAGATAATGGAATCATGGAAAATAAATATACATCAATATCCATATTTTGATAAAAAAATATACATCTAACATCACAATAGTGTAAAATAAAATCACATCATGAATAACAAAATATAATTAAGAGTCCATGTAAAATATTCATGAGCATAAATGAATGTCATATATATCTCTCAAAATAAATTTTTAATACATCATAAAAATATATACATATCATGTACAACAAACCTATAGAGATACAAGAAAAATATCGAGTATCACTCACTCCATCCCTATGGAAACTTTGATCAAAACTCTAGAATGTGCCCAAAGGTAGTAGAGGTGATGGTGGACCCATCACCCTCATTTTGATGCCATATATGCCATGGAATACTTTGATGGTGTTGTATGTTAGGATCTAGAGATTTAGTTGGTCTTTTGACTCCATGTATAATCATATAGGAAGGTGCCCTACACTCTACTATAATTTTTGACTCCTATAACTTATGTTAATAGGCCACCTCATCCTTCACATGAAATGTGTCATCATTATTGTGAATGGCATCATCCTTGGCTTGGATCACATATTGAAGTGATCTAGTTAAGCCTTGAGTAGTCATAATGTGTTGATCCTTAGTTAACTCATTACAAAGTTGTTAAACATCATGCTCTACCTTATCCTAGTATGTGTGAGCCTTATCTCTCTTGCTAATAGATGTAGCTAACTCAACATCCCAAAATGTAAGCTACCCTTAGATGGTTGTCATTTGTTCCACTTACCCTTCAATACCATAATATCTATATATTGGGTGGAAATACTTGCCTATAATCTAGTAGTCTCTCCCTAGTCTATTGCTAGCTCAACTTATAACCCAACTACACCCTGATCTAATCCAACTATCTCAAATAATATCATTATAATCTCACACTATAGCCTATCAATCATAACCTATTCATATATTTACCTAGTAGTATTGGAGGTCCTTTCCTCCCCTGTATTGATACCTACACCCTATCTAGAGGTCCCAACCTCTCTTATACATGTGCCATGTCTAGAGGCCCCTACCTCTCTTATACCCTATCCCCATATCCATCTTCATCTCATTTTTTACTATCCTTGGAATTTGAAATAGAGTATATAATGAAGGGAGCAATATGATCCACATGTTGTACTAAAATATGAACCACCTATTGTATAGGCCATTACACAAGAACCTGAATAATGTATAATATGATAGCATATAACATCACTTATTATGGGATAACCTATACCTGTACTTATCCCTATACCCTATATTTTCCCTTATGTTAGGGCCTATCTCTGTTTCACCCTCCTATGCTATCCAATATTCTAGAGATGGGGTCTAATAAATTAAATGGGCATAAATCCTTCCCACCAATCCATGTATGAACCTATCATGCTAGTGTATGTTGCACCACCTACATAATCCCAATTTATAGGTTGTACCATATCAAGGCTATTAATCACCTAGGCTCTCAACATTGGTAGTCCCCACCATCTAATCTCTCAAATCACATGTGCAAAGAAATATGGTCCATCAGGAACATTCTATTGGAGACCAAACTATCATTATACTTGATTAGGAATGTACCTATCCATAATGAAGTCATATCAACCTATAGTGTAGCATGGTGTCAAGATATATCTAGTTAAATGTCCATCCTTTAACCAACCAAACTAAATATCCATATAGATCACCATATGAAGTCACCATCTACCATCTTGTCTATAACCTAGTGATATAAATACAAGTATTTTGAGTGGACTCATAGACGTACTCCCATCTGGAATCAACCATATGACAATAGATCCTTAGGTCCCATTTGAAACCTCTAACCAATAGGATTCTCTATAGCAATGTGCTTCCAAGCCTAGATCTAAATTAAGGTGTTGTGCCTAATATTGTGACCCATTTGATATGATATAATTTGCAAGTCAATATACATCTAGGTCAGTATAACAAGTCCTAATATAAAATGTGTGGTATAATCAAGCATGTCTCAAATTAACCTTATGAGTTTAATCTGAAAGCACTGCCCACTCTTGTTAGGTAGTAGGAGGCCACTGACAAGATCCATGAGAATCAATACCTTCCTAGGTATTAATGCCTATATAGGAGGTTGTGTTGTTATAGATTATCCCATTTCTACTACTCTAGGAACAACATCTAGGGCCCATGCCAAATCCTCTAGGGCATCAATATCAATACACCCCTCTATAATTGTAATATCCATCAACCTAATAAAGTCCTCAAGGATGGATTGCCTACCTTATGGCATCTAATAAATCCTTCAACCCTAAATAGGCACTTGTAGGATATACCACACATCCTTTATCATCACCATGGCCTCACTTATAATTAGGTGGAAGGTCAAGGTCTCAGAGTGCCAACACTTTACTAGCACTAACAAATAGGCTCAATATACTCATATAACCAACATTTGCATTATGCTCCATAAGTCCACTAATTTTAGTATTTTTACAAACTTATAAATAATGATGTTGGGATGGTGTAATACTTGTGATAACCTCTCTCACACCATCACGACACCTACTCACTCGTGCATATCACAAAATAAAACTAAACCAAGTCAATCACTTATCTATTTTATTTTAGTTCATCATTTTACCATTTTATTCTAATTTTGGACTTAAAATTATATTATTATATCTTATTTTTTCCTTTTTGGTATTCATTTGGCCATTTATGGCAAGTTCACCATTTTCCTTTGTGTTATTTTCATTCTGTAGAGTGTTCCCACCATTTGGCCAAGCATTCTCATTTTTTTCCTCACTAGTTTGTGAACTCATTATTTTACAAGTTATTCCCATTGATTCATAGGATAAACTCAATATTATGGGAAATTTTTTACTTTCCTACCTCATCCATGGACCGAGCATTTTTATCATTTGAATGTTAAGTTTTTTTTTTAGACTAGTGTTTCTATCATTTGACCATCATTTCTACCATTTCTAATGAATGTCACTCAAATCAGTGATATCACTGATTTGATGCTTTCCACCCATTTTGGTGAGGTCATCAATTTGGCCATGGGTTTATTGTTTATCTAGTGACATCACCATTTTTGTGGGTGATTATGTCATTTATACTTTTAAAAAACATTGGGTTCACCATTTTGACCTTTTCTACTCCCTAATAAGTACCATAAATGAAAAATTTAAACAAAACAAAATGTACCTACTGATGCCCCACACCTTGATTCTCACTAATACTCCTAGGTTATTATGGTGAGAGATATTAACTATTTTTTCTACTTCTCTTATGCACAAAAACCAATGTTCTAAGTTTCTATAGGGTGAGGGTGAAAATGAATGATTTTCACCCCTAGGGGTCAATTTATAGCCACATTTTTGAATTATTACCCCCTAACCCTATCTATAATCCATTTTTCTTCCTAAGAGATGCATTTTTACCTCTTTAATCCATTTTATGAACCATTTTCTTCTAATTACTCCATGTTTTAGCCTTTTTGTTTCAAAATGTGTCATTTTCTTTTGTTCAAGGGCTCATCATTCAAAATTATTTTTCTTATCCTACCCTTGATGGGGCATATTGGGCCTCCCAAACATTGATTGGGGAATTTTCATGATCCTATTTTCCTTTAAATAAATTAAAATCAATGAAAATGAGAACAAAGTTAGTTCTTCTAATTATGATAATTTTAAGCGACCATTTTTACTCTTTAAAAATTCAATTCTTTGACCAAATGTTTCATCACACCCTTCCAAAAAGGGGGAAAATGTAGACATCCAATTCTCACCACTTCTATATTGAAATTGTCAGTTTGAAAGACTCACCATAATAATGTACAAACTAGACCAAAATCCATCAAAATATTCTAGTTCATCTGCACACATCATCTGTAATTTTTGATTCACATTAAAATATCCTTAATTAGGAAATTTGTTTTTACGTAATCATCATTTTCTTCCAATTCATCTATGATTAAAATGTGACCTAATAAATTGACATTTTTGATTAACAATGTAAGGAAACTTATCAAATTCTAAGAATTACAAAAGGCCTAATAGAATCACTTAGTATAATCACCTAAAAGTGAACTTGAGTGATAAGAGTGCTACTTGAGACCACCTATCCCTAACTTATCCCTAAACCTATCCTAGAGCCTATTTCACACCTGTCCAACCTTTGTGTAGTCCATAGGCATCCCTAGTCACCTCTAAAGTAGTATAAAACTTTCATTATTACATCTTGGCCCTTTGTGCCTAGTGTTATGCCACTTAGACACTATCACCATAATAGGAATAGTAGTGCCACATGGCACTAGTGTCTTAATAATGGCACTATTGTCTTTTCCCTATTTTCTTCACAAATGAATATATTTTCAAATCATATACCTCCTAAGGTCAGTCAAGACCTCTTTTAGCACCCACATAAACACCATAATATCATAAATACATGAATTTTATCCCTATAACCACTAAATGGAATTTAGATTCAAATTACATATGTAAACTCAAAACAAGTTATACACAATTAAGCTTATCAATCCCTATTCTACCTTACTTTTGCATATTATCATTTGTATAAATCTTAAGATTAGATTATATAGATTTATAGTCTTAAGAACATTCAAAACATCAAGTCAACTATCATACTAACTTCAATTGCACTTGCACCAATTTTTAGGTGGAGATAACTACATTGGGATTGATCCCTCTTCTTAGTATTGTTATGTAGTAAAATCTCATCATAGTGGGGTGTTGAGGATGTCCAGCCTACCCCACTAATAAACACACGTTTCAAATTGTATCAAATGGATGCCCTAACAACATGGATAATTAGGTTTTTCTCATAAATTTAGTCAAAAAAAGAAACATATAGGGTTTCAAAACTCATGCATGCAGGAAAAAATTCACAAATACATACATAGGTGCACCCAAAAGCTCAGGATAGTCATGTTTAGAGGACACTACTACCAAAATAGGGACACTAGTGCCACATGGTTCTACTATCCAATTAGGGTGCTACTGTCTAGGACACATTTTGATACCTAGATCCTATTTCCAACACTCAAACTAGTCTCTGCCTTTTTTTCATCCTTCAAATCATCTGTCTCATTCATTTTCTAGCTAAATTATTACTTACATTATTTATTATTATTTTTAGAAAGGTCAAATTAAGCCAATTATATAACATATTAGTGGTTGTATTTATTTTATATTTCTATACTGATTTAGTATACTTAGTTCTTTAACAAACATAAGATTTACATACACTAAGTCCTAAAATGTTAAAATATTTGGTGAACCTGACTTAGTTTAAATACTATTCAAACCCTAACCTTAGATGCTACTAGGGTTTGTATCCTTATTTTTCCTATTTTCATTAGTTTTTTAAAGATTTTTAGATTTCATACATTATATTTTAGTAGCCCTATTTCACTTTATTTACTATATGTCATCTAAAAAATCTATCTCTCTTCCATTAAGAAGAAGTGCTAGGCTAGGTGGTAATCTTATTGAGCTTATTCAAATTCCTTATTTTCAAGCTTATACCATAGACAAAGGACTAGTTCTAACTCTCATCATTGATCCATTACACCATTATTATTTGTATTTCAATGATAATGCATCCAAATATGATAAATATAACCAAGATGATATACAAGGTGGAAATTGGGACACTCTCCCCCTACTTAACAATGAAAACCTAATTGTAAGATTCGATAGAGATTTAGAGATAAACTTTGGGAATATCCCCTTGATCATACATATATTATACAAGACATAATTGAAATAAATAATAAATCAAACAATGGTCAATCTTCTACTCCCCCATATAATAACATTGTAATACCTACATTGTGTGATAAAGGAATATTTGTCAATGAAGCTCCTTGCTCCACCTCTCCTTATCACCTTGGTAATGTTGGTTGGTATTGGATTGGTTTGGATTATAAAATGGGAATGTTATCACTATAATAATGAAATTTTTTCATATATTTTTTAATGATAACTTACACCAAAATATTTGATTGATCAATGGGTGAGGGCTTATATTTAAAACCTCCAGAAGTAACTCTAACCCAAATATATTTAGTGTTATAGCTTGGGATCACACCCCTGTGAGAAAGTTCTTTAGGCTCCATCACTTCTAGATATAAGCATGGGGACAACCCCAGGATGTTGGTATCATATTGTGAGGTTGAACCTCTAAGATTTTTTTATGAAGATAGTTCCTCAAGTGCTTCACTTCAGCTCTTGACTCTCACACTAATATCTACTATTAGCTAAGAAAAAGGGGGAAGGAGGATGACTAAAAATAAATATAAGCTAATGGAGGTGATGCACCAAAAATAAGTGATCCACTTGGTCTAGGAAAAGAGCCAACTACTGATGAACCCAAACAAAACATAGGCTATTCTAGTTCTATCTCAAGACCATAGGCATGGAGGTTAAAGGGAAACCTTGTGCTTTGAAGAATAACAAAAATAGGTCTACGAGAGACAATATGAACTGGTAACACTTCAAGGAGAGCTTAACACAGACACTTCATGCAATCCTACATAAAACTAAAAGAATCAAAATCAAGGTGCTATAAAAAATTGTAGGTGATGAATGACAATCATACATTATGCAAATGAAACCAAATGCGCACACTTGTTTTAACCAAAAATAGAAACACTTCCTTGTATTGCTTCAAAAGAGTCTTTTACAAAGCAATTTTTGTAGAGTAATTATATCACCAATTTTGGGATGATTTTCTTGGCTCCAAATCCTCTATTTATATAGAAAAGGAGAAGAGAGAAGGGGAAAAAGAAGAAGTCACTAATGGATAGAACTCTAATGTTATCCTTCCTTGTTGTCCCTAAATGCACCACTTAGGATCACTAAAAAATCATCTTGAGCCCCTCCCATATTTAATTTTTTCTTTGTCACATCTAAGAATCCCTATTGTGAGTAGTTGGAATGTCTCTTCTTGGAACAATGTATTTAATCTTTTCAATCAAGATTGACATGGGTTCTTTCTCTTTATGTTCCCTGCTAAAAGGATGTAGGTCTCTATGTGTTTCAACCATGCTACATTTAAGCATCGAATGATGATTATGGGGAGTGAACTATGATAGATGAGAGCCTTTATAATTTCTAGCTACCAACTACTTGGACTCTCCCATGCTCATTGGTGATCCTTGTGCCACTTGTCCTTTACTGATTGGCCCTTTCTACTCTAGCTTACACCACGTGGAAGCCTTTCATTTGTTGCATCATGATTCTCACATTATTGGACTAAGCTTAAGTCAAGCACTTGAAGAATATAAATTTACTCTATGTATAGTAATTTATGTTCTTTGATCTCTCCAACTTTGGACTTTCCTAGATCCTTTACTTATAAATATTTAAGTAAAGTACTTGGAGAAACTTGATTTACTCTATGTAGAGTAATTCAGGTTTTCCAAGCTTACTTACTTCAGACTTGTCCATCTTGAAGTCTTATTTATTTTACAAGCTCCTATTTATCTTAGGAAAATCTTCTAAATGAATTCCTTGGGATGATTTTTTTGAAGGAATTCCTTCAGACTTTTTATCTAAAGCTTCTTTCTTGCTCACTTCCTTCATAAATTACCTTTTAGATTTTTTTAAATGGACTTTCTAAAAGGGTGAGAGACCCTTCAAGCCTCCTATATGTCGCTTTAGGCTTTCATAAATGATCCTCTCAAAGGGAAATATACCATTCAATAATTTTGAAATCATCCTTTTGAAGTGTAACATACCCTTTAGGAAACTTGTAGCTATCCATTTGGAAAAGGAAAAGCCCTTTGGATTTATGAAAGTGACCTTCAAAATAGTTGATTGGTCTTTCAAAAATGTTGAAAAGATCTCTTTTGATAAAAAAAAGTCCCTTTGGCATTTTTAGAATTCCCTTTCAATTTTGAATTGTATCTTTGGGTTTTTTGGAGAAGACTTATCCCTTGAAGAACTTGAGAAACACTATTTTTGAGACCAAATTGGGTTTGTCAAGCTCTTTTACTTATTTTAGGCTTATAACCACTCACAACCTATGAAGTAATCAAGTAGTGCTACTTGGATAACCTAAAATACACTATCCATGTGTAATTTGGGTTTTTAAACCTAAATTACTTCTACTTATAAAACATTTAGAAGTCAAGCATTGTTAGAAACCCAATTTGCACTGTGCCCTCAGAAACTCAAAGTTGTCACTACTAGAAAACCTGAATTCCTCCCAAAGACTTGCCATTTACTTTCCTAAAATATTTTTTTTCATACTTAGTCAAATTTTGATATGTGGGCCAAAAATGGCCAACATTTATAGTGACTTGTAGGGAAGCATGCCTACTATGCTTGAGAACCCAGCTCGTTTTCCTCATTCAATCCATTGGGCATGGAGTCACTACTTTTGTACAAAGATATATATATCTAAAAACTTCCCTTGAAGTAACAATAATAACCAAAATGAAACAAACTATGCCCAAGGCACTGAGGGAAGGGAAAACACATAAGTGAAATAGATGTGCATAAGGCACTTAAAGGAAAACACAAAAAACTAAACAAAGTGAACAAAAATATATATAATGGCTACACACTCTCAATATAAAGGCTTTAGATGAATCCTATTGACTGGGATGGGTGATACCTTTCCATCTAGTTGGGCCAGTTGGAAGTTGTTATGTTTTTTACATCCATGGATCAAATATGGGCCACTCCATAAGCTATCAAACTTGGTATGGTTTCTTGGTTTGGCCTTATTTTAGTGCCATTTGAGAACTAGGTCTCCCTCCTTCAAAGTCCTTGTTGTAGATCTCTTATCAAAAGCCTTTTTGACCTGAGCTTGATGTGCTTCTAGCATCTTCATTGCGAGGTCCCTTGTCTCCTCAAGTTCTATGAGTTTTACCAATATCACATTCATGGGTTCACCTTCTAGCAGCTCCAACTGATGGGATAGCTCTAATGTAAGTAACTCAAGAAAAATGGGTAACTTGGCCTCCCATCCATATACTACAACATATGGAGAATTTCTAATAATAGCTTTAAGAGTTACCTAATTAGCCGATAAGGCTATCTTCAACTTGGTGTGCCACGTCCTCTAATTCTCCTCCATGGTCCTCATGATAATCCTTAGCAAATTTTTATTTGTGGACTCAGCTAGCCCATTACCCTAAGGATAATAGTTTGAGGAAGTTTTGAGGTAGATTCCCATTTTGAGAGACCATTCACTTGTTTTCAAACTAAGGAAAGCCAAAGCATTATCAAATATGATAGTGGATGGAACACCAAACCTGGTCACAATGTTGTCATAGAAATCTAAGACTGTGATTTCATTAGCTTCCTTCAATGCAATGGATTCTAGCCACCTGGTGAAGTAATCAGTTGCATTAAGCACCCACTTATTCCCTATACTTGATGGGGGGATGATTACTCCAATGAATTCCAAACCCCATTGCATGAATGGTTGCTCTACTTGAATCGGGTTGAGAGGGAAAGCTGATAGCCTTTACTTACCTATGAAGAGAGCACATTCTTGACACTTCCTCACCCATGCATAAGCATCCTTAAAGAGACTGGGCTAGAAGTAACCAGCCCTCATGATCATTGTTGTAATAGTCCTTGAAGCAAAATGACCTCTTGCAGGCCCATCATGGAAATGCTCTAAAATATTGACTACTTGATCATCATCTACACACCTCAAGAGCACTCTATTGAGGTCTCTTATAAACAAAACCCCATCAACTAAAGTACAAGGAATGGAACAAAGTTTGAAATACCTTCTTTTTACTTTATCCATACCTTGAGGGCACTCACCTGTTAGCAAGAAGTGCATCATATCATGGAGCCAACTAGTGTGAGGTAGAGGTGCATCTGCTTGTAGGTTATCTTGTGTTACCAAGATGACCTTTTTGTCTTCATGAAAGTCATCAACCATATTATCACATAAGCCTTTACCTCTTACTAGCTTAATGACCTTGATCTCCATGTCATGTTCCATGATTTTAGTAATCTAACCAGCTCTTTTTCACTCAAATCCTTGTTAAGAAGGAAGTCTCTTACTCTAGGATGAGACACCATAAGGTGGAATTTTATATTGGATAGCATTAACATAAACTTCTTGAAGCTCCTTACTATTGCAAGGACTTGATTTTATACAAAGGTATACCTCACCTCATACTCTTCAAGCCCCTGATTGAAAAATACTAATGGTTGCTCAAGTTCTTCACCATTTTTTTGCATTAGCATAGCTAATATATTATCAATGTTGGAAAAATCATACAATATGAAATCCCTTGAGAAATTAGGATTCATAAGTGTGGGTGCTTGAGCGATGGCTTACTTGATAGCCTTAAATGCTAACTTGCCTTCATTTGACCAAGTGAACACTTGGTTATTTTTTATCATAAAAATGATGGGCTTGACCAAACTTTCAAAATTGGGGATAAATCTTCTCACAATGTTTATCATTCCAATGAAACTTTGGAGTCCTTTCTTATGTTTAGGTAAGGATAAGGCCAAGATGGCACTTATTCTCTTAGGATCAATGGAAATCCCCTCTTTTGAAATGATGCAGCCTAAAAACTTACCTTCATGAATGATAAACACACACTTCTTAGGATTCAATGAAATCCCATACTCTCTACACCTTTATAAAATTAGCCTTAGGTGGTCCATATGCTCATTGGCATTCTCAAAGAAAACTATGATATCATCTAAGTATATCAACACCATTTGGTTTAACAACCCTTGAAAAGTCATGTCCATGGATCTTTGGAAAGGTTCACCAACATTTTATAGACCAAAGGGAATCTTTTGGTATGCATACCTACCCCACTTGGTGGTGAAGTTAGTCTTGTACTAATCTTCATCTTCCACCCAGACTTAGTTTTAGTCATAAAATCCATCCAACAAAGAGAAGTGTTTTGATCCTATAACTACTTAGAGAAGTTGTTCCATGGATGGTAGAGGGTATTGATCCTTCAAGGAAACTTTGTTCAAATCTCTAAAGTCCACAAAAAGCCTAATCTCCCCACTCTTTTTTATTATAAGCACTAAGTTAGCTACCCGTGATGAGTTTTTGATGGGAAATATGATCTTAGACTCAATCAACTTGGTTAGCTCCTTCCTCATTAGCTCTTCAATCTTATTATTAACAGGCCTTTACTTTTACCTTACATGTTTGGCTTTGGCCTTTAACTCTATGGTATGTTGAGATAACTTAGGATCAAAAACCTCTAGGTCACTATACTCCCAAGAAAAAATGAAAACATGCCCCTCAACCTTGCTGCTTACCTTCCCAGGGTTGAGAAGTTTGTCTTTGAAGATGACAACTCTCTCATAGTTCTCTTTGTTAGTAGACATTACTGCCTTTTCTTTACTCATATGATCTCCTTCATGAAAAATTCCCTCAAGTGTAACCATCCCCTTAATAAGTTTGTCTGACTTTAGCTAAACAATATGATCCTCATATTGATGATGTAATTTATCTTGGTTAGAGGAGGAGAAATTAGCTTCCTATTGTAAGAAGCAAGAAATTTCTTTGTCACTCTCAAAAACCTACCAATGAGCTTCATTATTTGGCATTGATGGCCTCACCACCACCTTGACATGTGGCTAAAACTTAGCTTCTTTTATCTCACTTGGAATGTTAAACTAAATTCTCATGGCTACCAGCCTGTCAGCATGCTAGTTCTAATTTTTTGGGATAGCTTGAATGTCAAAGGCCTCAAAATCTTCAATGAGGTCCTACACTCTATTTTTGTAGGACCTCATCAAAGGGCTTTTGTGATCTTTAAGCCTCTGACTTGGTTAACTATGAGCTTGCTAACCCCATAAGATTATAGTAGTTTGATTCCTCTTTTGGTGACCCATTGAAGGCCACGGATCAAGCCTTCATATTCTACTGAATTTGAAGAGTAGCTAAAATATAACCTATAGGAAGAGAAAATCTTATTACCTAAGGGTGAAATAAACATTTCCCTATCACCTTCACCATTTTTTCCCCTTGAGCCATCAAAGAATAACTTCCATAAACCATTGGGGCCTTCTTTATGTCTAATGAGGGAAGGCATGAGTTGATTATCTTCATGCAATAGATAGACACCCATGTCTCTTTCCTCAATACCTTCCAAAGGGTTGAAAAATTGGTTATCTCCCCATAGTTCATCCAAGAACAATTCTAGAACTTCTTCAGGATGAGTGCTCAGTGCTTGACCAATTATAAACTCATCCTCATTAGGGATGGTATAATTGAGGTTTATGTTATCTAACTGATAGGGTTCAATATGGAATTTTGCCATGGGTTTAGCCTTGATTGAGACCTTAGTCCCATACCTTCTTTTGAATGCCATGTAAGATCAATTTGCTACAAAGTAACCCCTAATCTTGGTTATGAACTCTCTAGAAAGACATAATACAAAGTAACGAGTGACATCTAGGATCAACATGTCTTACACCATAGACACACTAAGACAAGAATGTAAGGTTAGGCTCAAATTCCTGGTGGCTTTATGGGATAAATATCAATATATAGGACTCCCTTGGTGTATGTCTCATACTTGAGGTTTAGTTGGTTAGCAATATACTTTGGCATGCCTGACATGCTAGCCCCACTATCTACCAAGTAATTATGTACTAAGGAATCACTAATGATTAATGAGATGTATAATGGGGGGGGGGGTGTTTGGTCACAATACTTGAACTTTTTCCCAAAGGACTCTTGGCTACATTAGTGAGGAATTTAGCTTCTTTTCTTGGCTGCTTACTTGCAACTATAGAAACATTCATCTTGGACAAACCTTCTTGAAGAATGTCTACTTGGCTGGGCATAGAAATCATGTCCCACGTTGATACGTTCATGTTGTATTTCTTCATTTGCTCCACATTGTTGATTGACATACCCCAAGCCTTTGCCTAGGTTTTAGGAGATACTACTACTAGCTTTGTCAGTGAAGGAGTGGTGACAATTGGTTCATTGAAAGCTTCCTAATTGTCACCCATATTCCTTCTCTTGAACCTTGTGTTTGTTGAGACTGGGATATGGGCCAAACTAGGAGTAGCCTATGAATTGGATGCATGGCACTCCTCTTTCTCACTGATGACCATTTTGGCTTCTAATTGGTTTGACCCCTAATCCAAGCCTTATTCTTATGGAAGCTACTCTTGCTTTGTTAGCATGGGCACCTTTGTGCTTTAGGCCATAAGATCTTGGTTATATCCATAAGCAATAGCCTACTTCCATTGATCATTAAATGCTTAGTTGAATCCATTAGTTGGGATAATGGATTGTCCAAAAGAATGATTTCAAAGCATTTTCCCTTTAGCCTCCTGAGCCATATTTTTATAAACTAAGACTAAGAAATGGAAAGGGCCTATAGCATTTGTATTATAATTATGTTGTCTAGCATAGTTAGGCTACCCTTATCCTTGGAAATTTCATTTATAGGGTGGCCTATTTACTTTATAAGGTTGATGATGAGGCTGGTATGGAGCTTGATATGGCTTGTTGTAAGCTTTTTGCCTCTTAACATTTACCATATCATTCCCCAAGTATTGGAGCATACTCTTCAGTTCTAAGTAATTCTTTTGCTCTTGGGAATCATTGAATCCACTAGTAGAGGTATTCTCTTGCTTAGGTGAAGGCACAGTAGCAATTTATATCATTGGAAGTATAACATCAAGTGGATCAATGACTATAGGAGGTGGTCTGATCTCTAGAAAAAGAGGCATTAGGGGTCTGGGATTAAGCTTGCCAACCTAAACTAGGTAATTTTTTGACTTGATGGCCACCTCATATACATTTGGCAGTATGTCTCCTCCCATAAATTAAATCATTAAAACTATGTCATTATTGATATCCTTCAAGTAATACAAGAAAGAAAAGTTTAGGGATGGTCTAAAATCTACTAGAATTCCATCCCACACCTTCTAAAATCTCATATTAAAGTCTTGCATGACTTCATGAGGAGCTCTCTTAATTATGATTAGCTCCTCTACAAGTGACAGATGATCACTCTTATCTACAAACATTTTACATAAAATTATTCCCATCTCATCCCATGAGTGGATAGAATTAGGAGTTAGGGCCCTATACTAGTCTAATACCTTTCCTTTGAATGATACAATTAATATCCTAACAGCCACATTCTCCACTATGATATTGTGAATGTTACAGAACTTGGCTATGTCAGTTATGTGCTCAGTAGGAGTTACAGCTTGGTCTCCTATGTAATAAGGAATAATTTTGAGGGATGATACTAGAATAGGATCATATTTTGGTAAGTTCAAAGTGATTTAGACACTAAATCCCATAAAATATCTTTGGGGAATCATAGCAGCAAGAGGGGCTGACAAAGATCTCCTTATGTAAGTATGCTTTATGATTGGTCTAAGAGGAGGGTACCCTACGTATGGATGAGTATGAGAAAACTATAACCTTCTTGTTAATTTTAAAGGTAATTAAACAAACTCAAAAGGAATACCTATAGAATTTATTCTTGTAGTCACCTTTGGCATGAAAGATAGTTGCTTCTCTATCATCATATAGTTGGGTGTTCTTTGGAGTCACCAGATGCTAAAAGATGATTGCTACCACTACCACAACATGATCAAAACAACATCAAATTTGACCAATATTTCATAAAAATGAAAATAAAATGGTAGTTTGTCCCATAAGGCATGCTATAATTGTTATATCTTAGAATTTCATCCTTGTGAAAGAGTTCTTAAGGCTCCCTCACTTCCAGCTACAAGCATGGGGACAATCACAAGATGTGGGTATCCTATGGTGAGGTTGAACCTCTAGTATTTTTATGAAGATATTTCCTCAAGTGCTTCAGTTTAGCTCTTTATTATCACACTAAAATATACTATTAGCTAAGAGGGGGAAGGAGGATGAATAAAAAGAAATCTAAGCTAAAGGAGGTGATGAACCAAAAATAAGTGATCCATTTGGTCTGAGAAAAGAGCCAACTACTGATGAACCCAAATAGGAAATAGGCTATTTTGGTTCTATCTCAAGGCCATAGGCATGGAGCTTTTGTGTAGAGGTTGAAGGGAAGCCTTGTGCCTTGAAGGATAACAAAGATAGGTCTACAAGAGA
This sequence comes from Torreya grandis, assembly GCA_037957365.1. Classification (NCBI taxonomy): domain Eukaryota; kingdom Viridiplantae; phylum Streptophyta; class Pinopsida; order Cupressales; family Taxaceae; genus Torreya; species Torreya grandis. Next base: position 1,057,343 of record JARHVA010003475.1, on the reverse strand, counting down.
CACTATGAATTGGTAACACTTTAAGGAGAGCTCGACACACAGACGCTTCATGTAATCCTACATAAAACCAAAAGGATCAAAAGCAAGATTATAGAAAAAATCATAGGTGATGAATGAAAATCATACATTCTATAAATGAAACCAAATGTGCATACTTGTTTTAACCAAAAATAGCAACATCTTCCTTGTATTGATTTAAAAGAGTCTTTTATAAAGTGATTTTTATAGAGTAATTTATCACCAATCTAGGGATGATTTGCTTGGCTCCAAGGCCTCTATTTATATAGAAAAGGGGTGAGAGAGAAGGGGAAGAAAGAAGAAGTCACTGATGGCTGGAACTTTGATTTTGTCCTTCCTTGTTACCCCTAAATGTGCCACTAAGGATCACTAAACAATCCTCTCAAGCCCCTCCCATCTTTAAGTTTTTCTTTGGCACATCTAAGAAGCCATGTTGTGAGCAACTGGAATGTCTCTTCTTGGTACAACACATTTAATATTTGCACTCAAGATTAATGTGTCTTCTTTCTCTTTATGTGCCCTATTGAAAAGATGTGTGTCTCCATGTGTTTTAGCCATGCTGCATTTAAGGATTGAACAATGATTGTGGGGAGTGAACTATGATAAAATGAGAGCCTTTGTAATTTCTAGCTACTAGCTACTTGGACTCTCCCATGCTCATTGTTCATCCTTGTGCCACTTATCCTTTATTGATTGGCCCTTTCTATTATAGCTTACACCATGTGGTAGCCTTTCATTCATTGCATCATGATTCTCATGTTGTTGGACTAAGCTTAAGTTAAGCACTTGAAGAATCCTGATTTACTCTATGAAAATTAATTCAGGTTCTTTGATCTCTCCAACTTTGAACTTTCCCATATCCTTTACTTATAAACATTTTTATTTAAAGTACTTAGAGAAACATGATTTACTCTATGTAGAGTAATTTAGTTTTTCCAAGATTACTTACTTCAGACTTATCCATTTTGAAGTCTTCTTTATTTTTCAGTTTCCTATTTGTCTCAATAAAATTTCCCAAAGGAATTCCTTTGGACTTTTTTTAAAGCTTCCTTCTCGCTCTCTTCCTTCAAAAATTACCTTTTAGACTTTTCAAAATGGACTTTCCCAAAGGGTGAGAGACCCTTTAGGCTTTCTGTATGTCCCTTCAAACTTTCACAAATGATCCTCCTAAAGGGAAAGATACCCTTCCAAAATTTTGAAATGGTCCTTTTGAAGGGTAACATACCCTTCCAGAAACTTGAAACTATCCACTTGGAGAAGGAAAAGCCCTTCATATTTATCTTTTAGAAATGTTGATTGATCTTTTAGAAATGTTGAAAAGATTCTTTTTGCCAAAAAATGCCCTTTGACATTTTGAAAATGCCCTTCAAATTTTGAAATGTATTTTCAGGTTTTATAGAGAAGACTTGTCCCTTGAAGAACTTGAGAAGCACTAATTTTTTAGACCAAATTAGGTTTATCAAGCCCTTTTACTTATTTCAGGCTTCTAACCACTTACAACTTATGAAGTAATCAACTAGTGCTCCTTAGAGAACTTGAAATACACTATCCATGAGTAATTCAATTTTGTACACCTAAATTACTTATACTTATAAAAAATTTAAAAGTCAAGCACTATTGAAAACTCAATTTGCATTGTGCCCTTAGAAATTAGATGTTGTCACTATCGGAAAACCCAAAGTCCTCCCAAAGGCTTGCCATTTTCTTGCCTAAAAGCTTCCTTTTTCATACTTAGGAAAATTTTGATATGTGAGCCAAAAATGGCCAACAATTAGGTTAGAGTTAACTGTGATTGAGTTCAAACTAACCCTAATTGAGGTAAGGCTAACTCGAGTTGAGTTAAGGAGAGGACGTGTAATTAATATTTGGGATAGAGATCCCATCTATTAAGCATGGCTCTCCATTTCTAAATTTATTACATTTAGAGAGATATTTCCAATTCCTTGACTTTGAGGATGATGATGTCATTATAACATCATTATTATTGAATTTTCCTTTTTAATACTAACATATTCATCATCTTGAAACATAAGATACAAGATTTGATAGATGATAACATTATTGATGTGGGCACACCCATAAAGGCATTCAAAGTTCAACAAATAGAAGTTAAAACATCGAAGATATTATTACATCTATTTCTAAAGTATATGAAAAATGAGGTAGGGAGCACTTCAGTTGTTCACTACACATATCAAGCACATCCACCACCAACATCATATCACACTACTACCTAGGAGGCACACCCACTACACAATATCATTGATGTGTATCATACTAAATTTCTAGTTAGACAACTCATCACCTTCTCAGAGTAGGAGATTGTTGATGATGATTCATATTTATATGACTCTTTGCACGAGACTACATAGATCATCATCCTATTCAAAGTGTTATGGTTGATAATGGGTCAAGTATTAACATGCACACTATCATACTTATACAACATTTAGGGTATTCAGATCAGGATATATCTCTTAAAAACATAAATATTAGTGGTTTTAGTGGCCATGTTCAGAGCTCCATTGAAGAGATTGTACTTCCACTACATGTTGGACTAGTACATATGGCCACTAGATTGTTAGTAGTACCTAGTGTAGGTATATTTGACATGTTATTAGTTAGGTCATGGATACAACACTTGAAATCCATCGCATCCATCATGAAAATGTCTAAAATATATACATGTAAACTAGGAGATCATAATTGAGGATATTTCATATGAGTATCCTCTACCTGTCCCATAGGTAGTTACATCATAGTTACCAATTACAACATAATTACTAGTTACAACATAGTTACCAGTTACAACTTTGATCATAGTTCTTATTAGTGCACCATAAAGTTTAGTAGAGCCACTAGTGTAGGTGAGGTCTACTCCTACAATATTTTCACGTATACATACTCTCCCATAGATACCATTATTAGAGAGACCCCTACACCATAGATATGTGATAGATTCTAAAGGGCCTCCCTCTACTCACTTTATTCTAAGATTAGTATTATTAAGTTATCAGGGTTATGAGCATAGGTCACCTATGCTAGCTATAACATCTTCTACCAGATGGGTCCCTAATACCCCTAAAGTTCATAGGATACCACAGTCAGTTTCAGAGATTCCTAGCACCACTTCATAGGTAGGGCCAAATATAAATCACTCAATACAATAGGTTATGGGACCATATCTACCCTTTCATACAACATGCACAATCATTATTAATTTATTTGACATAGGCCACATTGATAGTTAGTCTCCTATGAGACTCATCGATTAGTATTGTTCCTCCATTCTTATACGTACTTTCCTTCTCCCTTGATCCTTGTATATAGTTTCATTTTCATATTGCTTTTACATAGTTTACATTTAAAAAATACAAAAAAATATAATATTTCAAAAATATAATAATATTCAAATATTTACTCAAAAAAATCAAAAGTATAGATTGTTTGCATTACCATGTTTACATTTCTTATATTTTTTAGACACTACATATGCTAGCTATATTAGTATAATTAGTTTTATCATATATACATGCTTTGATTATTCTTGTTGAGTACTTGTAGATTACTTATAGACTCAAGTTCACTACACCAATCTAATTTTATATTATCTATCCATTGGGTGCAAATACACAGATACATGAGTTTTTCATTTGACATATTCATCCACTTGAAATCACCCTATACATAATTTTGATTACTAGGTTACATCTTTCTATAGTCTACATCACATATTTAGCATTGTTATATCTTGATTTTGATCATGTTAAACTTACTCATATTTGTTTTTCTAGTTATTACTACTCTAGACTTAGCATATATACATTAGCTCTTACATAGATTTATATTACATGTTCATGCATACTTTTATTTATAGATTTCTAGGTTTAGATTTGATTGTATCTCTATGATTATTTTATCCTAGGGCATTTGAATATGACATTTCTCTTTGGCTCTATGCCACTTCTTTTCATAGTATGTATGCTTTGGACATGTACCCATGTTCTTGTGTGTGTTTTTCTTGATTGTGTATGCAATTATTTGAACATGCCCTTATTTTTGGCTCTAAAGAAACTTATTTATTGTTTACATATGTGTACATTTAAACGTATCCTTTTATTCCCTAAATTTTTAGATTTAATGACATGTGCTCATATCCCTTGTATTGTGGCCCCTTGGCCTACTTTGTGTGCCTCATGTGTGTTGTATGTATGTTTTCTTATATGCATCATGGCCATGACACTTGTCTCTTTCTTGTTACACACTCTAGTTTTAGATTCCATGAGGGACCTCATGCATATCCTCTTCCTAATTGGGTGTCATGATGGACATCATGCCCCACACCCATAGGTAATTACTTAGTTAAACATTGTTATGTCTCTCTTAACACCCTTTTGAATACTAAACATAACATACATCACACATTATAAATTCATGCTCATATTATATTAAATTTTTATGTTATATATGCACACTATATTAGATTATTATGCAGACATTATATAGGCTCTAGATAACACACATCTTGTAGATCTTTTTCTTTTGAAGATAGTTCTTGCATAGGTTTAGTTATAGATTTACCAATTTTACTCATTTTCATACTAATTTGCTCAGATTGGGGGAATCATGCATAGAATGACCATTTATATATTTAGATATAAATTATTGCAACTTAGTCCAAAATCTATATGTTCACATATCAGATTTGGGTGCATGTGTGCGACATATTATTTCCATATGCTCACTTACACATTAGTTGATTAGATGAAATGACAAATTCTATGTCAATATATATGATGTATACATATGACATCATATTATAGGATATACACTAGTTTATTACCTTACTCCATCTACAATGGTTAGCATTCTTGAATGGCCCAAAGCTTCCTAATAAACCCGAATGGCCACATAGTTGTTATTTCAATTTACATCATATATTTTTAGTTTTAGATATATTTACTCTATATGGGTAAGAAATGATGAATTCATAGTCTACTTGAGTTATTAATACACCTACATGAGAGGGATAAAGACACCATCAATCCAATCCAAGTTATTCATAGGTCATAATCCACCAAGCAAGGGTGAAAAATCATGGAGTCAAAATTGGTGTTGGGCACCTTTTTGTGCTAACTAGTGGACTCATACCAACTCAACACATCTTAGCATGAGGAAATTATTATAGATGGTTTCTATTTTAATACTTTTGGTGTTAGCTAGGAGGATCTTTAAATATCTTATGCCAAATGGTAGGTAGTTGCTTAGTGCCTAGGTTTTAATGGACATCTCCTTAAGTACATATATGTTGTGACTAGAGAATGCAAGTGTTAGAGTAGTGGACTTAGTGAAACAACCACCCCCAGTAATAGCTCATCACCCAACATTCACCCATCTAACCTGGCATAAAGATGCTTACCTACCCATAAAAACATGTTTAACCCTAGAGAAAAGGGATGTGACATTAATGCAATGAAGCTCTACATGATTAGCTCTAGGATTATGCATGCATTTGGTTTAGATTCAACATGAATACTTTTGAGATCTAACATTATATCTCCCAAGCTTGCTTGTGAGGCACTGGGCATGTAGTGGTTTAGAAATTATCTTATGCTTTGTTTTATATAAATTACACTCTATTTTGTTAAACTTTGGGTTAATGAAGAATGGCATTGAAATAAATAGAGTATTGATATTATTTAGATGGTTATATCACTATTTTATAATTATGACTAGAATGAAGTAGTAATAATAGTATAATTTACATATTTGCATATGTTCTTGAGCAAAGGTATACTCTAGGTTATTAATGGCATCATTGTGCTAGATAACAACTTTAGCTTAAACTATAAAATTTCCTAAGTGTTGAGAAAGGCATGTGCCTAAGCCCTAACACCCACACCTAGAGTGTTAGCATGAAGAATGAACCACTAATTAAAAATAATATCCCTGAACCACTAAGCAACTAATTGACACTTATCTTGGCATCCCAAAGACTTGAGCCTTAATGACTAGAACTAGCTACCTTTAATAGACTTGTGCCTATTGATGCTACCAAGAATGGCTTACGCCAATGAACCTATCTAAGCTCATTATGGAAATGACCAAGTCCTAAATATACTAAGTTGCACCATATTTCAACTAGCCCAACATGGGCTTAGTTCCTTCTTTTTTGTACTTTGAGTGAGTACACAAGGCTTACGCCTTGTGTAGTTTGATGCCAGCATAGTAGTACATTTAAATGTTGTGCACATAGGAATTTGATATTCTTGCACCTAGTTATATCAAGTCTAGGACTAACTTGGATTGATTTTTAGGCATGTGATAAGGCAAATAAGCTAACAACTAATATTTTTATACAACATTTTGGTTCCATTACTAGGACTCATGTTGAATTTTGTTGCTTTAATGGTGAAATAAAATGATGCTCTAGTTTTTTCTTAAGAATATCAAGTATTGGCTAGAGAAAGTGGAAGATAGTTTTGTGCAGAAGCATTTTACATGCCAAGGATATAAGCCAAGAGAATGTGTGCAAACCAACCTATATGATGCTTTGTATGAGGTATTATTTTGTGAAATAAGTGAGCATGTGTATTGATGGTGGGTTGCCTATACAACCTATAAAAGACAAATCTATGGCTAGTGCTTTGAGTAGACAAAGGAATGCCTAGAGAGACTTGAGAGCTTAGATGATGTTTGGATGCACATTGTAGATAAGTGGTGGAGTGGTGCACTGAATAGCTACATTTTCAAATTTGCAATGTAAACCTTCTATTACCCTAAATAATTAGAGTATGATTTCTTTCATGAATCAAGAGGCATATTCATAAAAGGTCTTAGCACTGAATTAAATAAATTAATAATGGATTATGGTATTGAAACCATAAGAATAGAAGGATAAAATCCTTGAATGTATGAGCAAGAATAAAAGATGAGAAGGGGAAGTGTAGGTGAGGCATGATGGAAAGGGATGAGTAACCTAACACCTAAGAGCTCAAAAGGCATAACTATAATAAACAAAAGCATATGCTAATAGAGGATATAGAACCTAGAAGTGTTGAGAGGACCTACAATTGTGGGAAGGGCATGGGGGAGGATCCCTTGAATTGTAGTAGTGTGAGAAAAGAGAGGAAGAAGCAAGAGGTTGAGCTCAAAAAATGGGTGTAGAATGCATTGGGTTCCTACATGATGTCATGATTGAGGATACATTATAAGTACCTAACCCCTTTAAATCTGAAGCACAAGTTCATGCACTAGATTCTCCACCAAAAGATATAAGAATGATAACTGACCCTATTATCAACATTAACTTTGATAGACTTAAAATTTTGAACCAAGACTTTATGATCAAACAAGTGATTCCTTACAAGGAATTAAGAAAGAATAATATGAAACTAGTTAGTACCAACCTAAGAATCCATAACATAATTTCAAGCATTCTCATTTAGAGGATGTTAGTTATATCAATTAGGAAACAACCCATATGAAGTGGCCTGATGTCACCAATGAGTAGTACCATGCCATCAAGTTTGATGATTAAACCTAAAATAATAGGGTCAATGCTTAACCCTATAATTTGAGGCATTAGAGGACCACATCCAACATAGATGCTAGGGGATAAAGTGCCTCAGATTCCAACACCACCCCATTAGTATATCTACTATGAAATGGTGATGCATTTGCCTAAGTATCATGGTGTGGAGAATACCACATAACATATGCTCAAGTGTGAACTTCAATGGTAAATATAGGGATTATAATGCAAGGTGACTCAATTCATGAACACCTTTCTATATCACACCTATACCTGGTATCATAAATTTGATCCAAACCAGGAAATGGTTGATTACGATATAATAAAAGAGGCTTTCTTGAAGGAGTTTGATATTCTTGAGTTTGAGAAATAGAGTATTATGATTCTCAAGAAGATCATCCAAGGGCTATCTAAGAGTGTGCACCTATATGATGCATAATTTAGGACTCTCCTCTCTAAGCTTCCTTATGATATCCACCCCTCCCAAAATGTGCAATGGTTTGTTGGGGGCCTAATGGTACCTTTCAAAATAGAATTGTCCATGAATACCTTCATATATCTCCATTAAGAACTTGAATCCACACTCTGGACTGAGGTAGTACATGGTGCTGACATCGAGATCAACCCATTTATGGAGGTGCAGATTATGTTAATGGCCTTCTAGTTATAAAATTTGACCATTGATTTAGTGCATGACACTCATAGTGGATTGTGGTGTATTGACATGAGATGGAGGGGCATAACAATAATAATCTCCCATGAAGAAATGTTCACACCTTACTTCTTATCTATGAATTTTGTCATGGGTTATATGAATCTTAGAACTGTCCCCTATTACAATGTGTTAGTCAAGTGAATATCACTATCTATTACAAGTTGTGTAATGCCTATACTCTTATAATATTAGACTATCAAGTCATGGATGAGATGTACCAAAACATGGAGAGAGGTGCACGGTAGGTAATAACAATAGATAATAGGTAGAAGGGCTAAGGAAATAAAGGATATGGCTAGAAAAATACTGGTTATGGGAATCATTGAGGTGCATGTAGGTGAGGTTTAGGATGTGGTGGAGGAAGATTCCCACCGTGATCATGTTACAAGTGTAGGTTAACTAAGAATTATCAACATGACTACCCCATGCACCCAATGTATGGGTATTTTTAGGAACCATATGTAGTTAAGGATTGCCCTGACTTGGATAAAAAGCTAACTCAAGGTTGGCTTAGCATAGATAAGGGTGAAAAAATGGTTAGTCATGAGACAAAGGAGGAAAAATGGATTCCCAAGTTGCAATAGACTTGTAAAGAGCCACCTAAGGTTTAGGCCATAGTTTATATTGGGTTCACCACTCAACTGCCTACTACATTGATAAAAGAGCTATGCTTAAAATATGGTGAGTCAATCCATACCAGGTGTATCACAAGACCTAAGCTAAAATTTTCACCCTACCCTAACTCTACATGATAGAAGTACATCATGCAATAAGTTACCACCTTGTGTAGAAAGCAAGATATAAATAACTCCAACGGGTTAGAGATATAAAGAACAAGCTACCACCTTGTGTAGAAAGCAAGATATCTATGATTTTGAAGTACATGAGTTGACCGAGATCTTGTACCTCCTATAAATTGAAGGGATGCTACCCTTACTAAAAACCTTGCTTTTAGAGCATGCAGGGAAGATACTAGAGGAAGATTTTGTGCCTTAAATGATTAAAGTTGTTGTATCACATATGGAGTGGGTGCATGAAGTAAGGCATACTTAGAATTTAGAGTATGACCAAGAGCTACTAATAAATGCCACCATTGATGGATGGTCTATTTGTGAGGTCTTTGTAGACATGAGCACTAAGGTTAACATTCTAATTAAAACCACCTAGGATAAGATGGGATGGCCACCCTTAAGGCCCTCCCCTCACATGTTGTTTATGGACAATAAAACACAAGTTAAACCTAGTGGGATCTTAAAGGGAACCATTGTAGATATTATGGGCACTAAATTCTAAGCTGACTTTGAGGTAATTGAGTTATCAGAGCATAATAATTATCTATCACTCTTAGGTAGGCCATGGTGTTATGCTGACAATGTGGACATGCACTTTAATAAGTGCTACATGACTTTTTAAAGTGGTAGAGAGAGGGTGGTGATCCCCTATCAAATGATCAAGGGCCTCCATATGTGAAAAGTGTTGATATCAAAGATGAGATCAACCACATTTATAACATCATAGTGTACGGCATCGATAAACTTAACCTAACTGAACAAAGAGTGCTCGAATGGGAGGATGGACAATCAACTTTTTATATAACTAACATATCCTATGATCGATGGGTTAAAGAGGCTTATGAAACTATTAGCTAAAGGTTCTACCTAGTGCAGACAACTAAGCCAAGTTTAGATAGAATGGGACTGATTAGGATTTATTGCACTAAAAAAAATGGGTTCCCTATGCCAAAGGGTAGGGAAGAGGGTGTTTTATATGAGTAAAAGGAAGCTTAAAGTGCTTCCATAATATGGAAGGAACTAGCCTATAGATAACTATGTCCATGACATTAAAGCATGCATCCCTAAGGAAATAGATAGAATGGGTGCACTAGTGCATACCCTAAAGATCACTACTGCTCATTGGTGGGTAGTGCAAAGGCCTAGCTTGCCAACTTTGTAAGATGTGAAGTCAACACTATGCACTAGGTTTGGAAAGAGTAATGAGGACTTATACATACCTACTTACTTAGGTGATTCTAACCCAATCATGCATGTGCACTTATGTGAAGAAACCTAGACTGTCTACAGTGAGAATGTGCCTATAATATTGTGGGTGCATACATTATAAAATACTTTGAAAACATAAGAAAAAGTGTGGTACATTGTAAATGAAATGCATCGCAAGACAGGAGACTTGGAGGTACTCAAGGAGAGGTTCATGCACACCTTCTCCTTCTCTTCATAGAATTTAGAGCTATTATAGCCAGTACAAGTCATTTACAGGGTAGTGTTTGAGGACACTACCATCTTATAAGAGTGTGCATAATGGTCTGAAGTAGAGATGGAATGAATCATAAACCTCCTAAAATAGTTTTAGGACTTGTTACCATGAGCTATTGATACATGAAGGGTACCCACCCTTCCCTTGGCAAAATGAGTATCAAGCTAGTGGATGCCATGAGGCATGCCAATAAATGTTCATATAGAATGAATCCCGATCTTCATTCCAAGGTAAAAATGAATATTGATAGAAAGTTGGTTATATGCATTATTTACCCTATATAAGAGTCTGAGTGGGTAAGCTCGATGGTCATAAGCATCAAGAAGTATGGGAGAATTCATATCTACATCAACTACCAGTTATTGAATTCTTCCTATATCACTAACCCTTTCTTGAAATTGTTTACCAATAAGGTCTTGGATGGCATCATGGGATACAATATCTATACATTTACTGATGGTTTCTTAGGCTACCATCAGGTACAAATAGAAGATGACACACCTAAGATAACTTTTGTGACTAAATGGGGTTCTTTTGATTATAATGTGATTCCCTTTGGACTCAATAATGTGCTACTCATATTCTCTAGAGTAGTGATCACTACTTTCAAAGACTTCATCTATAAGTTCCTCCAAGTCTATCTCAATGATTGGACTATATATGGCCTTGTAAAATACCATTATGATAATCTATGCCTCATGTTTGAGAGGTGTAGGTAGCCTCAGATATCTTTAAACCTGAATAAGTGCATCTTCATAACCCCATTTATAACATTACTTGAGCACATCATCTACAAGGATAATTTACTTATTGATCCTATGAAGATAGCCATGATCATTAGCTCCAGACTCCCTCAACATAGAAAGAGATTCATTCCATTCTAGGTTATTATGGATAATACAAGTTGTTTATAAATAAATACACAAAGATTGCAATACTTATGGAAGATCTTTTATGTAAAGATGGCCTATTCTATTGGAGCAAAGTGCAAGAGGAGGTTTTTGAGACATTAAAGGTAAAACTAGCAAGCATGTCAATTATACAATTCCCTAACTGGATAACTCCCTTTCATGTTCATGTTGATGCTTTGGGCTCTACAATTGGTGTAACCAAATGAAGGAAATATGGATCACCCCATCTCCTTTGTAAGTAAGAAGTTGACACAAGTAGACTAGTATTACACCACCACTGAGTACGAGGCATTGGCAATGGTTTATGCCTTAATAAAATTTGGGAAATATCTATTGGTGACCCCATTCATCTTCTGCATTGATCACAAGGCACTAAAGTACCTCGTGAGCAAGCCTATGTTACATGGGTGCATATGTAGATGGATAGTTTTATTACAAGAGTTCTAGTTTTAAGTTATTATCAAATCTGAAAAGTGGAACTTAGGGCTAGATCATTTGTCTTGCATAAATTTTGGTGATGTGGTGGTGCTAATTGAGGATGATATGTCAGATGTGCAACTGTATAAGATATAGTACATCCCTAAAGACTTGGAAGATATTACCACTTTCCTAACATCTAGGCTTTTTCCCCAAACCATGTCAAATAAGGAAAAAAAACAAATTGATGTTCACACCACCCACTTTCAGCTCATTAAGGGGGAATTGTATAAACTAGGTAGAGATGAAGTCATACACTAGTGTGTTATATAATATGAGAAGGACCCTATTTTTCAAGAGGCCATGAAGGAATCATAAGAGGCCATTAAACTAGAGATGCAATGATGCGCAAGATACTACAGCCAAGTTTATGGTGGTCAAGCCTATTCCAAGATGTAAAAGATTATGCTAAGGCATGTGATATATGCCAACACATTGGGAAGCCTAACCAATGGGATGAGATACCTCTCATCCCCATTCTTTCCCAAGCACCATTAAATAAATTTGCCATTGATTTTATTGGACCAATAAATCCTCTAACATAGTATAGGCACTCGATATATTCTGGTGGTTATTGATTATTTCACAAAGTGCATTGAGGCTACACTTACAAAATATTACATAGCTACAATATCTACATGTTTCATCTAGGAGAACATAATAAGTCAATATGGGTGCCTACTTAGTTTAAATAGTGATAGGGGAACTCATTTAATCAATGAAGCAATGCACTTCTTCTTAACTAAATATATGGTAGCACACCATAAAACCACCCCATCATCCATAGGCAAATGACATAATTAAAGAATTTAGCAAGATCTTGAGAATGTGCCTGACAAAGATATGTGATGTTGGACACAAATATTATGATGATAGAGTGTTCACAGTACTATGGGTGTACCACACAACATAGAAGTGTCTGAACAAGGCCACACTATTTCAACTGGTGTTTGGCACTAAAGCAGTTCTCCCCATGGAATTCATGGTGCCATCCTTATGCATTACATAGATTGGTCACTTAGAAAACCAATAATATTTAAGTACAAGGCTATAAACTTGGATCACTTGGACAAGAAGTGCACCCAAGAAAGGAGTTAGTAGATTGAGAAGGTATGCCAGAAGCTCTGGCATGACAAGCACATCAAGTGCAAAGAGTTGACTGAAGTAGCATTGGTGTTTCTCTATGACTCTAAATATGATAAGTACCTAGGAAAATTATAGATATGATGGATGGGACACTATATTATCCACCACATATTGGAGATAGGTAGATGTGAATTACACACATTGTCTGATAAGATGCTTCCTAGGCACTTCAATGGAAACTAACTAAATTTATATTGACAACAAGGTGGCACTTGCACCATAAAGACATTGAATTCTTGGTCACTATTCAGTTTGAGTAAGATGACCAAAATAACATTTGGCACAAGCTAGATAGTTCTTCTAAATTTTGTTTTGATCTTTGTGTAGTGTAAAGAGTGAATAAGCAGTACTTTGAAGCCCACCAAGAAAATTTGTTGACACTTCATGCATAATTCTAGTTGTGTGATTCAAGCACTTATGCCCTCTAAACACACCTAAGGCTAGACACCTAAGTTTTTGGGTGCGTGAAGACTGTTAGCTTTACGAAAAAGGGCACAAAAAATAATCAAGCAAGAAATCTAAGAGACAAGGTGCTCTACCATTAAAATTATCTAGTATTTTATGCATAATTCCAATCATTTGAGTCAAGAACTTGAACTTCCTAAATATATGAGACCATACATCTAAATATTAGGCACTTGAAACTCATCAAATGCAAGAATAAGATGCACAAGATTCACATTGCACGGTGTAAATTGCAGGGTTCTTGAATGCCCAAGGATGAACTACTCTAGCATTTTCATGCATAATACTAGTTGGGTAAGTTGAGCCAATTTACTTTCTAAGCACCTAGGGCTAGATTCTTAAGTTTTTGGGCATGAGGGAGTTACTAAAATTTGAATATTTGAGAACAAAATGATAAAGTGCATAAGCGCAAAGGTAGCCTTTGTACCAAACTTAGAAAAAGGTGCATTAATTAATCATGTGCCAAAGCTCAAAGAAGAAAGTGATGATGCATAACTTGGTTGTGTGTAATAAAGAAGTAAAATATGCACAACCTGATCATGCATAAGAGAACCACAAAAGGAAACTAAAGTGTTGGAAGGCCAGTGCAAGGGATTTGTATGGGGTGGGATAAGACAAGGCAAGATGAAGTGTAAGAAACCAACCAAGATAGAGAAGCATGCTTGAAATGGAAGTGTAGTAGGGAAGGAAGTGGAACCAAGGAGGTTGAATTATGTGCATATGAGGCATTTCACTTCGGTTACCATAAGAAAGGTGAAGGTCATGTCGAATGAACAAAGCACATAAGGAGAATCATCAAAGACAGATGGCATCCACCCAAGTTTGAGCAAGACGTGACTTTTGAACTAAACATCACTTCAATAAATTACCATTAGGACCATTCAATGATACAATGAAAGAGGCATAAAGATATGCATTTAATGCATTAATGATAAGGTATTTTCATGGATTTTAAAAATGAGGTACCACCATGCCATAAAACACCTACATTAATGATGGTAGATAAAAGAGCAAGGTATAAAATAATGAAAATTACATGAGTTTATCTTACTAACCTTATGATAATTTTAGACTTAGAGTGACCTAAAGCAAAAACTAGAGAGTTGAAGTGTGAAAACTAGAGAGCTAAAGTGTACCAAGTGAGAATCTAAGCACCCCAACCACCAAGAGTGAACAACTGCATAGAAGATAGATTTATGTTCACAATAAGACTGATTTGAGGAGTTGTGGGGGAATAATTATATAGGATAAGATAGATGAGAAGTACGTTATTTCTTAGGCCACCATTAATGGCCAATGAAGCTTGAGAGCAGAAGTAACAGTTGCAGACCTTGTGACTATAAAAGTACCATCACCATATAAATCTTTGACAAACCACACCTATCATTATTCAACATGAGTAGGCTCAAGATGGTGAATAAATGAAAGGGATCAAGCTTAGATCAAGTGTAATAGGATCCAAAATGAGCACGTGCATCATTCAAAGTGGCCATTGCAAAATAGTGGCACAAGTAAAAGTAGTTAGTATGGTGCAAGCAAACACTGAGATGCTTAGGAAGATGTCCTACCAAGTCATGTAATTCCCCTCGAAGGTCATAATAGGGAAAAATTGGTAGTCCTTTGCACACACCTTCCAGTTGAAGGAATATAACCATCAAATGTCTAACCATTTTTAAGACTTCATGCAATATTAGATGGTGGATATAGGGTGTAAGACAGAGTGAGGTACTACCCTATTTGACATCTCAATTTGATATAGTTTAGTAGCTTCTAGCACAACTCAAATCTCTGAGTTTCCATACTTCAAAAATATAGATGAGCTTGTACAAATACTACTCTTGTGAGTCCATGAGGACTACATCTACTTTGTAAGGAGGCACATGAAGATTTTAGTGCAACTGATAAAAAGAATAATTGAACTTTGAAATGCCAATCAAAACATATGCCAAGTGATGGATGATGATGAAGAAGTGGAACATGTTTCATATCTCCTAAAGTATTTTAAAGGGGGTTTTGCATTCCCCATCAAGGAGTGTAAGGATCCCAACACGAGGGTAGTGTTGCACCTCATAAGATCCAAAATATGCCCAAGTGGTTGATGGACCAATGTGACTAAGGTTTAACTTTGCATTACCTATCACATGGCATACGGCATGCATTTCAACATTGCCAAATTCATCACTGAGGAATTTATGAAGAACGTGAAATATTTCCATAAGATGAAAGGGACCTTTATGTGGGGGTCCATTCTCATCCTAATTGTCATGGAGGAGATTGGAATTCTAGACAAGGATGAGGACAACTTCTATATCTTTTTAGAGCATAATGCCTCCCTAGCATAGAAGTATAAGGACTTCACATGCCCCCTCTCCTTCAACACCAAATACAAGACTCATGTCATGGGATGGTGTGAAAGGTACATAAAGGCCTTTGATATGGAGTGGCACATCCCACACGATCTCCTAAAAAGTATGTTTGGGATAATTATCTTTGATATTATGCAACATTACTACATCATGTGCCTAATGCTTCTAAATGGGAATAGATTAGGTTGGCTAAAGCTCTGGAAAAATACTTTAGGGAATTACTACATAGGATCCCTAATGCATAAAAGCTATATATCTTAGAGAAAGAACTAGATATGGAGAGGCACAAGATGAGGTGCCAATTCATTTGCATAGATGGGAAGGCCACCAAGGATGAAGAAGATGAGTTAGATTATACCGACATTGATCCTATCTAAGAGGCAACCATAGCTGGGTACATCCATAGGCTCTACTATGAGATGAAGTCAAAGAAGAAGGGCCCAAGTGCAAATTGAGTGACGATCCCCTATCAAGAAAGGTGATGAAGGGACCCTGATACTAGCAGAGAAGAAGAAGTCTCTGAAGATGAAGAAGAAGGGGGAAACTTTTGAATAGATGGAGGAGCGACTAAATCTCAAGATCACCTCAAGTGAAGAATCCTCTCTGTCATCCCCCACAAAGAAGTGTGTAAGATTTTCACCAAAGACTTCTCCTAGTGCCAAGGAAAAAAAGATTGGGAAGGTTCATGTTGTGACACTAAAAATAAACCTATCATATATAAAAAATTAAGGAGAAGAAGAAGATATGGAGGAATAAACATATGGAATGGGTGTATACATTGTTTTCAAGGAATATGACTCCTCATCGATTGAAAGGATACCCTCTCCACCCCCTCAAAATGAATTGGAAAAGAAGATAAGGAGATGGAAGATATTTAGCCTTAGTAATGTTGATATCTAAAAGGTGTAGGAGCTGGAGAAAAGAAGAGAAGAAATAAAGAAGGTAGGAATGTCAAAAGAATCCATTGAGATGATCGAGGCTGAGGAGCGCAGGAGAGAAGAGGAGAAATGCAAAGCGTAGGATAAGAGGAGGAAAGATAAAATGAAGAAGGCTGAGGAGGAAAAGGCTAGGAGAAACGAAGCATATAAAAAGGTGGCCTAGGAAGAAAGGGAAAGAAGAAATAAAGAGAAAGAGAAAAAGGTTATGGCTAGTATGGAACCTATAAATGAGAAAGAAATTAAAAAGGTGCTTAATGCCCATACTAGCCAGGTAGAACAAGTTGCACAATGGGTGTGCCCTAGCTTTGAAGGGGTGCCTAAAGATAAATAAAGAGATGTTGGTGCCTTAGGGAAATAAATGGAGAAACTAGTAGAGACCCCACTAGAGCAAGAGGAAAACAAGGCTAGTGCCAAGGAGGAACCTAAAGAGGTTCATGCCAAAGATCCATAGCAAGAAGAAGAAGCAAACAAAGGGGAAAAGTCTAAGGAAGAACCATTACATAAATAAGATGGTGAAGTTAGTAGGTGGACCAAGGAGATAAGTTTGAAGAATAATAGCCCCGAAAAGAAGGGAAAGAAGAAGGCAATGGAGAAAACCCGGCACTAGTGGGGAAGAACAAGAGCACATAGAGGTAATCATCAAATCTGAGGAGTATGAGCCAAGCTATAGAGAGAATGTGTAGAGGGATTTCACCTAAGATGATGATTTTTATATGATGGAGTATATGCCCCCTAGAGTTTCCATGACCCTAACATGCCATCAAGTTTTTTGGGGTCTCTATTGCTACATGGATAAGCTTAAGTTTGAGGTGTTTATGAAAGTAACTCAAAGCACCAATAAACCATAAGAGGGGCATGAATACTAAATCATGAATCCAAGGGATATGAAATCCATTAGGTTGGCTAACAACCTCCTTAAAATGGCCTCAAAAGTAGCATGCAAGGACATAATCAACAATGTTCATGCCAACAAATGAAAATTAATAGTGCAAGAAGTAGAAGAAGAGATAAAAGCAATGAAACTCAAAATCTAGCAGCTGGTCAAGCATATCAAAGAAGTGGATCCATATCTTTTGGATGGTGTTAATACTTCAAAAATAATATAATTTGACAAGGTATGTGTGTTGATATGACAAATACTCCCCTGGATGAAGCAAATTCTAGAAGAACAAGAAGACCCCTATGAAGCCATCAAGAGAGAGCTAAATAAAAAGCTCAATGAGGTAGAGGACCTCTTCACAAAGATGGAAGAGGGCATAGAAGAATTTTATGCCATCTTTTTTAACTTTTCCACTCAAGCGTCAGTTATCGATGCATGCCTTTAAAAGGTGAAAGAGGAGAAAGAAGCTTTGATGAAGCACACATTCATCATGAGCAAGACTAAGCACATCTAGGTTATGGTGTAGGTCAACACCTTAAGAATTCAATTAAAAACCTAGGAGTAAAACCTAAAAGCACTCTTTCATGCCTTTCAAACAAAGGTAAGTGAGCAATGAGTCATATTAGATGGCAAGGTAAGAAGGGCAAAAGAAAGGCTAGAAGATTTTAGGAAGGAATTGGAGAACGCAGACATGCTCAGACTTAAGGCTACATAAATAGAAGCAGAAGGTGCCATTAAAGAAATCAAGCTTATCATTTATGGCTTTGAAGACTTCAAGGTGGAACTATAATAAGGTGCACCTGAATTTTGTGTAGTAAAGGTGTTGCAAGACTAGTCCGAATGCAAACTAGCAATTTTGTATAGGGTAATGTTGGGCCCCTTTTTGTGCTTTCTAGTAGACCCATGCCAACTCAACATATCTTGGTTAAAAGAAGTCATTGTATATGGTTACTCTTTTAGTAATTTTAGTGCCAGTTGGGAGGATCTTTGAAGATCTTACACCAGCTAGTAGGCAGTTGCTTAACACCTGGGTTTTAAGGGACATCTCCTTGAGTACTTACACATAGAGGCTAGAGAGTGTAGTTTTCATAATAGTGGAGCTAGTGGAATAACCACCCCCAGTGATGGCTCAGTACCTAGCATTCACCCATCTAACTTGGCACAAAGATGTTCCCCTACCTATAAAAATAATCTTGAACCTAGAGAAAAGGGATACAACATTAATACAGAAAAGCTCTATAGGATTATCTCTAAGATTATGCATGCATTTGGTTTAGATTTAGCATGAATACTTTTGAGAACCATCATTATATCTCCCAAGCTTGCCTATGAGCCATTGGGCATGTAGTAGTTTAGAAAAGAGCTTATGCTTTATTTTATATAAACTATACTATGTTTTGTTAAGCTTTGGGTTAATGAAGAATGGAATTAAACCAAAAAGAGTATTGATCTTATGTAGATGGTTATAGTGTTATTCTATAATTATGACTAGAATGGAGTAGTAATAATAGCATAGTTTCCATATTTGTATATGTTATTGAGTGAAGGTATGATCTAGGTCATTAATGGCATCCTTGTGCCAAATAATGACTTTGGCTTAAATCTTAAAATTGCCTAAGTGTTGAGGAAGGCATGCACCTAAGCCCTAACACCCACACCTAGAGATCTAGCATGAAGAATGAACCATCAAGTATAAAGAATTTTCCTAAACTGCTAAGCACTTAAATGACACTTATCTTGGCATCCCAAAGACTTGAGCTTTAATGACCAGAACTAGCTACCTTGAATAGACTTACACCTATTGATTCTACCAAGAATGGCTTATGCCAATGAACCTATCTAAGCTCATTGTGGAAATGACCAAGTCCCAAAGAGACTAAGTTGTGACATGTTCATTTAGCCCAACATGGGCCTCGATCCTTTTTTTGTTATGCTTCGGGTGAGTGCACAAGGCTTTCACCTTATGTATTTTGATGTCAACACAATAGTGCATTTAAATTTTGTGTACCCAAGACTTTTCTACACTTTTGCTTATTTGTACCGAGTCTATGACTAACTTGGATTACTTGCTAGGCACGTGACAATGCAAATAACCTAACAACTGACATTTTTCTACAATAAGTGGATTGAGTTTTTAAGCCACCTACACATGAGGTTTGAACAAGATATTATCTCAGTCCAAGAATTCACTTATTGATAATTATATACATGCACACACACACACACACATAGGTTGTCACCAATTTTATGTATTGATTCACATACCCAGTGAGGTGTATTTGTTCCTTTCCTCTCTCTTATCCCTTTATTCAATTTTACTTACTTTCACTTATTTACTTAGTTTTATCTTTGCTTTTGATATCTCTTAAGTAAGGACTGATCTATGCATGTTTTAATTATAGGACATGCATTGGATTATGCTTCACATACTTGGGCCCAACATCATAAGATTTATCTCTTAAGTAAATCTAGGTACACTTCTTTTTTCTTTTCCTAATCATTCCACTTTATTACATTTCTAGAATAAAGAAGGGGCAAATGTAATCACATAAAAGTGGCACTTGAGCACTAAGAGTGCTAATTGAGAAAACCTATCCCTATCTTAATCCTAGACCTATCATATAACTTATTTTCACATTTATATAGTCTTCGTACATGCCACAAGCATCCCTAGTCATCTTTAAAACAATTCTAGACTTTCATTCTTGCATAATGGCCCTTTGTGCCTAGTATTCTACCACTTGGACATTAACTCCATAATAGGGATAGTAACACCACATGGTGTTAGTGTCCCAATAATGATGTCATTGTCTTTTCCCTCTTCTCTTCATAAACAGAAATACTTTTAAATATAAGACCTCCTAGGATCAGCCTAGACCTCTTTGAGCACTCACACAAGAAACAAAATAATATAAATACATGATTTTTAGCCCTCTAACCACTAGATGGAAATCATATGCTAATTACATATGTAAACTCGGAATAAGTTATGCACAATTAAGGTTATCAATCTCTATTCTACCCTACTTATGCATACTACCATCTGCAACAATCTTAAGATCAGATTAGCTATGTTTCCTATCTGAAACACATTCAAAGCAATCAAGTCAATTATCATACTAACTTCACCTACACTTGCACCAACACTTGGGTGAAGAGAACTACATCAAATTTGATCTCTCTTTAGAGTATTAGTATTTAGACAGCTCTCATCACAATGGGGTGTCGAGGATGTCTAGCTTACCCCACTAACAAACACACTTTTCAACTTTTATCAACCAAATGCCCTAAAAACATAGATAATTAGGGTTTGCTCACAAATTCAGTCAAAATAGGTAATATACAAGGTTTAAAACTCATGCACATAGGAATAAACATCATAGATCTAGACATAGGTACACCCACAAACTTGAAATAGTCATGTACAAATGACACTATCATCAAAATAGGGACACTAGCACTAAATAACACTATTGTCCAATTAAAACACTACTTTCTAGAAGGGATTTTGATACTTGAATCATATTTGTGACACTCAAACCAGTCTATGCCTTAATTTTTAGCCTCTAGATCATCTATCTCAATCCTTTTCTAGCTAAGATATTTCTTGCATCATTTATTACTATTTAAAAAAATGTGAAATTAAGTCAATTTTGTAACAAATCAGTGGTTGTATTTATTACATATTTCTACCTTGATTTAGTATACTCAGCACTTTAACAAATATAGGATTTATATACACTCAGTCTTAAAAGGTTAAAATATTTAGCTTAGTAAATCCAATCAAATGCTTAAGTAAAAAATCTATGACAAATTAATGAATAGCTAATTTTAAAACATTAAAATTCAAATATCTAGGCCATGACATCACCCATGACATCATCAAAAAGGTGTCATGCAACAAGTATTTATGAAGATAAATATCTAAATTAAGGCAAGCCATGCTTTATTAATGCCCCTTCTTTTCAAAATATTAATTGTTTGTCCATCTAAAATTGAATATATTTGTGACCACTCATCTCATTTTTGATCCAAAGGCTATAATTGATTTGCCTAGCCAATAAATGCAAAAATCATCATAGACAATTAACAAGCTTTCTAGTGCAAAGATATAATACATAATTTTATCTAAATCTTCAACCAATTCTTCTATTTTCATTGACAAGCCAATCCAAATGGTGTATGAGATGTTGGAAGCACTTGTCTAACATATTATTAAAGATCTTGAGCTCCATATCTGGGTATAAATACGTTTGTGGACCATCCTTAAAGAGAAGTCACATAGAGAATGTATAATCATCTTGTTATGTTTCTTGTTAGTTTCTTCCTTCTATGACCTTGCCCAACTAAGAGAGTAAGATTAATATATTAGTTTTATAAATTTATTTATATTTTGATACCAATAAAGAGACTAACCTATTTTGTAATCTTATTCTACAGTCTCCACTATGTCACTAATCACCTCTGCCTACTTGGAGAGGTGGTTGGGGATCTTCTCCACCTCATCTCCCTATTCAATATGGGAGTTGGAGTGATTTACCACTAACATTTCAAGATGGTTGGGCTCCACCATCTCATACCGACAAGTTTTGGACTTGGCCATTCCTCGTACTCATGCAGAACTGAATAATGTTGAAGAAGAAAGAGAGTTGAATAATGTCAATGATAGTCGAGACCTTGCTTGTATGGGGAGAGACTTCTCTAATATTGGTTGGGGCATTCTTGATGAGAAGGACCCCCTACATCTAAACTTTTTACTATGTTTAGTTTTTCGATGTAATTTTTTACTTTTTATTGTAATAGTTTTAGTATTATTTTGTTTCTAAATATATTTTATGTCTAATATGTATGTGATGTGGTGTGCTATCATATTATTATTTTTTTGATGAATTATTTGTAATATATATCTTTTTAATTTAATATATAAATCTATTTCATCCTAAATAATAATAATAAACTAATTAAAAATATATAGAATAAAAATAAATAATCAACACAAGAACTAAATAGATGGCAACTTTGTTAGAAAATCCAACATCAAATATCTTGTTTATAGATAAGCATCGTTTACTTATACCGTGATGCTTTTATCTTTAAGTGCATCCTCCGGACGAAGATCAGGTATGGCAGGTGAACATTATACAGGGTAAAGATTCTAAGCATATATATATTTTTTAATTTTCAGCTTTATTCGACAAAGATAATGATTTCCTCAGAAGCTTCGACATTATTAAAGTGTAAGTTTTAAACGAAAATGATCGAAAAGTATTTGCTCCACAAAAATATAGTGGAGAACATCTAAGATAGCATAACCAATAAGGAAGCATCCACGAAATTAGTCCCCATTTTTAAGGATGAAACTTGTCCAAAGTAGAAGAGAAAATAGGTGGGCCATATTTATTTATTTTCTCCTTTAAATTAAGCTTATCCATTAATATAGGATTTGTTTAAATAAAAATATTAAAATAGTACAATTTCGAAAAGTTTGACAGTATATTCCTTTTGAAATATATAAAAGTGTATATGAGAATATTTAAATTGAATTTATTTTTAGAATTAGAAAATTATATAAAAGAAGATAGGTGTGGTGTAGTAGTTAAAGTGGATACAATTGTGAACAATTGTTGGTTTAATTGGTGAAGTTACATGATTTATAAAGAGGCCATCAGAAATCAATTCTTATTACTAACAAAACTTGACATGTGAAAATAGATGATGCTGAAATCGTGTCCCAGATAACCTCAATACTTAACTCTTAACTTACATTCAATGTTGCAATAATTTTATATAATACTTTAAAATATTAAAATAAATAAATAAAATTGATTATTTTGAAATACATACATCAATTGATTGTTAAGGACTAAGCAACCTAGACAAACTTGCAAATCTTCTTAAGTTGAGCGTATCTTTGAGAATTAAAATTTCTTTTTGTGGCCACCTTCTTTTCTTTGTTATTGAAGCGGGCGGTGAAGAAATTGTGGAACGATGGATTGGTGGATGTGTTGAGGAAGAATGCATATCCTATTATGAAATAAATTGAGGTGAGAAAGAAACAGATGGGCTCCATCACGTCCCACGACAGATCCCAAAATGTGAATCTCAACAACGCCGCTGTCTGCACGCTCAACAATGCCAATCCGCACCAAACTTCAATGCGCACTTGCCTTTTCGATTCCAACTCTATTTCGGTCTTTTGTTTTTCCAGCATGTGCAGCTCTTCTATGCAAGAATCGTCCACATGAAGAGGAGGAAGCACACTTTCCAGGGCTATGGCTACCTAAATATTCAAAAATAATTGAAGGCCTAATTGAATCCAACAAATCTAGATAGAAGATTATAATAGTAATGAAATGGGTACCTGGTGAGGGTGAAGATACACAGCGTGGCCATGTCGCAGAATGTGTTCCGATTGCTCCAGCAATTTTATGATATGTATGCTTTCATCCTCAGATGAGCTCTCTGTGCATAGCTCCACCAATTGTTTGTAGGAAATGCAGGCATCTCGGATCCCTCGCAGTTTTCCTTTGACAGCCTCTAAATGTACAAATCGCAATATTCTGGCTGTCTCCTCCGTAGATAAGTGACATGTTGCAGGAGGAGAATGGACATTCACTCGATGAACGCCCCTTTGCAAATGGTTTGCTAACTTTAACTCTGAGGAATGTGGTTGAGAATAAGTGAGTTGAGGCAATTCATGGAAGTATGGAGCGTGCTTCCGCACAAAAAAGGGAGATACAAAAACTTTGAAGGGAGACTGTGGGCTTGACATTGCCCTTTTCATCATACTGGTGGCCATGGACATAGAACAGCTGCTCTTGCATTAACATGTCCTGTGTGGGGTTAAATAGCAATTATTAAGCATCTAAAAGGAATAAATGATTTACGGTGGCATTTTGCCGCAAGGAATCGGATCCTATATAATAGAGGGCAGTTTTAAAGGACGATAAGGCCATGATTGCGTCATTGCCTCCAATGGCGTGTGTTGAATAACAAGGAGGGTATAACACGGCATTTGTAAATGGTATGGTCCCGTGGCTCAAGTTGCTTAAGCTTTAATTTTTTTAAAAATTTAACTCTCTAGTTAACGCATTTTTTTAAGGTTATTATAGACATTTAATTTTGATATTATGTAGTTATTAGTTGTTAAATTGTAGTATTTTAAGGAATTATTGTGTTTATTGTTTATTGGTTTTGAATAGGGTTTCATTGGTATATTTATCAAGATTTTTAGTCATTCATTAGTATATTTATCGATATTTTTGGTCATTTTGTCATACGTGATCTCTATTTTTCTCTCTCTTCACCTTTCTTTTTTTTCTTTTCTTTTTTGATATGCCCAAAGGTATTACATGGAATCATTGAATTACATAGAATGTCAACATCTCTACCTATATTTTAGAAATAAATATATAGTGGATTTACAACGCTGATTAAGTATACATCTAAATAGTCAATGAGATGTAGAAGGGTTGGTAAAATGGGTTGGTTATGCCCAGCGCCACCCAAGTTTGAATCTTATAGGGCATTTATAGGTCGAATGTGGCCGTTTGAGTTGACTTAGTGGTTTCAATGGTCGGTAATGGCCGTTTATATTGGTTTAATGGTTCTTGAGGGCTGGGCCCCCTAATTGTGCCCCAAAACTGGTTTGTAGCTTTAGTCAAAAGCGAATATCTATATAAAAAAGTATACATCTAAATCAATGAGTTCCTTTGGCTAAGCAGTCATGAGTAAGGAGCATCCATGCCATCAAAATCACCTAGGACACGATCCTACCCTTAACTGCTTGACTTTCTGTATTAGGTATCTAGAGGGATTTGTATCTTAGTGGATGGACATAAGTAACCATCATCCTCACTAGTCGGATTACAACCTTTTCGATCCCTTCCTTTCTTTTTGTTCTCATGTGTCTTCCCAATAACCATACCATGAATATTTTTGGGGCCTGATAAACATAGATGGTGCATTTCTAGAAAAGTAGGTAGTTTGGGTTTGTTTTGGATGTACTTATGTTATGTGGGCCTAAATATTTAACATTTTTTTGTATGTTGGGTATCGATTTCCATGCCAATAGGGTCCTATTTTGAATTCAATAAATATATAAATACACAAGTGCATTAGTACATATAGGGCATCAAAATTTTGAAGGAAATCAATTAAAGATCAATTGTTAAACTATCAAAGAAATTAATTCAATCATTTAGAATAAAATTCAAACAAATATGAAGAATTTATTTTTCCACAAAACATTCATTTTAGCACAAGTAGTCATTTAGGATAGGCCCTGTGTCATGCTAAGATTACATTATACTCAATATGTTATTTTTAAAAATTTAAAATGATTATAGGGACTTACAATAATAAACTAAGGAGAACACAAGCCCTGAAATACATTGCCCATTTTCTCAGGGCTTTCTAGATGTTGTAACCCTACTAGGTTTTTAAAGAACAAGATAAGCTTCTCATAGATCCACATAGAAATTTAGAAAATTGAGAAAGGTTTTCAAATCCTTAAAGCTTTCGAATAAGATCATCAAATTAATGTTTGCACATATTTAATTTACCAGGCTTGGTCTCATAGTTTTAGAAACATCACTACTGTTTCAAAAGTGTTTGGACAGTTATGGGAAGTAATCTCTATTCACTTAGGTTTTCGAGTTTTGTTCGACTTGTTGTTTGTACCTACTCCATCTTGTTTATTTATGATAATTATCTCTATATTATCATGAAATAATATATACCTCTTAAACACCCTTTTGCCATTTATTACAATAGGATATTATTTTATACAATTAAGTCTAATTTTGTTGTATTAAATCTGATTAGTCTTATTTGCAATGTGTTTAACCCTAAAATAGATGTGGATCCTTATTTTCAATAGACATGGTTAAGAATATAGAAACGATAATGCACAAGGGTGATAGTTAGATCTACAATAGGTTAATTGGGTGCTAAACTTAGATATAAACATACACTAAATTTCTTATGCTGAGAATAGGTTAAATATAGAAAGTATAACTAAGCTCCACATAGAAATAATAAATAAATAATATACTTAGCTCGTTATGATGTTAAAACAATTTCAGATCTAGAATAGGTAGAAAGTAGGCTAGACGGAGATTCTAAAAAAGTTGGCAAATTCTAGATCTGATGTTTTTAGAGCTCTAAACACTAGCATCAGCCTAGGACAATTGCATTGATGTTATTATTTGAGTTTGATGTAAGTGTCATATACATAATACCTATTGAAAAAGGATGAAACCACATGGATGCTTCTAGTTTTGACTTCACCTTTTCTTTACTACATTCAGATTTGGGTAATGGACTGTTGCTTCTCATAAATTTTCAAAACCCTAGTTCTTCATCTTCATGGTGACCTTGGGGAAAAATGGGTTAGTGGGTACAAGCTGTCAAGGTAACCCCAAAGACCCCTCTTTAAGTGATTACTACCTACATGTCCAATACTCTAAAGAGGGCCTCATATTTATGTAGTTCTCCCCTATGTGTTGGCTTGTGTTTGAATAATACAATATGTGCAAAGCGAGTACAATAGTGACCTAGCTTGTAACTTGGTGAATTAGGCTCTTGGGCTAATCCTTTATAACTCCATCCCTGTAGATGTGTTTTTTCTATGACTGGTATGGAAATAGGAAAGCTTTGTTCAATTGAATGCTCTTTAGTAAGAATACTAGGTATTGTTCCTATGTTACTAGGTGAGCAATGAATGACGGTTGATCTTGTATTTATATCAATCCCTTTGGAGAATTAACTCACATTAAATCACTTAAGACAACCATTAGGATATGTTTATTTTTAAAAATAGATGACTTTATTGTACTGGACACTTGCATTAGGTTATGACACTAATGTCTATGCTAGTTTTTATCCAAGACATTGGTGTCCATGGAGTAGGAAAATAGTTATAGGTTCATAACTTGAAAAGATGTAAAATAAGTATATTTTAAGTATTCTATGCAAGATAGAAGGCCTGGGTCATCAACATAAGACTAGTCAGACTAAGAGATATTCCAAGGGGCATAATACAGAGCATATGTGAGACTTGTGGAAGTGAGAAAGGGTCTAAAACTGAGAGAAACAACCAAGGTCTATGTTTTCCATGTGTATAAAACTAAGGTGCTATATAATCCATAAATGTCATCTACATAATGTTAAGAATACATATGGTGTAATTTGACTTAGATTCATTTATTTGTTATACATTTTGGTGAGCCTATGCTTTCTTACACCTATTCTAAGGTTAGATTTTTATGACATTTTGGTAGATTTAATTTTTCTTTATGGTTTCATAAACCCTTATTGTGTAATGCCCTTCTTCCTAGGGATAGATATTGATTTTATATAGTGTCACATTTGTATGGAGCTTTTGACATTTATTACTTATATTTTCTTAGCCCTAATCACTATGTACATGATCCCAAATCCTTGTGTGATGTATTTGCATTAAATGTGAAATTTTCATATCATAAGTATTTAGCTTAATTACAAATTTTCATGGAGTATCCCTTTGATTTCAAGTTTACATAGGAAATAAGGATTATAGGAATATTTTGTTGAAATTCAAATTATCCCTTATAAATGTTGTACCTTCCTTGAATGAAAAATATGCACAAAATATGTGTTATTTTGATGATAAATATGATTATTATGTTAAATAAAAGGAACAAAATAGGAAGAAACTCATTGATTATATTAGTATTTATGTAATGACAAATCCTGTTGATGTCTCTAGAATTGTAATTGTATTAAAAGAATTTTCTTGTCAAAATCCCCTTCTCATGGTGTTACTTAAGAATTTACTTCTGACCCTACGCATGTTTATATTTGTTCTAATATTATTTCTTCTCAAAATTCTATTTTTTTAAATGTTCTAATTTCTTTTATTGTGTGTTCTCCTTTGAGCAAAATTTGATCTCTCCATATTCTCAAAAACAAACTAGTGCCTTCTAAAGCTTTCTCAATACCTCAACATGCTTCTAAAATTCCTATAGTTTAACCATCTATAGATTTTTAAATTTCTCTTAATATTTTTAATCGCTATTTGTTTTATTTTTTTCAAATATCCTCTACTACCTCTTCTACTCCCATTCAAACTTTTGATTTTACCACTATGATTCAAACCTTGCATGATGTACAATAAGAAGTTAAATTATGTTCTCAAGGGTATTAAAATCCAAGTGATAGGGCCACTTATGATATACTTTTAGACCTGATTTGTCTCATGATGTAATTTTTAATCCTTTCTTAGTTGGTTTTAATGCACTAAAATTTATGTTACTTAATGGAAATGTAGACCCTTCTCACCATATTAAATCATTTTATGCATCTTATTTTTTTTTCAAACTAATAAATTATTTATTAAGATTTTCCCAAGTCATTTCAAGGTCCATGATATTTATTGCTTTAATGTCTATCCATTTGGATCCATGCACTCTTTCAAAACAGTAGTGGATTATTGTTTTGCTTGAAAATTTTAGTAAACATTAGTTAAAGGGTCACATTCTCACAATTATTTCAAGTTAGACAAGAATCCAATGAAATTATTAGTGAGCATGTGATATATAACTATGAATGCTAACCATTATAGTACTATAAATTACTAATTTATGTATATAATAATAAATAGAGCTGTATGCATAAACCAATTTATTTTTAGCCTTGGATTTTGCTTGAATGATTTAGCAATTAGTTCTATGATGATCACAATATATGATGGTTTTAGAAGAGAACCTCTTGGTTGTATTATTTTAGCCTTGAACCAACTTAGATAATTAATACTTTATTTCATGTTGCATCTACTACTGGATCATTCGATGCTTTACTTGGTTGACCACAGATCCATCAAATGAAATAAATCCCATATAATATGGATTAATGCTTAAAATATGGATATCAAGGTTAAGTGGTGAGAATTCGATGTTATTTTAATTTTTCAAAAGAGAAGAAAAATATTAAGTGATACACATGGAAGTGTTGCGATAATTATTTCAAAATTTTCACCTATGTTGGAAATGTTTTATGCATTTATATTTAAAAAGGGTATATACAATATAAATGAATTAAAAAAATCCAACATAGGTGAAATCATCATATAACATGTCTCTAAACATAATTCATGAGTAAGATCTAGGTATGATAGATAATAGTTACACATTGAATAATATCACAAGTGGATATTATGATGATAACTTGTTATTTTTCGACTCATGAGTTCAACCACACTTTATACATGCTAATATTAGTCTTTGTGCTTCCAATATTATAGCTTATTATAACTATTTTGGCCTAAATAACTAACCAATATTTTACTTTTGAAAAAAATCTCCATCCATTTTAATTATCTTACATGATTGTTAATTTACCTTATGCGTATTTTTTGTGTGTTACATGTTTTCATTTGTTATCTATTTTTCTAACTTGAAAAAATATTTTTTACTCAATGATTGTATATATTCCAACCACATACATATATAAAAACATGTAAAATTCCAATATAACATAGATTAGACTTCTTATATGTTACAATGAACTATAATGGGTACATGACCCATACAACTCATGCCTAAGGTGGAGGAGAAAGATTTGTTCATATGTTTATACTAGTATGTGGAGTGATAAATGTGGTGGACATAGTTTCCATACTTTGTGTCCATCATATACATTATGAATTCATTCTTTCCATCTCAAAGAGACTCACATTTTCTAGTTTCTAGTTCATAACACATCTATTTGACGTTTACACATTGTGCAAAGATGGTTTGTATGGATGCATCATTTTTTAGAGGAGGTATCACTACCTCTCACCCCTAGAATCCTCTTTTCTCAAGTACTGATAGTTGGGATTTAAGTTATGTTATTTTTTCCTTTGCTTGTGCTTGGGCCTTTGTATGTGATTCCTTCATATTTATAATATCTACTCATGCCTATGTGAGATATGTGTTGACATTATCCACTCTTGATATAAATATACTTATGATACCCTATCTCTACTAATTGGATCAAACAAGTAGGCATGCTTACCATCTTCAAATATAACCTAATTAAGCATCAAAAAGATGCACCCTAATTTATTTATTTTTTAATCAAATTTGTGATTAAAGGAGTTTTAATCTTAATTAGATAAAAATTTGAGAAAAATCATACTATAGTAAATGTGGAATAAATCACATAAACTAATTTTCAACTAGTTAAATCCATAATTATGATAAAAATAGAAAGTGCTAATGAGGGATAATTTGGCTGGAAATCAAACATGCAGTACTTTGAATACAACTATGAAATTGAATGGGTCGCTGAGTAAGGTCATTGTGAATCAGGAATAAGGCTTCAATTTATCTTTGGAAGAGGATGTACTATCTGGACTGGGCCATGTTATGTTATTATCCATAGGGTGTGCCGATGTATGATGGGGTTTTAGATTTATGTGTAGAAATAAATAGGTGAAATTTCTCCTATTAGTCTTGAGAATATATTATGTGTCACTAGATCCATATCAAAATCCATTTTATACCTTCTATTTATCAATATTCATATAGTATATCTAATGTATTGAATTAAACAGACATAGATAGATCTAGATGAGCACTGAATAAACAAAGAACATAGGTCAATGGTTGACACAAGATTTAACATGGAAAATATCAGAGAGGTAAAAAACCATAGTTGATCTTCATTTATTTGAGAAACCACACCCCAATACATAAATCTATGTCTTATCAATTCTTATCTATCATGTCTTCACAAAACTCTTCAATAATATTTACCACATGATAATATTCAATGTCATAATAATTCATGAATCATGAGTGATTTACCAAAGAAGTAAAACCCTTTATATAATGGGGTGTGGAGGTGGACCGTTTTAATAAATGGGTCCAACCTCTCCCCAAGGAACCCCAATGGTAAAATATATTTAATTTATTTACACAAGATTACCTCATGTTAATAAATTATATATATTTATTTCATTTATTAACTATTTTAATAATATTGACAGTAAATAACACCACTTAAGCATTATTTGTTCCAACACTCCCCCTTAATTTTAAGTGGGGATATATGCCATAGTCACCTTAATAAATAAATTATACTATATAAAAAATTAAAGGATTTAAAAACCTTCATATACCAATATCATCTTTTGAGATAAAAGGAATTATAATCTATAAACTACTAAATGTAAGTTTAGGATAGCATGATCATGAGACTACATCTCATAGTTTTTCATGAATAATCAACCAAGCATTATTGGAGGGTTATATAACATTAAGACTTCCATTACAATATATGCTTTTAAGTATTGGGGTACAAAAGTAAAGCTTCCACATGAAGTTTAATAAAATCACTTAATGTGATATATTACAATCCTTTATAATGAGAAGAATTATGGAGAAGAAGAAGGAAACACATGGCCATTAGGAATTGACATTTTCATGCACACTCCCCCTCATGGTAATTCCAAGAGTCTCAAAATTACACAAAACTGATAAAACTTGGTAGTACCAAATGGTTTTATGCTTAGGACAAAACTACAAACTAATATCACCATTGACGAATTTCTCTTAGATAAAATGTACATGAACTTCAATATGATTAAACCATTGGTGCTGCATTGAAGTTTTTACTATACACACACACACATGTATATATATATATATATATATATATATATATATATATATATATATATATATATATATATGTATATGTATATGTATATGTATATGTATATATGTATATGTATATGTATATGTGTATATATGTATATGTATATGTGTATATATGTATATATGTATATACATATATATATGTATATATATACATATTACATATATATACATATATATACATATATATATATATATACATATATACATATATATACATATATATATATATACATATATATATACACATACATACATACATACATATATATATACATACATATATATATATATATATACATACATACATACATATATGTGTGTGTGTGTGTGTGTGTGTGTGTGTGTGTGTGTGTGTGTGTGTGTGTGTGTGTGTGTGTGTGTGTGTGTGTGTGTATTTGACTATCATAATGAAGGGTGGTACTATGAAAAACATCCAAATTAAGTTCTCCTATAAACCTTCATAGCCACATGACTTCTTTAGAATATTCTATATCAGCTATCTACTCTAATTTAGTTGAAGAGATAGAGATAGTGGGTTACCTTTTTATGATTCATGTGATAACACATTCACAAAACTTAAACACATATATAGAAGTAGATTTATAATATATAGTTTTACTACCATGGTCAGCATCATAATAACCGTATAATTTTGAATTATCAATAGAAGAATAAAATAAACCAAAGTTTATAGTTCCTTTGACATAACAAAGTATATGTTTCACTAATTTCCAATGATCTAAATATGGATCTTATATGAACATGGAAGCAACACCTAAAATAAATGAGATATCTTTCTTAATAATGGTTAGATGAATCAAACTACTAACAAGTTACTTGTTAGAGTGGGGTTATCTTTATCCCATGCATGTTTTAGATCAAACTATAGATTATATTTTGTGATTATGTATCACCTCAATATTGTACACTTGGAAAACTCATAACCCTAGTTATTCCTCTTAGTTTTACACATGCCTTGCTTCTTCAAGGCTCACATCTACTCTATCTTGTGCCCCTTGGCTCATCTCTTAGTCTAACTAGCCTTATATTGATTATGTAGACATCCCATCTTTTATAGAATGATTAAAGTGTACTTATATTATACCTCTACAAGTTCTAATCCTATGTATGCTCTCCTTATCCCTAGACACTAACATCCAAGTTAGATAGTAGTAGCATTGGTGTTACTATCCTAGTCTGACACAAGTGTTCAATGCTTAAATTCATCCAATTTTCAAATGAAACATATCACAATGGTTAGCCTAAGTTATTTAATTTGAGTTATCTCCCAATCAGATTGGTATAAATACAATATCAAAAGTCATTCATTAACCACCTAAGAAATATAACAATCAGATCAAAAGAGCACTCAAGTTACCAAAATCTTTCCTATTCTTCCCTATCCTAATATCAATCAAAATAACAACCTTAAGATAGGTCTAAAATAATAAAGGAGTAGTGATAAGGTCATATTTTCCAAGATACAAGTTAGGTCATCATTGTACTTGATTTACGCATTGCATGATTAACACATAAGATAACACATAGGGGATAACTGCATGAGTTTGAGGCCCTATTCTAGAGTAATGGATATGTAGTTAGTGCCATTTTTTAGTGGGGTCATTTTAGGCCAACTCAACACCATGTGACTACTAACCCATTTTCCCCCAAGGTCATATTGAAGATGCAAAGCTAGGTTTTTCTATTTCACCAAGAGTGACAATACATGACCCAAATTTGAATACACTAGAGTGAAGGTGAAGACAAACCCAAAATCATATTTATGGTTACATCTTATTTAATAACATATAGGATACTAACATCAATCTTAGACACTAGCATAGATGTAACTATCCCAAGCTAACACAAGTGTCTAGAGAGCCAATGGCACTAGAACCAAAATATGACAACTAATCCAAAAATTTCTTCCTACCTAATTCCCACCTATACTATATCCAACACTATATAGCATTAGAAAAAGATAAGTACTTTATTTTATATCATTTTTATATTTAGCATAGCTATACCTTCCATTTATAGCTTATCTTAATTTAATAAATTTAGCATATGGTACATTCAAGTTTATCACATTAATTGGCCTAATATAGATATGATATTCACCCTTGTGCCCTATCATTTTTATATCCTTGACCCTTTTATCCAAGTAGGATAACATCTTACCCAAATAAGGGTTAAACATTTGGTGAACTCGATACATGTGAATGCAAATTTCTATGATTCGTAGGGTTTTAAATTAGTTAGGGTTTTAAATTATTGGACTTTTTCATTTTTTATTGGTACTATTTTTCATGCAACCTAGGCATATCCCTAGGTTGTGGGGTGTGTCTATTGAGCATATTGAGCTTCCCCTTAACCTATCTAAGATGTCTTAAAACAATGAGGGATATTATACATTAGATCATGATTATACCCATGTTGACAATGATAAAAATACTAATATGGTTATCATAGAAGAATATTCTAATAATGAAAATACAAAAACAAATGAAAATGACCAAATAGACAATAACCAAGTGCATGCAATTATAATATTTCATGAACACATTTGATAAAACCTTGAATATCTTGATAAAATCTTAAAAACTATACTTGAAGATAAAAATGCAAAAACTTTAGTGGATACATCCATCCCCTTGAACAAATTGAAACTTAATACAATTAATGGGGGAATGGATTATGTGTTCCAACCTTGGTTCCTTGAAAATACTATTGATACATCTATTAGGAACTTACCTATTATTTCAACACAAATACATGTTTCAATGCCTATTACTACTCAAAACATGTTTCTATCCCCTATGGTGACTACCCACTTTTCTTATCAAAATCCCACTGGCCCTACAGTTCAATACTCCTTCAAGTTGTAAAAAACTTGAAGGATAAGGTTACAAAAAATGAATAAAAGGATTCAAATTCTTAACATGTCATAGATTCATAAGATGTGTTGCATAACCCTCTTACCCTTGAAATGTCTTTGCACCCTTTGCCAACTATATTTTTTGAACCTAGGTTCACATTTTATGATGGTAAGGGTAATACTGAACAACATCTTTGAAACTTCTATGCGGCATGCCTTGATTATGTTTCATATGGTAAATTTCTGATCAAACTATTCTCAAGGAGTCTCAAGTACTATGCTTTGAGTTGGTTTTATTACATACCCGTCCAATCCATGAAAGAACTCAAACCTCTTGTAGATAAGTTTTGGCACACTTTTCTATTAACATTACCAAAAATATTTCCTATACTCAAATTGTAAAGATCAAACAATGAACCAATGAACCAGTCAATGATTATGCCTTGAGATATAAGACAAAGTTATCTAGAATGACCAATATTATGGTAGACAAAGAGTTGAAACACATATTCAAGCAAAGTTTTCTTGGTCATTTACTTGAGTCCATTATTTTCAAAAAGTTTCAATCTTTTGATGACTTATGCCATGTTGTATGGGATCATGAAATGAAGCTTATATCATTGAAAAAACACAAGTATGTAGCAAAAACACTAGCTGCATATACATCTAGTACAAAAATATATAATTAAACCAAGTTATAATGTGAAACCTCATAAGCCTAAAAAGGAAACAACCACCATGGTTCACATAGTTTCACAATAGCCTAATCAGATTGCCCTATCTAATGCACCAAAGAGATATTTTAAATTTTTAATTGAGCTTCATATTTCATTACTCCTACAATTACTAGAGTGTCATCATATATCTATCCCTCCTCCTACATAGGTTGATGTAAATATACCTCTACCCAAAGGATACAATGAAAATGCTTATTATGACTATAACCAAGGACATGGGGATTCTATGAACAAATGTTTTAACTTGAAGCATAAAATTTAGGACCTCATCAATGACCAACATATTACATATGATGATCCTCTAAATAAATTAAGTTCACAACCTGGTGATCACCATAAACAAAAAATATTTTACAATATTTTACAAGACCATTTTAAAAAGGAGCCATAAGTTCAAATGACTTATAATGTAAATCATCCTCCATCATATTATGGACATGCACTAGATGGGGTCATTAGTCCTTACAAAAGACATATACCTCCCATGGTTCACAACCCTGCCATGTCATTTGATGATGGTGAAATTAAGGATGATCACTATGATATTAATTGTCTATTTATTCAAGCATACATTGATAAACACCCCATACACAATGTTATGATTGATAATGGTTCAAGCAAAAAAAAATTCACTATGACATTACTTATGCATTTGGGTTATACTCATAATGATTTACACACCTTTAGTAGATTAGTTAGAACATTAGATGAGACCTCCCAGAAGGTTCTTGGTGAGATTGATCTACCTTTATAGGTTGGTCCCATACATGTGGTTACTACTTTCTCAGTTATATATTTTATATGTGTATTTGACATGTTTTTGGGATGACCCTAAATACATACTCTTTGAGCAGTACCTTTTACAGTGCATGGTTGTGTTAAGTACATTCATGTCAATTAGGTAATTAAAGTTTCCAATCTTCTATATGAGCATCCTATTGAACAAGATAAATTCATACTTAGGCAGTTAATTTTCAAGATTGTTAAGGTTAATACATCACAAAAGAGTAAGTAACAAGAAATACTCTTTACTAAGAAGCCAATACTTGAGAGACCTTTACATCAGAGATATATAATGGGTTCTACATAATCTACATCTTCTATGCAACATATTCATATATCTAGAGCACCTAAACATGTTCCTACTATTTCTATTCCAAATAAACCATAAATTACACAAAGATGGGTTCCAAGAACCCTTATCCTTTTTATCGGTACTTCACAACCCCAGAGTCATATTATACATATGCCAAGTATCATAGATACTATAGTGATAGATATTGCACTTATACATGTTCCTTGGCAGTATCACTAGTTTATTACACTAGGTCTCGAGTGGGGAGATACCCATCATCACCATTTGGATAAGTTTATAGGATGATCTTGTCTCTTCCAAAAAAATAAAAAATAAAAATCAAAAGATTGAAAAATCCATAAACACTTTTGATATCTGCATGTTATATTGTCCCCTTGGCATTTATGTGTTAGTTTCATGTTGAGGATTAACATATCATTTAATCCTACATACATACACATATGATATAATTATGGGTGTTGGAACTTCCCTCAAATCACCTCATTAGGGCATTAGGGGCATCCATCTTATACAATATTGATGCATAAAGGATATATGATTGAATGCTCACTCTACATTATCATGTTTGAGCCTATATATGTACTTATACATACCTATTATCCATGATTATACATTACACATTATAATTGATATGCTACATACATGATGTTTTTTACTAAGACATTCAATCCATGGGCCACTATGACATGTTTATGCTAGTTTCTTATGCTTTTCCTTTACACACTTTCTTGAGTGTATTGCCTTGTTATTGCCTTTATTTTTCAAGCATTTGAATATACTTCATTATATGTAGCCCCTATGCTTATGTTTACATTTTTGGACATTTGAATATATAATTACATTATATGGACATTTGAATATGTCATTCCTTGATTTTTTGGACATTTGAATAAGTCATGTCCATTAAATTTTTCAAAATTTGAACATGCCCCATATTTGCGGTCTCCTTGGACCATTGTCTTTTGACTTACTTTTGAGTGCTCTTATGTGTGTGCTTGTTTGATTTTTGATATTGTACTATTACTATCTAGATGTTGTCATGATATTTATCATGCATCTTAGGCTTACATGTGATCACATTAATTCTATGTGCTTTAATGTTACATCTATCTACATCTATTTCCTTCTATATGCTACATGGTTACATTCATAGATTTACACTTGTCTTAACCTTTTGAGGTGAGCTAACTATAAAGTACTATTTTTACCTCACCTCAAATTGGGGTGGGGATATTAGTGGGGAATTTCATGTTGACATGGATTCCACATTTTTTATAGTTTTTAGATTACACTGGGTGCATGCTTTGGAAGCATGTTCTCCACACTCACACAATATATAGTACTTACACCAGTTTATAGATTCAGTGGGGGCATGCCATGATGACATGGCTTTCACACATTCACAATTTTAGATTTAGAGGGGGAGTTATTTAGAAGAATGTTCTCCACATTCATTAAATATGGTACTTATAATCCATAGATTTAGATGAGGCATGCTTTAGTATCATGTTATCCACACCTACTCAGTTGTCAACATCTCTAGTATGGACCATTTCAAATAATTTAGACTTATTACTATTCCAACTACAAACATAACTATTATAAAAAATCTAAATATTTAAAGTTTTATAATTATAAATTCTATCCAAGGAAATATATTGGGAAAAGATCAAATATTGTTACCATAATCCTTGTCCATTTTATTTGGAAAATATTAAAAATATTTATTTTTTAATATTCTTTCTAGTCTAGTTTGGGGCATAAATCCAGACTATCTAAAATAGTCATCTAGTTTACAATGGGGGCATGTTTTGAAAAAATGTCCTCCACATTGGTACGTATATTAGTTTCATATTTATGTATATATAGTCATGGGCATACTTTGGAAGCATATCCTCCACACTTACACAATTTTTTGAATTGGCCAAAGCAAATAGTTATATGATTCAAATATATATTTTTGACAAAATTCTATACATGGTACCATTATTAAACATAGTTTTATCATGATTTAAATCTAGGCCACATATGCTATAAAATATGTTCCTAATATTTTAAAATCCAAATCAAATTCAGATTCCAAAACTATTGCATGTACTGATATCGAGCGGACTTTTAAGAAATTTAGTGAGGTAATCTATTACAATAGTTAGTTAAACTTTTAGAATGGTTTGGGTGATCAAATCACTAAATATTTCCAAGTTTTTAGTTTGGACTTAATAATACAAACTCACCAGGTTATGAGTATCATTGGGTTATATGACTGAGCTAATCTCAATTACCAGGTAGAAACTCACTTTTGCTCCAAAGTTGGGGGCATGTGCCTTCCAATATCTGTCTCTTTCTCTCTATCTCCATGGATATATGCACTTTAAAGAATTATCTATATTTATCCTAATCTCATTTTCATATCCTTAAAATGATACATCTTTTTTAAAAACAACTTGCCAATAGGAAAGGTGGTTACATCAACACACATGCATACTCCTAAACCTTGCTCTTTCAATTTTAATCTATTTCAAGTACTTTTGACCTAGATTATATGCACTGTTATACACTTTAACATTATCTTAGTTTTAGTTTAGTCACAAATAAATCACTTAAACTAGCTCCAAAAAAGCACTCAAATTCAACTCAAGCAAAAATAAGGTGTGTATACACACATTGGTACTTATTCATTTCCTTTAACTAGCAATTTAATTACTAAAATAAATGAGGGGGGGGGGAATGTAGATTATATTTTTTGATTATGTATCACTTTGGTGTTATACACTTGGAAAAATCATGATCATAGATGTTCCTCTTAGTTATAAACATGTCTTACTTCTTCAAGCCTCACATCTTCTCTATCTTGTCCCCTTGGCCTATCTTTTAGTCCAAAAAACCTTATATTGATGACATAGACATCTCATATTTCCCAAAATTCTTAAAATGTAATTATATTACACCTCTTCAATTTTTTTGGATATGCCTTCTCTCTTTCTCCTTAGACACTAACATCTGGGTCAGATAGTAACATCGACATTACTTTCCTAGCCGCCCTAAAATCATCCAATTTTCAAA
The DNA here is from genome assembly GCA_037957365.1 of Torreya grandis. NCBI lineage: Eukaryota > Viridiplantae > Streptophyta > Pinopsida > Cupressales > Taxaceae > Torreya > Torreya grandis. The sequence continues at coordinate 1,017,158 of JARHVA010003475.1, read as the reverse complement.
TGAAACATATCACAATGGTTGGCCTATGTTATTTAATGTGATTTATCTCCTAAAAGGATTGGTATAAATACAATATCAACCCTCATTCATTCACCACCTATGAAACCTAGAAATCAGATCAAAAGAGCACTCAAAAAGCACTCAAGTTACCAAAATATTTCATATTCTACCCTATCTTGATATCAATTAAAGGATTAACCTAGATACGAGTCTAAATTACTAAAGGATTAGTCATAAGGTTATATTCCTTAAGCTACAATCTAGGTCACTATTCTACTTGATTTATACATTGCATGATTCATACACAAGATAACATATATGGGAGAACTACATGAGTCCAAGGCCCTCTTCTAGAGTATTGGCTATGTAGGTAGTGCCCTTTGATGGTAGGGTAATTTTAGGTCAGCTCAACACCATGTGCCCACTAACCTATTTTCCCCTAAGGTCACATTGAAGATGCAAAGCTAAGGTTTTGCTATTTTACCAAGAGCGATAGTTGATGACCTAAATTTGAATGCACTAGAGTGAAGGTAAAGCCAAACCCAAAAGTACCCAAATAATCACATATTATTTGAGTGTATAATCCATATAAGATACTTGCCTCAATCTTAGATACTAACATCGATGGAACTATCCTAGGATGACACAAGTGTCTAAAGATCCAAAGACACCAGATCCAGAATATGATAACTGATCCAAAACTATCTTCCTACCTACTTCCCACTTGTACCATATCAAACATTGTATTAACATTAGAAACAACTAAGTACTTTCTTTTGTGTCATTTGTATATCTAACATAGTTATACATTCTATTTATAGCTTATCTCAGTTTCATAAATTCAACATATGGTACATCTAATTTTAGCACATCAATTGGCATGCTATAGATATGATATTTACCCTTGTGCCCTATCATTTCTATATCCTTAACCCTTTTACCCAAGTATGATAACCTCTTATTCAAATAAGTGTTAAAAACAAGATTAATTCAAAATTCAATAAGAGTATGTATAGGATTATACTTAAGCATATTAAACTTAATAAGAATATTATGTGCATATTGAGATTTTGATACTAATATTAAATTTATATCATGAAATATAGCCATTCCTAAAAATTTATGAAGAATGCCTAAATCAGTAATTTTAAATATTTGACCTAATTTATTATTATATTTATGATTAAACTAATTAGATCACCTATAATAAGATAATTGACATATTAAAAATTAAGATAATATGACCATTCTAAACTTTTACAAAGAGGTCATTATCATAATAATAGTTAGATAAACCTAGTTATTTAAAATAACTTGTGATTTTAGAATACTAAGCTCGAGGAACTTATTTTAAACCATGCAATGATTTATTTAAGTTATTAAAAAAAAATTAGGGTCAGTCAAACTGATGATAATGCTCACATTTGATTCAAATCTATTTCCAATCTTGGTGCATCTCAACCTTGGTAAGCTTCCTTTTGAAGGAGTCCAATTTCATTATTCCCAACATATTTTCCATAGGTGTACAATCATTCAAAAACGTTTATTATTGATGATTTTATCTTTATTAAAATTTATCTTCTTAATAAAAATAAGACCTTTCATATGATTTTATAAACTTACTCTTTTAGATACTAATAAAGATAAAAAAAAGAGATTTCAACCCAGATATTAGATTCTAGACCCAAGTAATATAAAATTTCACTCAAAGATCTTTTTCTTTTCTTTTTATAATGAACATCTATAGGCTCAATAGTTAATTTTATTTTATACTATGTATTTTTTATTTTGTTTTAAATTACTTAGCCAGTCAATCATTTCCCAATTTATTTTCAATCTACTTGAATTGATCCTTTTTGGATTCTTACTATACACATTCCCTAAAATGTCCCAATATCTTATTTCCTTAATTCATCTAGGTGTTATCAAGTTTGAATTGGTTCAAAGAAAAGACAAAATAATTCAAAATGTTTCTACTTGTAGGGCTAATTTAATTCACACTTTTCCACCAAGATAATATGAAAAAAGCATATATTAGTGTATTATCATGAGCTTATCAGTTTTTTGGGGTTGTCGCTCAACAAAATGAATAAAAAAGGTTGTGTTGGATATCTTCTACAAATAAACTTATTCCAAAAAAAACCAAAAATTTCATTTATCCTATATACAAGGTTCTTTTGGCCTTTATTTTTCTCAGACCATCATATACAAAGATTTAAATAGATAATAAAGTCAAACTTTGAATCTTCTATTAACGCCATTGAGTAGTAAGGAAAATCCACCATAACCGTGGGAAGCTAAACCACATTAAAAATTATTGTAGACCAACTAATACATCCAAGTCAAAATAAGAGTTAAATACAATTAATTTCTCAACATACACATAGAATAAGATTAACTTTATGACATTACATCCACAAAAAAGTCCCTTATAATATAATCTTAAAATCTATTACAACAGTGTTTCTCAAACTATCTTTAAGTCTCTTTTAAGACTATCTTCACATAGTATTATCTTCATAAGCATGTGGACATCCATAAAATCTAAACTAGTACAATATGATATTTAAAAACTTATATGGATTGAAGACAAATTAGAAATTAAAGTATGGAATAACATAATTAAATAACTAAATTATACCAAATTACCTCTAAGAGGTTTACAAAACAACAACCATACCATAAAAACCTCTTCTTTATTTGCAAAGATCCAATATTATTTCCTTTATTAATAAATATTCATACATCTATATAGGTCTAAAGGCCTTAGTATTTTCTTAATAACTCACTCACCTCTCACACTTCTAGTTTCATAGCTTCTTGAGCTCCTAGGCTAATAGTTATAACTCTATCTTATAAAACAACATTCTATATTTGGACTTCAAGCCCATTATTTTCTCCTATTGACTTGTTAAGGAGGCCTATCTTCATCAACTCATCCCTATTACTTATTCATTGGGATTTATCTTTTAATTCATGTATTATTAGGTTCACTCACATTATATTTAATTTTTCTTGATTCAAAACACCTTTACATTGAATGGGGAGGACAAACATCTACTCCTAAGGGTAAAATCCTATTTACTCAATTACATTTAAATTATAAACATTGAGCTTTTGGAGGGAAATTCATAAAAATAAATATAAAATATTTACAAGAAAGAGGGAATCTTGATAAGGCTTCCTTATTATCAAAAAAAACACTTGAAATGACTTATTTACATCCTAAATGTGATGTTCCTGCATCAAACTCCTAGGCTTACATGAGTTCCTATGCATGATATCCTTAAAATTGCCTATATTAAATAATTGATATAAATTGAATCTTCTGCCACTAATATCTCATACACATGGGCATGTTATTGACTCACACATTTGTACTTATCCTTTTTTTGTCCTCTCTATCCAACTTGAAAACAAATTTAACTTATTAAATAAATCAAATACTCTCTTATCCCTTTGAGGCATCTCCAATTATTCTACTTGGTTTGAAAAATTTCCATGCTACTAACCATCTTGATGAACTTTTAATTGTTCATCTACTTCATACTATTTTTTTCCTCAATTAAATTTTTATGTCTTTATTCATTATCTACTTCAATCAAAATTTCTATCTTAGTTGTAACAACTTGTACTTAGTCTTTAAGGGTAATGCCTTTGACTTATTGTTTCAATTGTAGAAATTTACAACTCCTTATCCTTGTTCTCTTGACCATATCCATATATATTCTTAGTCCTTAAGCTTTACCTTTCTTGAGATATCATTTGATCATACCAAGAATATAGTATACTTGATAGTTAGTTGTCTAGGTATAAGTTTCTTTTGTTCAAGAGAATGCATATATGAAATTTTGTAAACTATAATTACTCTATTGGCATGAATGTATTTGACACACCCATGCACTATAAAAAGTACTACTCAAAGAGTGTGTATCTAATTTTTCCCAAATATCATATTAAATATCCATGTGGAAGGGATAAATAAAAATGTAGTAACCACATGTACATGAGCAACCTATAAAGGTAAGAAATTCTTGCCAAGAACCTTCTAGGAGGTCTCATTGACTATTCTAACTGATCTGGTAGATAGGTGTAAATCATGGTGAGTATAACCCAAGTGCATAAGTAACGTCATGGTACAAACATTTTTACTTACACCACTATCAATTATAACACTACGTATGGGTTGTTTATCAAGGTATGTTCAAATGAATAGGGAATAAATATTAGATTCATAATATTTAATTTAATTATCATCAAAAGAAATAGAAGGTATCTGAACCATATGAGGTATATGTCAAATGTAAATCCTAGTAAACCCATCTAGTGGTTGTTTGTAATGTGATCGAAGAGGATGTGCATTATATGCCATTTGAACTTATGGTTCCTTTTTATAATGGTCTGGCAAATGATTGTTAAATTTTTTATATTTATGGTGATCATTAGGTTATGAACCTAATTCTTGTGAAGGATCCTCAAATGAAAGGTTTTGGTTATTGATAATATGTTGGATCTTTTGCTTCAAGGTAAATCATCTAATCATAGAATGTTATAGTCCTTGATGATAATCATAATAATCATTCACATCATATCCTTTGGGTAGAGATTGAATCATATCAACCTCAATAGGATGAGGGAAAGATATAATCTAGCCTTCTAGTAATCATAAGAGTAATGAAGATGGGGACTTAGGGAAATGTGTAAATTGTCTCCTTGGTGCATTAGATAAGACAAGTTTATTAGGCTGTTGTGAAATTGTGTTAACCATGGTTGTTGTTTCTTTTTGAGATTCAGGAGGGTTTACCTTGTAACTTGGTTTAATTAAAAATTTGGTACTAGATATATATGCAAATGGCATGTTTACTACATACTTGAGTTTATTCAATGATAATAAGATTCATTTCATGGTCCCATATAACATGGCATGAATTCATACAAATATTTAAACTTCTTAAAGACAATAGACTCATGTAAAGGAGTAAGAAAAGTTTTTTTGAATATATCTTGTAACTCTTTGTCTTCCATAGGATTGGTCATTTTGGATAGCATTGTGTTGAGATCAATACACCCTATTTCCCTAAAATGGGGATCTTATGAAATTTTTTGGTCATTCACCCTAGGATATACCTTACCATTGAATCCACATGATTAAAACTGCTTTGTATGACTTGAATGATTTAAATTCATGTTAGTCCATGATAAATATTAATAAGGTATTATTAAAATATTTTATTAATGTCTAGTTCATTGAGTTCTCTAATAATTTAATTTGTTAAAAAAGTGATCTTATAAGGGGTTACGATTCAAAAACCCAAGGTATGATATTTATAACCCAATCAAAGTGGATTAATTAGGGTTTTTGAATCATGGTATTACTTTATCTATGTCAAAATTTGTATTTAATTATATGGCATACCTTGATTTTAAGTTTTAAACTAGGGTCTGAGTCAGATTTCATACTTAGAGTTTACAAATTTAGACTTTTACATATTTTTTCATCCAATGGTTTGCTAAATTTTGAATTTTTCCTTTATACATGAATATAATGCCAACTTAGCCTTAATCAACATGCGATAGTGTTACATGCATTGATCACTCAGCCACATGAATTTTTTAGCTTTGACATACATAATTTAGCTTTTCCAAATCCTATGACCCAATGACCCAACAACCCAACAACCCAATCATAGTTTTACACATGGAACTCAATCATAATGTTTTGAGTTCAAGTAAAAAGTTATAAATCCTTAAAACTAAGTGATCTAATAGGATTATACCACTTATCACTCAATCATGGTGTTCCAATTTATCAATAAGTTACAACTCAACCATAACACACCATGTGGCATCCATTCATGGCCCTCCAAGGATCCCATTTATTTCCAAACCCTATGACCTAGTGACCTAATCAAAACATGCCATTTCGTACTCAATCACATCCCCACACCTACCATAGTCAAGGTGTAATGCTTAATTCCAGTCATGTTATGATTGCACGATGGGATGATACTTGGAATTTAGTTATTTAATCTTGAATAACAAGATATGACATGGAAGCCACCTGAAAACTAGAACTAATGGGTTGATGACATGTGGATCCCTTATCTCATGATATTAACATGATCAAAGGAAACTACAAAATCTAGTGAAGAGTGATCCAATAAAAATATGACACATGGAAAAGTGTTACAGTGTTTGGGTCCATTGAAGGTTTTATATAGCAAAGTTGTGTGACAACATGAACCAATAAGAACTTGCCACTTGGAAAACTAATAGAGCTCCCAAATCTATGTCAACCCAAGAATAAAAGGGATTGATCCATGTAACATCAAATAATAATGATCTAATAAAATGATGACACTTGGTAGAATATCGCACAATCCACCAAGATATCTCAATAGTCAAAATAGAGGACTAAAGTGCACAAAAGAGAGACAAGTGTTGAGCATGTGTCAAGTAAAACACCCAATAAGTGTATAACTATCCACAAATAACTAGTTGTAGGTGAAAATTAAATTCTAATGGGGCTCATTTTGGTAGTTGTAGAGTCAGGTCACTTCACTAAAAAAGTCAAGCCTATGATAATAAGCCACATGGATAAGGCAAGGGAAATGATTGGCTAATTTTTTAAAGTGTATTTTCAAATCCATTAGAACAAAATTGAAAAGCCACCTAGGCTTTAAATTAAAGTGAGTTAAAGATACTTACCATTTAAGACTTGTATCTTTCAGTTCAAATTCTAAAATTGAGAGTTTAAAGCTTCCTGTATCAAGGAATTACATTCACTTTCAATTTTTATCTACTAAGAACTTTAAAATATTCTATGATTGTTGCTAAGGAATTCTATACATTTATTTACCATTAAATCAATCCATGATCTCATCAATCACAAAATTGAAATTATGGCCAAAGCTGTAACATTTGGAGCCACCAAGAAATAAAAAGTTTAAAACCTCTACTCTTATAGAATGAACATCATCTTTCAAGACACCAAATAAAATCATTTTAATGATTTATTATACTAGGTAGAAAGGAATGTAGATAGAGACAATAATGATGAAGAATGATCTAATGATGCATAAGATAGGTTAGACATTTTTCCACTTAAATATGTAGGGTTATACAAGGCTACATCTAACCTAGAGGTACTCCCCTACATATACTTAGTCTACCAAATGTTTCTTCAATATAGGTGTGTTAACAATATGATTAAGTCTTTTAATTTGGGATAAGACATTACTTTTATAGTTAGGCTAGCCTTTCAAGGTTATTATGATTTTCCCAAACTAGATATTATTTACAACTAGGAGACTGTGATCCAATGGCTATGAACCCATGAAATTAGGGAATTTTTGACGGATTGGGCTAATAACAAGGGGGAATTTGTATGCAAATCCAAAATTAGATGGATCCCCATCACCCAATTCATGAAGGGAGTGTGAATGGGAATGGCTATGATGAATCAACCACATGGGCTAAGGATATAGGCCACATAGATAAGAAGTGGGTTACACTTCTATTGATGATACAAAGACTCCCCCTTTGGGAGAAATCATATCCTACAACTTAGAAGCACTGATTAGGAAGGTCATGGCCAACCAAGTGGATCATTTTTATATGATGTCCTACTTGGTGGATATCATGTACACTACCCAAAATTTCCCCCAATTCATCAATTGCGATTTGAAGATGAAATGGATTGTGACTCACCTTTTTGAATGTAAGAGTGTACAAATACAAGCAAGAGATAAGGGCAATTTTTGAGAACTTCTATCCTATAGTGTATAGGTAAATCTATGAGAGGTTCATGCCTAGGCTATTGGAGGAAATTAAAATAACACTCGGCAACCTAGGAGCCTAGTAGTATTATATAAACTGTATAGTGGTAAGGATAGTTAGAATATAGATAACCCCTACTAATTTTCCCACCACAGTGCCAAACAAACTAGCTGAATAAGAAATTTCCTTTTAATTACTCATAGAGGTGGATAGACTATGAAATAATAATAAGAGAGGATTGGTTCATCATCAACTATCCAACATTGGCTAGTTTAGAATTGAAAATTGGAACTCAATCATCATTGTTACCAAGCAAAGGTCCACCTTCAACTTAGAAACATATGGCAATAGGGAATGGGACCCTAAGCATATAAAATTCAAACATTGCATCAAGCATAGGGTAACCTTAATAATCATCTACCATCATGAACCTAAATATGAAGACATATTCTATAGTAATGTAGCCAATGACATAGAGGTGAAGTAGAGATTAAAGGCCACCAATATCTCATAGGTGAAGGGGAGGTTAGAAGATGTAGGTTTATATCAGGTTTTTAAACCTAAAGATGGTCAAGTACGAGCATTTAAATCCACAATCCATGTTGATAGTATTGAGGAAGAAAGACCAATTAACCCTCAACTCAATCAGAGGATATTAAAAGCATTGTCTCCTAGTTTGGAGAGAGGAAGAGCTGAGACTAAAAATCATACTAAACAGGGTTGTATTTTAGGAAAAACATCTGGTAGCCCATCCCAAGAACAAAATATTGCCTTAGTGTAGGCAAGACCTTCTACAATACCCCATTCATCTTTGATGGAAGTAGTAGCAACACCAACTACAACACTAACAACTTCAACATCAAGATTGGCTCCCCTACTTATCAAATATGAACTAGGTATAACAAGTTAGGAATGTGTTTATTTGCCTCATTTTTTATATAAGCATCCCTTGGGTATATTTTTTGACCCCAAACACTAGATCATATGAACCTCCTACCTTATAGGCCCCTCACTAGACCCATAATTAGGTTCATGACTATGCCATTGCCCACTATCAACCCTTTCATCACATCATCGACTTCCAAGGTCTCTATGATGGCTAATTTATTTCCAATTTTTCCCTAGACTATGCCTAAGATAGGTCCCAAAATAACAAATAAATGGCCCACTATTGTCATCCCCCAAGTTCCTTTATTCCCAAATAGTGCTTTAGCTAGCACTAGTTTTTCATCTTCAAGAATGACACTTCCCAATTCATCCCCCAATTTTGCATTTATCCTAGTCACCTCTATAGTTACTTCCCACACATCTACCTTTCACAGATTAACATCATCTTAGCAATTACCTCCATCCATATAGCTTTAGGGGACATTTGATACAAATCCTAGATAAAACAAATACAATTGGCTACAATAAAGAACCAAGATTTGGTCATAGTGAACCCTCCATGGGTCTCACTAGAGTTTGACAAGAAGTATGGGGCAATGAAGAGATTAACCAAGAGGAAGGTCACCCATATAAACCAAATAATTATGTATGATTTGGAAGAGACCCTATTTGAGTTGACTAAGAAGAAGAGAGCCAAGTCTAGCCAACAATAATAGTATGAAGAGGACCCCCTCTAGGCTCTAAAGGCATATGGTGATGTAGTTGTTATTGATAAATTTTGGTCCTATAGGCCAAAATTGAGCACTCCCTTTCCTTTTCCTTGTAGGGTCTGTTAACCAATTTCTGACAAGTTCATCCCACAATAGTTTTATGGGTTTTCTCTATGACAAGCCTATTTACATGAAAAAATAAGTGTTTCCTCCTTCTAAAAACCAAGTGTTTTGAGTCTTTCAATCACATAGATTGATTTGGAACTCATTTTGATCCTATATGTTTAACAAGGCAAACATATTACTTTGGGTGGACCTTTTATTGACAAAATGGACCTTTTCAAAAGTTTGAAGGACAACCTTGGGCTCAAAGTGTCTTTGCAGAGGGTAAAAAGTCTACTTACAAAAGGACAAGGAAGGATTCCTTAGGGGAACATGACAAGCCAAAGAATGAATTCTTCTGAAGGAAATCTAAGAAGGAATACTCAAGTCATGAATTTCTTTAGATGAAATGTTTGAAGGAATTCCTTCAGACTTTTTATTTGAAGAAATTTGGCAGGTGGAGAAGCCCAGAGAAATTTGACAAGACAAGAGCCTGAAGGGTAGGTGCACTTTTAGAGGACACTTTTCCATAAGAAGAAGACCTTTCCATTTTTTCTAAAGGGTCACTTTCCCTTCAGAAAAGTCCACTTGTAAAAAAGCCAAGGAAATTGCTAAAGGGTAGTGACAGGCCCACATATGTCATTTTTAAGGTAGTAAGCTAGATGTTGGAGTTTAAATGTCTGGTGACATGCCTGTGAACATCAAATTCAAGGTATAAAAATAGCCATTGTTTTTCAAATGAGATGACATGCCCACAGACATCAAATTTAAGATGATGGGTTAATCATTGAAGAGAAGCCCAAAATAGCAATTCTTTCAGCATTTTATTTGAAAGAACTCATGAGTGGCAAGTGTAAAGAAAGAATTCATTTAGATGAAATGTCTGAAGGAATTTCTTCAGACATTTTATCTAAAGAAATTCAAAGGAGGAAACCCAAAGGGGGACTTAGTGACCCACCAAAGAAAGAGCTTGAGGAAATAAAAAGATAGCCTTGAGGAGACCAAATTACCAAGAAAAGGACAAGAAATACCAAGAAAAGAGAAAGCAGAGTGGGTAATCTAGAACATGGCCACGCACAAATAATACAAATACTCAAAACTCACTAGGTGGCATAGCAAGTCAAATGTAGTAATGGACCAAACCAGGGTAGGTGGCACAGGGGACATCGGTGGAAGAAGTAAATGCTTGCACATGGAATAGTTTCCACTAAATAGCCATTAAGAGAAGTTGCATAAGCATTCAAAGGAGTGACCCATTTTTACTTATTTTGACATTAATTAGTAGCCATATGAATGGGAATTCAAGGAGGAGCATGGCCCAGAACATGAAGAGAGATGGCCTTGTTAGTTTCTTAGAAAAGTGACCTATACTCTTGCAGGGGTGTTAAATGCAGCCCATGTAGAAAAGTCAATATATGAGACACCTACAACATGGATTTCATAGGCATGTTTAATGAGAAGCAAAAACATCATGGGTGAATTATTCACTGCAAAAGTGTTTAATGTAGTATGGGCCTCTTGCTTTTGACTAGTCAAGGATCTTTCTCCAATTTCTCTATATATTGTAACCTCTTAGTTTTCCAAGGGGATCTCTCAATTTTGTAGGGTGAAGCCCTAAATAAATTTAACTTTAATAAAAAATAAGTGTTTTGCCTCCATTTGATTTTGGTGTTTTTGTATATGCTTGTGTATTGTCTTATGTTCAGTCATTTATTTTAAATGCTTTCATAGGTTGATGCCAGTATATCTAGTGCATTCTAGATCCTCTTATATAGGTCAATAGGAAGAATCCAAGTTGAAGTATAGGCAAAAGTGAACAACCATCTAATAGTGTGCCTTTGGAGCACCTCTGGTAGGTTCTTCCTCATTATACCTCCATAAAACCCCTTATTGAAGCATTGATGCAGTTTAGTTTCTTATTCAAATGAAGTGCCTATTTACTCCTTTGGTGCAAAGTGTGGGTAAAAAATTAAGTAGACCAATCAATTATGGTACATCACCACTTTAGTTAGGTTTTGATTTTTTAGTATTCCTCTCTCTTTTCACCCCCCATTGTTAGCAATAGAAATATAGGGCCTCAAGGTGCATCATGGGGAGCTAGCCCTTAATCTAGAGATTCACTCCTTAGTTTTTCTACCCATAGCAAGAGGAGTGTCTACATCATGCCACATGGAGGAAAGGAGTTGAGTTTCATTTTCAAAGGGTGAAATCCATAGCATCAATAGTTGCATAATTAGTAAAAATAATGTAGTAGAGAGTAATTGATATAGAACAACAACACAAATCCACATTTCTAGAGGAAACCATCAACAAGGTAGAATGGGCTATGAAGGTAATGTTTGATACATTAAATACTTTGACCCAGTATAAAGTAAAAGGGGATGAGGTATAAAATATAATTATAAAGGTAGAAGGTGCATATGAGATGCAAGACAATAATATAATCAACTTGGTAAAGTTGATTAGGATGAAATTTTTTGACAACCTAAAGTTGATCCCATTAGAGGATCTGAGCATTACTCAGTCATATATAATTGGAATAATGAAGGATTTGAACTAGTGGATTAATGAAATTATATTCCTAAGATAGTCTTTCACCCAACAGGGTGATAGATTCATAACTCTGATTAAAAAGGCTACGATCATGCACCTTGATAATAAGGATGGTTACATTATCAATAAGGATGATTTTCAAGCCCAGTTGTAAAATTTTATTATCAATTTTAGTAAACATGCCATGACTAGAGGATGAAATTTGGGTAGGATATGGTAGACTTGGAAGCATCTGCCAATCAAATTATAGAAAATGTAGTGGCCATCAATGAGGTTATAGGACCTCTCTTGAGAAAGCATGATGCAATAGGTCTTACCATCAAATTACTAAAAGAACCTATTATTGATTTGAAGCTGATTAAAAATGATTAAAAGAGATACTCTAAAGCATGGAGAGGGTAGATAGAAGATGAGAAACACATAAGTAGTGGGCCATATATGGTCACCACATGAGCTTCTTCTTCCTCAAACTCTTTTGTAATATCTTCTTCTTCAGCCACACTAAGAAGCACTCCTTCTTCAACTGCTATGGGTTCACTTTAATCTTTTTCTACACTGGGAGCTTCATCATCATCCACATCAATTGGATCCTAGCCTCACACCTTAGGAGTACCTCAAGAATGAGATAGCCACTTGTCAAGATTTATTTTAATGAATGTCATATTTTAATTCCCCTCAATATATTATAAAATATTCCCTTGTTTGAATATGGAATATTCTATAGTTTTTAGGACATGAGGGACTTTGTCCACAGATAGATGTCATGTATTTGGTTCTCTTGAAACCAATGTAACCATCTTAGGTAGGAAAAATGCCTATATATAGGGGTCCTCCCCCTCAATTGTACTTTAAAATATATTTTTTGTGAAATTAATGTAAAGAAAAAGAAGAATTCTTGCAATTTGTTCATTATTTCATTATTTTCATATTTTCTTATTTCTCAAGCTTTGATAATGACACATGATTTCATTTTTCTAATGGTTAAATATGATAGTAGTATTTCAAATGCATCTTTATAGTTTGTGTTTTCAACTATTTTAACAAAATTTATTATGTATGCTTTGTTTTCCTTCTATTCTACAAATGAATGTGCTTAAGGTAATTTGTTGTAGATAAATATTTTAAAGTATACCTTTTAGATATATGCATTTTATTTACCTAGAATCATCATTGCATTCATGGTATTTTGAGTCCAATACTAGGATCTCATGAATGTTAGTTTTATTTTCAGTATTATCAGGAAGACCTAAAGGAAATTTGTTGGTCTTTGTTGTTGCAATGCAAACTTATTTTATGATTTACCCTTCCCCCATTTTGAGATTTTTTTAAACATAAATCACTTTAAATAAATGATCACTATGAATATCCACCTATTTGTTTAAATTTTAGGAATAAATTGGAAAAATATAAAACAATTTACATCATCAAAACACCAAGAAATTTTAGATAGATTGTATCACTACTGAGTTCTTACTATCCCTACAATAGGATTAGATTGTAGACTAAAGGTGGTAGCCACATAATAATTCCAACAAAACTAAATTAATCCCTAAGGTCTTCTAGGACATACACTATAAATTGAGAAATATTGTTCTATTATTCAAATTATATCCTTGACATAGATATACATCAACACATTGGATTATATCTCAGGACATATTCATTGATGGGTTTATTGGTTCCTTGTATGATTTTTTAAATTTGGGCATAGGAAGCCTTTTTTAAAAAATTAATGGAAAAGTGTGCTAAGAATTAGTTTGTAAGGGCTTTTAATGCTTTGATATATTAGAGAGGTAAATCATAGAACCACCTCAAATCATAGTCCTTGAGGCTTCTTGGAAATAATTTGGTCAAAAATTTATCATTATAAGCATGATCAAGGCATGCCACATATAAAGTTCAAATATGTTGTTTAGGATCACCTTTGCCATCATAAAGTGTTAACTTAGGTGCAAAAAATCCAGTTGGAAATGGGTGTAAAGATATTTTAAGTATTAGATTGTTATGCATTACATCTTGTGAATCTATAGCTTAAGGGGATTTTAAATCTTTTTGTTCAATGTTTGTAATCTTCTCTTCCAAGGTTTTTATAACTTGAAGGAATGATTCAACTGTAGGCCTAGTGGGAGTTAGATTATCAAGTTTTGTAGTCACTAAAAGGGATGAAAACATGTTTTGAGTAGTAATAGGCATTGGAACTAGTATTTATGTTGAAATACCAGGTAATTCCATAAGAGGTGTATTGATAGTAGTTTTATAAAATAAAGGTTTAAACACATAATCCATGCCCCCATTACATGTATTTATTTTTAGTGTTTTCAAGGGGAGGGATGTGTTCACTAATTTTTTGGAATTTTCGGCTTCAAGTATAGTTTTTAAAACCTTGTCAAGATCAAGATTTTATTGAATGTGGTTATAAAACAAGGTAATTGCATGCACTTGATCATGGTATACTTATTCATTTTAATTTATTTCCTTATTTTCATTATCATAATCTTCTTCTAAGATAACCCTATTAACATTTTTTTCATTGTCCACAGGGGTATCATCATGATCCAAGGTATGAGATCCCTCATTAGTTTGAGACATTTGGGAGGGGTAGAGGGGAAGATTAATATGTTAAATAGATACACCCCAAATATAGGTCTATTCATATATTTCATGTAAAATATTAGAAATAATAAATTAAAAAGTACAACAATCTAAAACCCTAGTTGTCTTAAAACCTTAAGAATCATTTTTTTTCATTCACATATGTTGGGTTCACCAAATATTTGAACCTAAAATTAAATATGTGTTTTTTCAATTTATACCATAGATTTAATAATATATAAATGAAATGTAATAAGGGTGATAATAAAATATATAATAGGCCAATTAAATTCTAAATTGTGATATAAGCACACACTATATTTATTATGCTGAGATAGTCTAAATATGGAAAGTAAAACTAGGCTATATATAAAAATTAGAAATAAGATAAGTACTTATATTTTTATGATGTTAATTTAGTTATAGAATTATAAAAAGCTAAAATAAGTTAAAAAAAAATTCTATAATAGTTTTCAGATTATAGATTTGGTGCCTCAAGCTATCTAGATAGTTATATCAGCCTTGGATGGTTGCATCAATGCTACTTTTTGAGTCTTATGATAGTGTAATGTATGGAATATCTAATAAAATAATATGTGACCACTTGTATGCATATGGGTTTGGATTCATCTTCACTCTAGTGCATTAAGATTTGGGTTATGGATAGTTTCTCCTTGTGAAATGGAAAAACCCTAACTTTTCATATTCAATGTGACCTTGGAAAAAAATGGGGTAGTGAGAAAATGGTGTTGATCTAACCCCAATGACCCCAATATAAAATGGATCTACCTACATATATAATACTCTAGA
Source organism: Torreya grandis (assembly GCA_037957365.1). Classification (NCBI taxonomy): domain Eukaryota; kingdom Viridiplantae; phylum Streptophyta; class Pinopsida; order Cupressales; family Taxaceae; genus Torreya; species Torreya grandis. The sequence goes on along the minus strand of JARHVA010003475.1, from coordinate 1,001,724 downwards.
ATAGGGCCTCAGACTCATGTAGTTCTCTGTTATGTGTTGGTTTATGTGTGAATCATGCAATGTGTGTAAATCAAGTACAATAATGATCTAACTTGTAACTTGGAAAATCAAAATCTTGGGCTACTAATTTAGTACTTCAAACTTATATATGTGAAATCTTAATGACTAGTTTGTAAATATGAATGAATAGAGAATATTTGCTCAATTTAATGATCTTTGAGTGCTTTTTGGGATGAATGTTATCTATAGATTGAATGAGGGTTGATATTTTATTTACACCAATCCTATCAAGAGAAAAATTACATTTAAAAACTTAGCACAACCATTGGAATATGTTTCATTTGAATATTGTATGACTTTAAGCACTAGACACTTGCATCAGAGTAGGATAATAACATCAATGCTACTATCTATCCTGGATGTTACTGTCTAAGGAGTAGAAAAATAGGTACATCATCAAAAATTGTATAGGTGTAAGATAATTACATTTTAATAATTATAGGAAATATATAATGTCTATGTCATCAATATAAGACTGTTCAAACTAAGAGATAGGTCAAGGGGCACAAGATAGAGTAGATGTGATACTTGTGGAAGCAAGAAGAGTGTATAACTAAGATGAATAACAAAGCTCTAAGTTTTCCATCTATAGAAGGCTAAGGTGCTACATAATCACAAAATATCATCTACATATTTATTCCTTGAATTTATTCAACATATTCATAGATCTACCTATAAATATTAGGTCATCTATATAGAGACAAACATATAAAACATTAGAATTAGATAGTTATATGTAAAGAGTTGGTCCATTTTTAATTATTAAAAATAATTGATCCAATAACCATAAATTAATTGTTTAGTACTAATCTCTTAGATATTTATTCAGCCCATAAATATCATTCTTTAACTTATATACCCAAAACTCTTTACCCTTTACCTCAAAAACTTTAATCTCATGTGTATAGTCTCATCTTATCCTCAAGGGATAAAAGAGAACCCACTAAATCATAAACACTTATAGTGTTCATGTCCCTAAAATATTTAATAGTGATCACTATATGTATCCATATTTGGATTTAAAATATTAAAATATTACTTAAGATAAAAATCTATTGGATAGTTTCTCTATAAAACCCTCATTCTATGCGCTAAGTCATGTACCCTTATGTAATAACCTCCAACTCCAAAATCTAACATTCTCAAATTCTCAAATTTCATTTAAAGGGTTTTTACTTCTTTATTTTTTTACCTTAATGGATCCTTGATATGAAGTTTCTAAGGTATTCCATGCCTCATGGTAATTTTTGAATCCTAAATTTTTTTAGCTAAAGATAAGGGTGACTTTCAGTGGTATCAAAACAATTTGAGTCTCACCTTGTAATGGATGAATAGTTTGTTTGTAGGGGTATATTTGTTTTTTCCTTGTTAACCCAATGCATGAGAGTTTTAAATAATTTATGGAGTATATATTAGTTTTATAAAATTTTATTTTCATTAGTGGTAACTAGAATTTATTAAGATAAAATCATGTTAAGTATCTAAGTGTAGATATGATAGGATATGGTAATAAGTTTATGAATGTATTCATATGGGTGTAAAATAATGTAAATCATCTTCATTTATTCACTTTATAATTTCAAATTATCAGTAAGGAGAAAACAAAATTAATTATTATAATATCAATGCTCAACATGCAACCTGTGTGTAGATTGAGCTTGGCATATCATTGGACATATGCTCATTGATCTTGATGTAGGAATTTATGAAGGCATTTATTTTTATCAATTCTATGTGTAAATATATCTTGTTCGGCCTACATCAAAAATTACTAGACTCTTGTGTCATTATTTTCATATAACTTTTCCCATATGTGTCATTCAATCATGTTTTTTAATCTCTAATTATGATTCATATACTTTTTTTGAAAAGTCAATTATTTCAACTTGAAGTTATTATTGATCAAATATTGGATCATAAAATGTTTGCCTAGATTTTTGTATTCATTTCTAGCTCCACCTCAACATGCAATATGTAGATTTTAAATGTAAATATATGTTAGAATAGAGGAAAGATTGTGAATTTATGATGCCACTAGATCAACTAGATGTATCCAAATGATACATCTCTCCTCCAAAGTGTGACCCACTTGCAAGCTTTAAAAAAACTTGGGAGATATGATTTTTAACTCAAACTCTATCAAAATAAAAACATGCACTATTTTTGTAATATTATTTTAAATCATTGTTATTTTCAAAATTAGTTTTTAATATTATAATATAGAGTATAGAGTTTTTTTTATATAGTTATTAAGTTAGTATTCATTTGTTAGTAGAGTTGTTATTAGAAACAATCTTATTGTCAATTATAATAAAGTTGATGATTATTTATTGTTACATAATTCAAGTTTATAAATTTTGGTATATATTGAGTCTTTAAGATATTTAAATTTATGTTAGGCCTATATTCATTATTTATAGTCTATGTAGTTAATATAGTTAGTTTTAAAATCATCAAAATATTCAAGATTCAATGCATCATTTTATTTAATTAGTGTCAATGTATTACTATTATAGGATCAAAATTATTTAAAAATGTTGATGAGTTCAATGTATGTTAAAAGAGTCATTTTATTTGTATTATTAAGTTATCAAGTATGAATTGATGAACGTTGTCAAAAATAAAACTCTAAAAAAGTTTTTGTCTTTTATTGGTGTCAAGTGTTAGTTTTTAAAGTCATCAAATATGGGTACATTTTTTATGGAAACTGACATCCAAGTTGTTTCACATTGTGGGGAGGGGGGAAGTTATAAAAATAAACCCAATGTGTAAAATGTTGTGCCTCGAATCCAAATTTATTGAGTCCTAACATCATGGGAGGAAGGGGAAATAGAAGAAGGTAGAATTTTTGTGTCCTCTCATCAACCAATAACAACAAGGCTACTTGATATATCGATGGTTTATTTATTCATGTTTTGTGTTTTCCAATGTGGTGTGAAATAAGAACAAATGATGCATTAATGTTCTGTGATGTAAAAAGTAAACATAATTCTTATGTAATACCCTGAAGTAATATGTGATGATAGATGATAGAGTAATACAACATCATAATATTTAGGTTTTTGGTTGTCCTTGTAAAAGCATCCCTTGCTATTATGGTTGTTGGTTAGTCATTTGTAAAACCATCATGTTGTGGTTGTTAGTTAGCACTTATAAGACCATCCTATTGTGGTTATTGTTAAACCACTTGTAAAACCATTCCAAAGGTTGTTGGCTTTCCTAGAAAAGAAACCCATCTAGATCATGAACAAGTAGAGGAGGTATTTACAATAAAAGATAATGTTTTTCCCATGTTCACAGTAAGGGGGTTAATGTTAGGAATTAGTAGTGTTCACATTTGAATATTTATATTATATATGATAATATAATATAGTAATTTGATGAGTTGTAATAACAATTCATATAATGTAATAGTTAGTGAGTGATTTGTGATTAAAAAAAATCACAAAATTAGACTTATGGTTTAAGAGTGTGTTATGAGTTTTTAGAACAACTCAGTTATATTAGGGAAGTTATTATAGGAGATTTAATAGGCTTCCTATTTTATAGGAGATGTAATGGCCTATTTATATGTCTCCTTGTCTAAAGTTAATAGAGTGTATTGTTGTTGTTATTATTATTATTATTATTATTATTATTATTATTATTATTATTATTATTATTATTATTATTATTATTATTATCTGTGTTTACTATTATGCATAAAATCTTTTAATTCATATCATATAAATGCATGAGTATATGCCACTTTTAAGATAGAATAAAAATTGTGCATCCACAATTTCTCTATTATTTTTTATTCTTATTTTGATTTTGTGTCAAGTGTTACAATATTGAGGTGGTGTGTACCAGTGAAGAACATTATCCCAAAATTTTTGGTTCTTTTTCCAAGATTTATAGATTAATTTTGAAAACACAAAGCAAATGAATGCATGAATAAATAAGATTACTTTAATATAAAATAACCACAAATGTAAGATAAGATTTGTCAAGTAGAGAAACCACAAAACTAAGAAAAACCTTGTATAAATGATAAGGCTTTCAAAATATTGATATTTAATTATAATATTAAATATAATAAAAGAGAAATAGAAATAAAAATAACTATAAGCCATATAGAAGCATCTCAAGATGAACATGAGTGGTGCATTATTAAATCAACCACTATTTTGAAAATTTCCTCTTGGAAAAATTAATTATTTAATTTCTAAATAGAATTATTATGCTAAAATATATCCACATGCATGGATACCACAAGCAGAGCTGAATACTATGTAGAAATCACTTTTCTTCAACAAATTAACATATGTTTGTTATGGATCAATTTAAATGCATATTACAACATACCCATGCATTATATATGTATTAATTCAAATCATTTCACTTCTATGATTTGATATTGAACAACCAAGCAATCAAGCACTCCATATTATAATTGAAAACTACGTAGAAGTCCATCCCACATAGGAATTATCAACTACATGGATATACATCTAATATAATGTTGAAATAAATTCTTTTATATTATCAATTGGAAAATTATGAATTGAAACCAAGATCAGATTTATAACTACTCCAACTTCAATTACTATTCCATACCCAGACTTTTTTGAACTACAAATAAACACATCAACTTATTTCTTGATAGATCTTGAATAGAATTATGGATTTATTTTCAATTAATTAAGGAATTTTAGTTCAAGAAAGAAAATCACCCTATCTTTTATTATAATTCTGATCAACTAAATGTGTGCAATTGACTTCTTATCATTGGTGATCTCCATACATAACCCAAACATCTTTCTTGTTTTTCTTTTATTCATGTACCATTCTAAAAAATTACAATTAGTTATTTGGTAGATCAAATTACCATAAGCATAGTGTAATTTATATTTAAATGGAATAAACAATATCCAAGCTACAGTTAATAAATAAAACCTCTAATCCATACAATTTAATAATATCACCATGCTAAACTAGTTGACTAGTTAATTTATCAATTCAACATAGAAATAAGTCTCTTTAGGTGAAGTTCTCCAATGAAATTAAATAAATAGATAATTTATTATATAAATAAAGTGGGCACTAAAAACAAATATTCAAGAATTAAAAATAACTCTTCATGTGGTGTCGCCTGGTCTTTCTTAACAAATAAGATTGCCTTCCCTTTTTCCTTTTTTCATTTTTAGTTGATTTTGATTCACTGGAATCTAAGAAACTTCCTCCATAATCACACATGAAATTAATACAAATTCACTTCCACAAGATATTTTTTATTTATTAGACAAATATCTCAAACACACTAAATTTTTTAAGCATGCTAAGCCATGCAAAATAAGTCAGTTTTAAATTTATACTATTTTTTTACCTTTTTTTACCTAGAATAGAAATCATTTGTTCATTAAGAGAAATTATCAACTACTTATTAATCTTATATTTATGGATATGACAAATCCTAGATCATTGACAATCCTTACTAAAAACTTGCTAACTTATTCCTACCAACCTGTCTAACACCCGATTGACTTCTATATCTACCTTTTTTAACTTTAACACTTAAATGAATTTAAAAAGTATGGGAAATGAAAATAGTTTAATAATACCCTTGCCACTATAATTTAATTCACCTACATTAATGAGCAATATGGATGAGGAATTAGGGAGGAAAGCTCAACAAATAACTCTAGAAGTCAAAAATAGTTACTTAAACAACATTAATGCGTGTAAAAAATTTACTTAATCCCATTATGGGTGAGGTGGATGTGTGTGTGTTTGGGGGAATGGTTACATGTAAATGTAAACACAATATTATCTACAAAATGATAAAATAGTTGTGACACCTCATAAATCTGGGATAAAGTAAATTTATTATAATAAGAAATGCACAACTAAAAGATATACTTAGGACAAGATAAATGATCCTGAATAACATAAGATATGTGAACCCAAATAATATTAATCTTAAATACTCCATATTAAGTTTAATTTATGATTACAAAAGTGGATAACACCTTAAAAATAAGGAAATTGGAGTTGACATAAAATAATACTCCTTAATGGAACCTTTATTCGATAGCAATTACAATAGTTTTAAGAAATATAGAATACAATAATATGTGTCACCTAGAATTAAGATTAAGGTGTGACTATCAACAATATCTAAGTATCCTCTTCTAACAATAAGGTCAATCCACTATTGAAAATAGAGGAAAATTAAGGAGAAATTATCCACTAAACCCTAAAATACAAATAAGTTAACACCGATATTCATGTTAAGTAAATAATATGAAATAAAAATATGATCTACATATAAATAATAATAAAAAGGAGATGTAAAGAAAGTTAAAAAAAATAAAAAAAAATACAACTTATCAAAGTGCAAAAATCTTGCATAAAAAATAAGTTAGTCAAAACATAATGAGCTCCAATAAAAGCATATTTACTTTTCAACATAAAATAAATGAATGCATAAAAAGTTTTAGTTTATCAAAAGGGAGAGAAATCATATGCGTCTCTTGAAAAATATATTCTATGTGAGGTAATTGAAGAATTATCACAAAAAGATACATCAAAATCTCTAGAAGATACCATAAGTTTCAGGATCTAAAATATTTTGACCTTAGAATTATGTATTTTAGTTGTTTTTCAACAATTCAAAGCGTGATAAGTTAATTTAACATAAGATTTAAATGGATGTAATTTCTAACATTTAGAGATATGATACCAATGTTTACCACAATGATCACATTTTTTACCATTTTAAGCCAAAGTATGAGCATGAGAAGTATTATAATCAAAATGAGTCATATAATATTGAGAATAACTATTGTTAAAAGTAATTCAGTGGGGACTTAAAATTACCTTGAATAATATTATAACTGATCATTACATAATTCACATTAGTTTTAAGCAAAATAAGCTCAACAATGTTATTTTAATGTTTGTCAAGACCTGTGCCTAAATAACCCATTGAGTGCATGATGTGAAAAAAAGATTAGAAAAAATTTGGTGCAAAGGAACACAATATTTACCAAAATAACATTTAATATAAACATTAGAGGTGTTATTAAGGTCAAAATACACATTTTTTTGCATTTAATGTGTCAATATAAGTTTGTGTAGTCTCCAAATTTTTATGAAAAGAGTGTTAAAGTGAATTAAAGGTCATAGTTTGAAATTTTATGTGACATTTTATATTATTAATTTCATCATATTTCAATGAAAATTTTTACATAAACTTATTAAATGATAAAAATATGGCCAATTTAAAAGCCATGATATCATTGATGTTTAAGCAAAGAATGAATATTTCATTAACAAAAAATAAACTTACTCTAATACCATGTTAGGATTTATGCCAAGATAAATATATTAACATTGAAATAACAATTAAAATGAATGCCTAAATAAATTTTATTAACTCAATATAAAGTAATCACAAATGTGAGATAAGAATTTTCAAGTGAGGAAACTGTCGAATGGTTAAAACCCCCACATATATTAGAAAGATTGAGAATCATATATCTCCAATTAAAATATTAAATAAAATAAAAAATAGTGATAAATAAGAATGGATATAATACATACAAAATTATATCAAGATAAGCATATTAAATATGGATGATTAATGAGAGAGGAAAGCTCAATAGATAGAGCTACAAGGAAAAATGAGTTACATATACAACTTTCATGTGTGTGCTAAATGTCCCTATTCACATTATGGGTGAGGGAGATGTGTCTAAAAGTTTTATTTAGGATATACATATGAATGTAACTCAAATATTCTTTATAAAATTACAAAATAGTTGTGACACCTCATAAATCTAGGATTAAGTAAATTTCTCATAATAAAAAATGAACTAAAAGATGTACTTAAAATAAGTGAAATTAGCCTAAAATAATAAGGTTTGGTGAAAATAAATAAAATTAATATATAACATAAATAATTTACATACAATAATTATCTTCAGCTGATCTCTCTAATACTCAAAGTTTTCACCTTTAAAAACAAAAATATTCATGGAAGTAAAATTCACTAAAGCCATTGTTTCTTTTGAGAATGGCCTGAAAACTTTATAGACCTTTGATTAATGTGGATATGATACCAAATTAATGGTTTTAATTTATTTATATATTTAAAATAATATATTAATTAATCTTATATTGAAGTTATGTATCAGCGAATTTTTTTTAGGTTTACTAATTGTTAATCTAGTAGTTTTGTATGTGAGATTGTTAAATAATAATTATACAAAATAACATCAAATATGAAACAAATATTGTTTATATATATATATATATATATATATATATATATATATATATATATGAAATAAAATTAGATATTAAAAATTGAAAAAGTCTTCCCAATTTCAGTAATTCATCGTGCTCCCTTGTGGAAAATTCTTATTAATAAAAATTAACTAAAACATGCCTAATATAATATAACTTACATGACAAGTTATTTCAAGAAAATTTTAAGGTAAAAAAAATAAAAAAATAACTTAAAAACTAATTAATATATATTATTACCTATAAAATTATAGTCTAATATATTTTAAATTAGACTAAATCAAACATAGTTGACTTACATTCAAGACAAGGTCAACATGCAAGAAGCCTTTCTCAACAAGTAGTCAAACCATGAAACCTACTCAACTATGGTACCCAAATTTCTATATAAAATATGAATTAAATTAAATAAAATTTAATTTTAGCTAAATAACACTTAAAATTATGCTCCTTCTATTGGGAACTCATTTGAGTATTTAGATAGTGAACTTAACTTAACTAGTAATTCCAACTATTTTTTAATAAATTCATAGGAAGTGTCTAAAATTGAGCAAACGCCTAATTTAGGACATAAATTAATTAAATATCATTAATAAATACCTAAAAAATAAAATAAAATAAATATAACACTAATAATAAAGTGTCTATGATATTAAAAAATATGAATCAATTGATATTTAATGTTACACATTTATATCATGAATCTGAGAACCTATATCTCAAATGTATGTGTATGTGGATACCTATAATATATGTTGTTTTAAATTTTATACATATTACCTTGCATATGTATCAAAGTGTGCATGAATTTGTACTCATTTTTTTTATAATGTGAGTTAATATTCATGTCATATGCCCCCATAATTTATATTGATGTGTCAACATCTAGCATGTAATCAAACCATCTGATATTTGAACCATTTTGAATTTATGAAACATTTAATTTGATTCAAAAATGTGATTTTATTTTCATGGATGCTTATTTATATATGAAAATTCAATTGTAATGCCCTTGTTTTGAGATAAGTGATATGTCATGCAAGTCACTCAAATCAAAATAAGAGTTAACTTTATCATGTCATGTATAAATATGGTATCATTTATAATCATGTGAACATGTGGAGAATATGACACAATAGTAATGTATGTGTCATTCAAGGCTTGTATGTATTATATGTACTACAAGGAATGTAAGTGTCATGTCTAGATAGATTTATCAATGAATCACATAATGAAAGGATATCTAAGGAATAATACATAGGTAAAAATGCATGATATAGATCATAGAACCATTTAATGTCAAAAATATCAACAAGGACAACCAAGGCAAAGATTGGTGTCACACATAAGGCAAATAAATGCATAAAATAACATAAATATTTACATCAAATAAGTCAAAGGTCCACACATAAAGGACATAAATATGTCATAAAAAATGGAAATAGAAATGTTTCATAAAAAATAACAAAGTTACAAACATAAGGGACATAAATATGTCACAAATAAGGGACATTGAGATGTCACATAAAATAAGGCCAAGGGCCACACATAAGAGACATAAAAATGTCTCAAATAGGAGACATATAAATGTCCCATAAAATAATGCCATGAAACACACACAAAGAACATAAATATTTAATGAACAAACAAGGCCAAGGGGACACACATAATAGACAAGAACAAACTAGCCTATCAAGAATGATATAAATAACTTTGATGAGTAATATAACTAGTAAGACTAGTCCACGCCATCTATATGTATCAATGTTACATTGTATTATAATATCATACTCATGTATCACTATGTAATATATTCAAAACTAGAAAGATATGTGTAAGTGATATAGATAACTCAACATGGTATAAGGTTATATAAATATATAACATGTAATAGTGAAACCCATGGCATAAGATGCCCCCAGTATCAACATGGCCACTAGGTAAAGGAAATTCCAACATATATATGGCCATGTGTAATATGTATGTCCTACATTACACTAATATACTATTAAATTTATGTGTGTAAGAAAATAATATGTCATATACAAAACATGTAATAAATAACTTATGTAAATAGTTTAATATAGTAATCATGTCATGCTCAAAAACTTATTTTGGATATTTAAAAATATTTTGAATGTTTGCACATTTTATGATTTGTTTGTATTTTTAAAAGTTTGAAATTTTAAGCATGATAATCAATGATTTAATAGTGTAAGAAATATGAGGAATGCCTATATAAAATATTATAAGGGGAACCCATTGTGAGTGAAACATACTAGATGTAGGTGATCAAAATATGATAAAAAATTATATGTTATATGATAAATATCATGACCACTACTCATAGAATCCTATGTATGATGGGTAACTCTATAAGGCATAAGATTTTATGGGGTTCATTGTATATTAAGATAATTTCTCACTACCTATGTTTATTTTGGAACATAGGGTTTTTTTTATGGTACTAAGTAACTTGAGACATCTATGCACTATATATGGTACTAAACTAAATTTTTATATGCAAGAACATCATAACAACATGTCAAAGGCCTTATTACTCTATATAACTAAGAATGGAGTGACTAGTATGGTAGATTCCACCTAAGGAGGTAGCAGTATGTGTCCCAAGGTATGTTCTTGTATCCAAATAATCCATTAACTACTATTGATTTATATTATATATCCATTTATGTGTACCCAAGGGATTGAATAATTTTCAATATGCACACATTTTCACTTGATCTATTTTCTGTTATGACATTATGTATGGGTTTCTCATTTATATAGGTTCATATGAATAGTGCATGAAAATATAAATCGTAATTGATAATATCACTATCATCAAATATAATTATACAATGTTTTGGTGAAGTGTCAATAACTGTGTCAATAATTTATTATATTAGGTGATGGTGTGTCATAGATAGAGGATGCATATTGTATGTATAATGTACTTTTGATGTATCCTTAGTCTCTGTATCTCATTATTTGAAAATGAATATTTAACTAATTTAAAATTATATTTACATTTTTATATGGTTGAGATTCCTATGTAACAGTGCCAAATTTTATAATTTTGTCATAAATAATATCTTGTATCTTATGTCTCAATTATAAGTAGTTATTCATATAATATCCTACAATTTGGTGATAGTCACAACATGCAATGTTATTATAGTTACTTAGTATGGGCCTCTTTAGATAAATATCTCATGGAGGAATAAGAATGATAACATTGTACTCAATTATCTTTTATAATAATAAAAAATGAGGTGAATTTTTGTCTTTATATAGTCTAATTAGTTTTATTATATGTTCTATAGGTCTTATACAATCCATAGGTGGTGTCTATGTTGTCTAAAGATGCATAAAATTTGAATTATAGGTTTTCCTACCAAAAGCAATATTTGAAAATTTGAATATTGTAAAGCCTTGGATAAGGACTTTTGTGAAAATTAGGAAGGTGGAAAGATCTATTTTTTTTTTTTATAATGGTATTGGAATTATAATAGGTTCATAAAGTGTCATGAATACTGTGTCATGGGTCTAAACATGTCATATTATGTGTAAATCAAGAAAATGTTATGTTGCAAGAAAACCTCCACATGGGAAAAGTGACCAAGAAAATAAGAAATAGTTATGCATCCTTATGAGGAATAAAAAGAGTCATGTTGGATTGTAGTAAGTATTTTTTTTTCCATTTGAATTATATTGATGGAGATTAATATAAAATATTTGTATAGAAAAATTGGGGAATGTTTTGTAACCCTTGTTTCAGAAATATGAATACATACCTCTATTAAAGGTCATTACTCATCTTTTTGTTGCATTGTTTTGTTTAGGAATACATGTTTGATGAATGAAATAATGCTATTTAAATGGGTTTAAATTTTTTATTTAAGAGTTATTGTATGTTTTGGATGTGATAAGTCTTAAAGGGAATAGAGAAAAGAACCCCTGATCAAGAATATGGTATACAGTCCCCTATTCAAGAGTTATTTATTTTTGTTGTAAATTATGTTATCCAAAGTTTAATAATAAAAATGAATGTGCTAAATGTATTATAATTATTTATAGGATTGAATAATGTGTTTGATTCTATAGTTTAATGAAATACAATAGAACCATTTGGTGTTCATACATATGTTGTCATAGGACCCTATTGGTTATTCATTACTACAGACTATGTATTTTCAAGTCTAGTAATTGAAGGAAGTTTTGTAATTTTTCATATGAAATAATTATATGCTCAGACATATACCTCAAATATTTCTTGTTTCATGTTTTTGCACAAGATCACAGTGAACTGTGCATTTAAGTTTTGAAAGGAAAAGAATAAAGAATAAATTGGTATAGATATGTAACATATTTGTAAGTGTATTTTATTCCATTTGATGTTGATATAATAATTTTTTTATCAATAATGTTTCATAAGCTTCCGTAATAGAATATAGACATATAGAGTGATGTTTTATCACACAATCAAGCATGATTTAAGGTGGAGTATGAGGACAGTGGATTGAGTCATAACATATAAGGATTATAAAAATTGAATGAGGTCTAGATAGGTATTTTAAACCCAATTTGGGTTTTTTAATCCATTCCAAACATTCATGATAAAATTTTGTAAGATCTCAGCTGAGACAAAGCACTCAAAAACCCTAAATTAGGGTTTCTTGCATATCTGAAGATTAAACCATAAAAATTTTCTAAAAGTGTGTAATCTAGTCCATTTAATGTGATGTAAGTGAATAAAATAAATTCAATTTATTATGAACCTATTTGTATGGTCTAAAGTTAATTGAGAGTGGAAAAGGGGTAAACAGGCCTAATATGCCTTAATAGTAATATAAATTTAGTTTGAAAGGGAGTCAAATTGAAGAATTAGGAAACCAAATTTCATGGATAAATATAAAATAATAAATGGTATCTTTATCAAGAGTTTTTTTTCATATTGGTGATGGTATAATTGTGTACAAAGCTAAAAAGCCCATAAACAGGGCTACAAGGAATGGTTAAAAGTAGAGCGAAGTTGTTTAAAGTTGTCTTAATAAATTGTATAATGTTGTAGGTGATATGAAAGGTTTAAAAAGGTTGTGATGAATAACTTTAATGTGAAAATAATAATGATCCATTTTGAGAAACACTATATTCATTTATTGCATGTTGTTCTATAAGTAGATATGACAATGCTATGAACACAATTGATGAAAGAATGAGATGGTTGAGTTAAGGTGTTTAAATTATTTTATATATGTTATTTAATTCTTTGAAAAACAAGAAACCAAGTTTTGTTCAATTTAAATAAGAGAGATATATTATTGATTAAGAAGATTTGGGCAAGTTTACAAGAAAGTTAATGTATAAGAGAATGTTGGTGGATGCTCTGCATCATTTTGGTATCAAAGCCTAAAGATTATTTGGGAAGAGAAAGGATAGAAGAAAACAACCAAGGTACATGGTTTATTTTATTTTCATTTAATGTTTTGATGCATGGATGAGACATGTTAAAGTGTGCATGGAGGTTAAGTGAATATGGTAGTAGCCCTAAAACCAAGTGTGGCTTAATGAATGAGAAGAGATATTGAGAAAGCTTAAATAAATATCTCATAGGTGATCATAGATAAAAAAGGAGTCTTAGAAGTAGGACAAGAGGAAAAGTCCTAGGTTTTGACAAGAAGATAGACTTAGTTGAGGTGAAGAGAGAGAGATAGGCCAAGTGAATGGTCAAGATATGGAAAGAGAGTGAAGGCTTGTTAGAAAGAGGTATAGGTCAATATGAGGAAAAAGAGTTGATAAAAATATTCAAGGATATGAGAAAAGAGAGAGGAAAGAAGAAATAGGGTATAGTGGATGAGAGAAGCTACCATAAGAATAAGATGGTTCAAGATGACACCAAGCAAAGAATAAAGATGGAAAAAGAGATGCAATAGATGAGGTAACATATGAATAGGTTGATGATTATGATAAAGTAGATAAGACAAATGGGAAGCCTATATTATGGATGGGTGATGAGGAAGAAGCCACTTAAGTGGCCAATCAAACTATTGATGAAGAGAAGAAAGGTGTAAACAAGGAGAGAGGAGAGAGAACAAAATAAGTTGATTTGATAGAAAATCAAGAATGAAATGAAGAGATACAAGATGAGGATACAATAAGAGGAATAGAAATACCTTGATGAGGATGTGATGAAGTTGAGTAAACAAGTAGAAGAGGACAAATAGTGCTTTGAAGTGGAAGATATGCATGTGATTGAAGAGAAAGAAGATGGTTACAAACAGATATGAGATTGGAATGGTGAAGAAGAAAGAGATCAGTTTGAAAACCTCATAGAAGGCTTGGAAAATGAAATTAAGCTGATGGAAAAAGGTATGGGAATTGATTGCAAGTTTGTATATGACAATAGTGAGTAATTAGAGGTAGAATTGGCAGCCATAGAGAGAGCATTGCAAGATGAAGTGATGGTAAATGAAGAATAATTACAAGTTGCATAAAATGAGAGCCTTGTGGGTGAAGACAAAGAAAAATAAAAAATAATAATGTTTTAAATAGTACAGTAGAATGGAGCATCTAGGTATGAAGTTTTCATTATTTGTGTTGCAAGAAGGAAGATTATGAGAGAGGAAGTTGAAAGTACTATATGAAAATAAAATCACTTGCTTCATTATAGTCAACTATTAGTTGATGCTAATTCTACCTATCCTATTCTATCACACTAATTTATCGCATTCCTATTCCATTAATCTGATATCCCCTTCCATTAATCTACAATCATTAATCTTAATCATCCCATCTCTTTACTAATTTTCCCAAATATCCCATTATCCTAATATAATATTGTTTATCTATTATATGGGAATTTATAATTCCCATAATCCCACCTAACCACCTTCTATCCTACCCCTAGGTATTCTTACATCCCTAGGAATCCTAATCCTCATTTAGACCTTAATAAACCTCATTACCTATTAACGACTCCCTAATCCCACTAGCCAATTTTAAATTAAAAAATATTCTAACTACCCACCCACCACCCTACACTATCCTTTCCTAAACCCATAAAACTTATAGGGATATTTCTAGAATTGGAGAATTATAGAAATCTCTCCAATTTATCCCTTTTCCCACTAGAAATTTTCTATTCTAGAGATTTCCATAAAATTAAAAATTCCATGGAAATTCCTCAACCATTGATCTTATTATCCCAAATTCAAATCTAAGCCCTTGATATTCCCTTCATTTATCTATTTAACTAACCTCTCCCTCCACTCTCAAACCATCTAAGGAGCCTATACTAAAACCATGCCAAAATGTTTTTATAAATCTATTGAGCTCATACCAAAACCATACCAAAATGACTCTAGAAATCATATAACAATAATATATAATCAAGAATCAAGAATCCAATATCAAGCATCACTTTGCCAATCTGAGTCTAATCACATGCATTAAAATCCTAGAATGGAGGCATGAGAAGGTAAGGAGCATGGTAAGAATGTTCTATCAGTTATGATTTATCTTCTCTATCCTTTCTTATTGGTATTTATCAAGGTTTTGGATTTTATTGTTATTTTGATAATATTGCTTGAATCCAAATTTTGGTAGACAAATACAAGAGTTGAAACAATATATTGGAGCATCTACATCCCATATGATAGAGGTAAAGAGGAAGAAGAGAGTACACATGGAGTGTAAGTTGTTAATGCAAGAAAAAAAGGACATGAGATAAGCAGGATAGTGTTTGACTAAAGCAAACATGAAAGGAGTAGTGAGTAGCTAAATCATGTATAAATATGATCAATATTGGATGATCCAAGAGATATGGATTGGAAGATATGGAAGAAGCATATTAATCCATTGGAGCTCAATTTATATCTCCCTTGAGAGTATGATGCAGGGGAATCCTATAAGGACCCCAAAAAATGATCCATTTTTGTCTTTAGATATTCTAATTAGTTGTATTATATCTAAATATATTATGTAGTCCATAGGTGGAGTCTAGGTTGTCTAAAGATGCATAGAATTTGAATTATAGGTTTTCTTTCCAAAAGCAATATTTGAAAATTTGAATATTTTAAAGCCTTGTATAAGGACTTTTATGCAAATTAAGAAGGTGGCAAGATGTAATAAACTTGTCTAAGGATATTGGAATTATAAGAGGTTCATAAAGTGTCATGAATCCTATGTCATGGGTCCAAACATGTCATATTGTGTTTAAATCAAGAAAATGTTATGTTGCAAGAAAAATTCCACATGAGAAAAGTGACCAAGAAAACAAGAAACAATTATGCATCCTTATGAGGAATAAAAAGAGTCAGTTTGGATTGTAGTAGGGTTTTTTTTTTTAATAATAAAATTTGAAGTATATGAATGGATATGAATATAAAATATTTGTATAAAACAATTAGGGAATGTTTTGTAACCCCTATTTTAAGAATATGAATACAGATCTCTGTTGAAGGTCATTACTCATCTTGTTGTCGTATTGTGTTGTTGAGGAATACATATTTGATAAATGAAAAGAATGATATTGACAATGGTTTCAAAATGTGATAAAAGAGTTATTTTATTTTTTGGATGTGATAATACTTGAAGGGAATAGAGAAAAAACCCCTGATCAAGAATTTGGTATACAGTCCCCTGTTCAAGAGTTATTTATTTTTGTTGTAAATTATGTTGTCTAAATTTTAATAATAAAAAGGAATATAACAACTATATTAGAAGTCTTTAGATTATTTAATAATGTTTTTATATTCTATAGTTAAAGTAATTCCATTATAACCATATGGTGTTCATACATATGTTGTCACAAGACCCCGTTGGTTATTTGTTACTGTAGATTGTGTATTTTCAAGTTTGGTAATTGAAGGAAGTTTGGTAATTGTTCATACTAATTATAAAGGTTTATTTTTTATGTTATTATAGATTTTATGTTTTAATAAATAATATAAAAAATTGGAAATCATTATATGCTCAGACAGATACCTCAAATATTTCTTGTTTCATGTTGTTGCACAAGATCATAATGAACTGTGCATTAGAGTTTTGAAAGGAAAAGAATAAAGAATCAATTGGTAAAGTTGTGAAAAATCGTGGTAAGTGTATATTATTCCATTGAATGTTTATAGACTCTTTTTTTTATCAATAACGTGTCATAAGCTTCCATAATAGAATATAGACCTGTAGAGTGATGTTTTATCACATAGTCAAACATGATTTAAGGTGGAATATGAGGACAGTGGGATGATTCATAACATATAAGGATTAAAAAAATTTCATCAGGTCTAGATAGGCATTTTAAACCTAATTTTGGTCTTTTAATCCATTCCAAACATTCATAGTAGAATTTTTTAAGCTCTCAATTGAGATAGAGGACTCAAAAACCCTAGATTAGGGTTTCTTACATATTGAAAGATTGAACCATCAAAAAATTCCAAAACTATGTAATCTATTCCTTTTCAATGTGATGGAAGTTAATCACAAAAGTTTAGGTGAGTATGGAACTTTTTATATGGTCTAAAGTTAACTGAGAGTGAAAAAGGGGTAAACAAGCCTAATAAGCCTTAACAATAATATAAATTCAGTTTGTAAGGGGGTCAAATTGAAGAGTTAGGAAACAAGATTTTGTGGATAGATAGAAAATCATAAAGGGTGTCTATATTAAGAGTTTGTTTCCATATTGGTGATGGTTCAATTCTGTACAAAGCCAAAAATCTCATAAATAGGGCTATAAGGAATGGTTAAAAGTAGAGCAAGTTGTTTAAAGTTATCTTAATACATTGTAGAAGGTTGTAGGTGAGATGAAAGGTTTAAGAAAGTTGTGAGGAACACCTTTAAGGTGTCAAGGAAAATTATCCATTTTGAGAAACACTATATTCACTGATTGCATGTTGTTCCATAAGTATATATGAAAATACTATGAACTTGAGTTAAGGTGTATAAATGCTTTTGTATGTGTTCTTGAATTATTTGACAAATAGAAAACCATGTTTTAGTTAATTTGAAAAAGAGATATCTAGTGTTGATTAAAAATATTTGGGCAGGTTTAAAAGCAAGTGTATGTAGAAGAGAATGTTGGTGGATGCTCTGCATCAAGATACCAATTATAGCTAGTATTAAGTTTTGATACTACATTAATTATAATCTTTGCCTCATTATTATTTTTTAATTTGATGACATTGTCACCTTTTTTCATTTGAAAATTAATTTTTGAAGTTATTGTATATGTATACTTGAATTTTCTCAAATCTATGAACTTAACTTCTCTATCCCTTACTATGTGGCATAACTCATTGAAGGATTCAAATATCCTGAAGATAATTAACTTATGGAGCATGGTGAAATAATTTTTTTATTGAATATGTATTTTAACTCATTATCACATATAAAATTATTCATATTGGATATCATAGTCTTGTAATAGAATACTTAATCACCAATTGGTTCATTGGACCCTCATTTAAGTTTAGCAATTGTGCATAAGATAATTTGTCACAATGCCGATGGAAAAATGTGATACAAACTGATTTTCTAGAGAGTTGCATAATATTATATATTGGAGGGGGATATAATAAAACCATCAAAAATCATATTATTAAGACTTATCTAGAATATCTTGGTCAATAATTTATCATTGTATGCATAATTCAAGCATGTTGTGTGGAATGATGAAAGGTGTTATTCATTGTCACCTTTTCCTTCATATAGTAGAATCTTAGGAGATATAAAACTTATTGGTAAAGGATAAACTACTAAATTTTGGGAAATGGGTTATGAATTAAGGTTTGAAAATCCATAGAATGACTGCTCTAGATGTACCTTTCTCTAGTTGTAAGACCTTAGTATGCATAGTTGTAATAGTTTTCTCAATTGAATTTGTATAAGGAAAGGTTGATGATGTTACATGCATAGTAATCATGGGATGGGTAAATGTTATCTATGTAGGAATAAGTTTTGACATATTTTTGAAGCCTCGTGTTTCCCCCATACCTTGGGTGGATGTCATATATGTCACTAGAAATGTAAGTGTAAGAATAATACCAATATTAGAGGTCTAAATACCTAAAGTGGGAACATTAACTCAAAATATTTGTTCATATCACATAATGGGTCATCTTGTTCAAAAAATGTAGTAGTTTGATATAATTTATTCTATTCATCTCTTTTAATATATAGCATCACATAAATCTTATGTGGATTTAAATTAAGATATTCAATGAATTATTGGTCATCCATGACATCTAGCTAATATGTATTATATATTTCATGAGTATTATTGGTCTCAAAATTATAAATATTTTCATAAATAGGGTGTATAATATGTAGTAGGGATAATAAAGTAGGACATACATGCCTTTATGATCTAATTGTCAAAAGAGGCAGCTTAGATTAGATGTTGAAATAATGTGTTAAAGAAGGCTTGGGATTGCTTATTGTTAATTTTATTATCATTAGTGCTCTTATATTTGATCCATTTGACCCATTTTATTACACAATTGGTCCAAATAAGATATAATATCCATGTAGAACAATATGAAAATATTAACTTCATGGTTTGCATTAAATAATAATGTTCATTCATTATAGCCATGAATGATGCATATTATTAGGGAGTAATGCAAAAATCCAGTCTCAAAATGATATAATTATTGGATTATTTATGATCCAAAGTTAATTATTTTAATAATTTTTTAGTTTTTACTTTGTTAGTAAATAAGTTGATTTATAGGAAAAGTTAGTTTCCCTATAACCACCCATGAAAGCATATATAGATTTCACCTCTCTTTGTAAAAATCATCCTAAAACAATACAACATTATATTTTCTCAAATAGTTTATTTATAATTTAATTTCATTGGTATACCACCATTGCCTTTGGGCTATTAGTGGTATCAGATCCTGGATGAAAGAAGATATGCAGAAGAATTGAAGATAATTTATCAGAGCCATGTAGGAAAAAAGAGGATTAAATATTTGGTTTTAAAAATATGTAGATGGTACAATGCTTAAAAACATTTATTTTCTGAAACTTTACCAATAAAAAAGTCAAAAAATAGACATAGCACAATTTTTTTTCTTTTCCTTGACCTGTATGCCAACTTGCACGCTTGCTAAGGTATTTTGAATTCTTTAAGGATTTCAGATAAATTTGTATGGTGATGGCCTAGAAATATAGATAATAATAAATTTATTTACAAATTTCTTATGGAACATTTCAATGGCATTCATTGGTATAAAATATAGATGATCAAAATTATATGATAGCCTACTATTTGTGAAAATTTGAATTATACAGTTGTAGCACTTCAAAGATAATCTATATGGCATCGACATATTTTTTTGTCTTTGTGAATTCTATCAAAGAATTCCTTGCGACCTCAAACAATATGGTCCAACATTGTTTCTTTAAATCTAAATTGTACGATGATCAACTAGGTATTTTTTTATTTGGATTTTTGAACAAAGCTACTACATGTATGGAGACCTTTAGACAGTATGAATGGGCATAGAAATAAAGTCCAATTCCTAAAAAAGTACAGTGGATTGTCTAACCTGGTCACAAAATAATGGCTTGGAGGAAAAATTTTCTATAGTCTTCTAACATAAAAAAGGTGTAGTGTTACATGATGTGCTAGACATAATCCTTCAAAACCTAAAATCAAATAATCCTTCATTTATTTATTTATCATAAAGTGTAGGATCCACCCAAAGGTATGTAAGATTAATTCCATTTTATTACAACATGTAAAGTAAATCCATTTTATAAAAAAATACCATACAAGTAACTTCTTTTCGTTTTGCAAAATAAAAAATATTTAACATAATTTACCTTTTTACTAGTAAATTGGATGATGGGGAGTTGGCTACACTAGTTTACTTGGTCACTTACCTATATGAAGGTTAAAATTTCAAAACCAATTTAACCTATTCCTTTTAACTTTTCATTTTGTTTTTTTAAAGGTCAATTTGGTGATATAAGGGTGTATTTATGACTTCTTGAGATGATTTTTTGCCTAGTCACTCTTTTATGTAAAGGTGGTCACTGACAAGTCAAACTATAGGTTTTCAACCATTCCAGACATAATATAATGGTGTATTTTGTGTTTTTAAAATTCATATATGTTTTTATGCCAAATATATTCACTACTATATAAAGGTGAATTATCAGTAGAAATTGACACTTTTAAAATGATAAATTTCATGAAACCTTTTACTTGTGCTATCGATGCACACACAATCCTTTATAGATCCCTTAGGATCTCTGTGATTGACTAAGTGCAAGTGTCACACTAGAGGTTGGAGTATTTTTTGGAGTTTGGAGAATTACCCTTCTCCAATTAACTATTTACTTGGAATTTTGGTTCATTTCTTGAATAACAATTTTGGTTTGCTTATTTCAATTTCTTCTAGTTTTAGTTTTCCCTTGCTTGATATTGATGACATGGATCAGATAGGATTATTTATTTTTGTTTCTCTCTATGTACGAATTTTGACCTCTCACCTGATAAGGGAAGAATATTTATCATTGGTTGGCCTTTGATTAGTTATTGGTGACAATACAAGTAGAAAGGGGTTTTTAGCACCTTCAATGTTGAGCACAGTTCATCAACATTTATTGGACATCAGGAAGATATGCCATACATAGTATGGGTTTATCACTTAGATGGGTTCCTATGTGGGACTTTATGTGAGTAAATGTAGTTTAACATCATGTTCTATTGTAATAAATTATGATGATCATCAAGGATGAGTAGGGCTATGATCATGTTCATCAACCATTTTTTCCAAACTCTCAAGGGTGGACTTATTTATGAAGTGACATCAATTTTTGGTTAGTGCCAAAAGTAAATTTCACCACTTTCAATTAAAATAGAGCTTATATGATGACTTAAAATTCATTGCTCCAGTTCATTTATCTATTATACCCCTTTGGATCAAGGGGGAGTTTTTGGGATTATGTATCATCCAAAGTTAATTATTTTAATTATTTGTTATTTTTTAATTTGTTAGTAAATAATTTGGTTTATGTGATTTTTTTTTTCCTATAAATACCTATGAAATCATATATATCTTTCAACTCTTTTTAAAAATCATCCCGAACAATACAATATTATATTTTGTCAAATATTTTCTTTACAATGTAATTTCACTAGTACACCACCATTGCCTTTGGGCCATCAATCCTAAGGCTTAAATATTAAACCATAAAAGAATGAAAAATTAGGTTTTGACATGTTTCAATAAATTTGTGAGTTCACCAATTATTTTACATTAATTTTGTTTTAAAAAACATATAGGATATAAACGAGTAGAATAATTTAAAAATTAAGATATGGCTTATTATTTATTTGGTTCAATAACCATGTTTCTATCTATAAAACATTAGTTTCATTAGTTCTGGGTTAATATCAAATATTAATAATGACATATAAAAGAGGATTTGTGATCATATAGCCATATTTTTATCTTTTTAAAAGTTATGTATGTGTGATGTGAACCTTGATGATGCATGCAAATTTAGAAATCAACCTCCTTATCTTTAAAATCAAAGGTGTCCTTTAGAGGGATATAAATCTATGAGAACTTGAAAAGTATAATGGAATGAGTTGACCCAAATTTCCCCCATTTTATGATTAATTACTACCTATGTATCTGGTACATTGATGATGGAAATCAAGCCACACATAGTTTTCCTACCTAGTCTAATTTTGTAATTATGCTCCTTCACTATATGTATACAACTAATTATTTGGTTTTGATACTTGATAATGATTAATTTGAACTATTTTTGATGTGATTTATATTTTACTTGTGACTTTTCTTAGTAAATTTAAAATCTAGGAAGAATAAGGTAGACTTTCTCAATATATAATAGTGTATAAATGTGTACATGGAGACACTATTTTATGGATTATATAACACCTCAGTATTTTACACTTAGAAAACATAGACCTTGGTTTTTCCTCTTAGTTATGGTCCCTTCCCACTTTTTTAAGTCTCACATCTACTCTATCTTGTGCCACTTGGCCCATCTCTTGGTCTAACTAGTCTTATGTTAATGACCTATACCTTTTATCTTCACCAAAATGATTAAGACCTACTTATCTTACACATTTACAAGTTTTGAGTATGAACCTACTTTCCTACTCCTTGGACACTAATGTTTAGGATAGACACTTGTGTTGATGTTAGTGTCTTAAACTAATGCAAGTGTATAATGCCCTAAAGTCATCCAATTTAAAAATGAAACATACCCTAATGGTCAACCTAAGTGCTTTAATGTGAGTTACATCTTCAAAGGAATTGATATAAACACAAAATCAAACCTCATTCATTCCTCATCTAGGAAAATCTAGCATTTAAAAACAAGAGCACTCAAAGAGAATTCAATTAAACAAATCTTCCATATTTATTCATATTTATATACTAGTCATAGGGACTACACATATATAGGACTAAATTACTAAAGGATAATCCTAAGAGCCTAATTATCCAAGTTATAATCTAGGTCACTATTGTACTTGATTTGTACATATCACATGATTAACACACAATCCAACATGTAGGGGATATCTACATCAGGTTGAGGCCATCTTTAGAATATTGTCTATATAGGTAGCACTCATTGATAGAGGGGTTTTGGGGTAAGATCAACACCATGTACTCACTAATCCAATTCCCCTTGAGGTCACCAAGAAGATGAATAAATAAGATTTTTAAAATTCATGAGAAATGATAGTCCATGACCCATATCTAAATACACTAGAGTGAAGGAAAATTCAAACCTAAAAGAAATTAGGTGGTCTCATCTTTTTCCATTAGGCATCTTGTATAAGAAACTTATTTTGAGGTTATAAATTAAAATTGATGTAACCTTCCTAGGCTAATTAGCATCCACAACTCAAGAAGCATCAAATCAAGAATATGGAGACTATTCTAAAATCATCTTCCGGTCTAATTTTTACCTATTCAAGATCTAGAACTATATTAACATCAACATGACCTAATTACATTACTTCTTTGTCATTTAGATAATTAACATAGTTTTACTTATTATTTTTAGCCTATCTCGATTTAGAAATTTAGTCTATGTTTATATTTGAGGTTAAAACCCAATTGACCTACTATAGATCTAATCATCACCCTTGTCCATTATCATTTCTATATTATTAAACATATCTACTAAAGAAGGATTCATAAATCCAATTTAGGATTAAACATTTGGTGAACTTAATATTTAAACATTAAAGCCTAGGCTAATTAGGGTTTTATGATTTTTCTTGATTTTTTTACTTTGTTACAAATTTTATATTTTACATTTATGAAATAATGGAAAATGTTAATGCAAAATCCCAATTCCAAATTCAAGATAAAGAAACATTGATTATTCATATCAATAATAATAAGAGCTTAATGGATGTATTTATGTATGTTACAAGAGATAAAATAAGCAAACATGATAAAACTAAGACTGCCTCACCTAGTGTTGGTGAATCCTTAGAAGTTACTACAATTGAGTCCATACCTATAAATCCACCTACATCTATTGGAGTCATAGATTATGTCTTCTAACCATTATTTCCTAAAACTACTATTACTACATCTACCAAGGAATTACCAATAGTTTCAACTCAAATACCAATACCAATGCCTATTACTACTCAAACCATGTTTACATCCTCTTTGGTGACTAGTCAACTCGATAATCTAAATCCCAATGGCTCCATATTTCAAACACTCCTTCATGTTATAAAACATTGAAGGACATTATTACAAACATTGAAAAAAATGATTTAAATCCTCTTCATGCTATTGATTCCCAATATGTGTTGCATAACCATATTTCACTTGAGATATATTTACACCCTTTGCCAACTAGTTTTTTTACACCTAAGTTCACACTTTATGATGGTAAGGGTGATATTAAACAACATCTTTAAACATTTTATGCAACATGCCTTGACTATGCCTTCAATGATAAAATTTTAACTAAATTATTCCCTAAAAGCCTTAAGGATGTTCTATGACTTACCTCTCTAATATGTGAAAGAATTAAAACCTATTTTAGATCATTTTTATCAAACTTTTCAATTAATATTTATGAAAAGGTTTCTTATGCTCAAATTTCCAAATTAAAACAAGGAAAAAATGAACCTATCAATGGGTATGTTTTTAGATACAAGATAATGGTAGTTAAAATGACCAATCATGTGAAATATAAGGAGTTACAAGACATATTTAAGGAAAGTATACTTGAACATTTACATGAGTCCATTGTTTTCAAGAAGTTTAAATCTTCTAATGACTTATTCCATGTACAAGACTATGAAATGAAGCATATTTCATTGAATAATCTCAAGTATGCAGCAAAAACACTATCTACATTGACATCTAGTACCAAATTTACAATTAAGCAAAGTTATAAAGCATAACCTCCTCATTTTAAAAGGGAAATAACCAACATATTTAATATAGTTTCAGAACAACATAATCAACTTGTCCTATATAATTCACCAAAGATACAATTTACATGCTTACCTGATTCTAATGCCTCACGACTCATGCAGTTAGTAGAGTGTTAGATTATATCTCTCCCTTATACTATAGAGGTTAATATAAATAGACCTATACCCAAAGGATTTGATGTAAATGATTATCACCAAGGACCAAGACATTCTATGAATATATGTTTTACCTTGAAGTATAATATCCAAGACCTTATTGATGATCTAAATATTACATTTAATGATCCTCTAAAGGAACTAGGTTTACAACCTGATGATCAACATAAACAAAAAATATTTAACTATCCTTTACAAGACCATTCTAAGAAGGAACTAGAAGTGTAAGTGTCATATAATGTAGTTCTCCTCCATCACATTATGGGAATCCATTAGATAGGATTATTGGTACTTATACACATCATATACCTCCTACAGTTTAGAGACCTATTTATTTCAATGACATTGAGATTAAGGATGATGACTCTGATCTTCATTATTTATTCATTTAAGCATACCCTAATGAACACCCTATAAATATTATTATGATTGATAATAGTGAAAGAGATAATGTTTGCACCATGTAATCAATTATGAACTTGGGTTATACTCATCATGATTCACATCTTTCCATTAGATTAGTTAAAGCATTTGATGGGACCTCTCAAAAGGTTATTGGTGAGATTGATCTACCTTTATAGGTTAGTCCCAAACATGTGGTTACTACCTTTTTAGTTATGCCTTCCATGAGCATATTTTACATGTTATTTGGAAGACCTTGGATACATACACTTTGAGTAGTACCTTCTATAGTGAATGGGTATGTTAAATACATTTATGGCAATTGGGTAATTATAGTTTTTGGAATCCCATATGAGCATCCTTTTAAACAAGTGAAACTTATACCCAAGAAGCTAACTATAAAACCTACTAAGGTTAATCCATTGTAAAATGGTAAGCAACATGTAACCCCCTTTACTAGGTGGCCAATATTTGAGAAACTATTACTCTAGAGACATACAATGGATTCCATGGAATTTGCATCTACTAAACACCATATGCTAATATCTAGAGCACCCTATTTTCATATTTTTGTTATTCCAAGGAAACCATAGATCACTCAATGATGTGTTCTAATAACCCATACTCCTATTAATCTTACTATTTTCCCAAGACTATAGAGTCCTTTTTTACATACTCAGAGCATCACAAACACTAAAGTGATAGATATTGTACTTCTACATGCTCCTCAATAGATTCACCATATTATTACACTAGGTTAACAATGGGGAGAAATATATTATCACCATTTGGATGAGATCATAGGATAAACTTTCCATTTCACATTCCAAAAATACCAAAAAAATAAAAACATTCAAAAATACAAAAACACTTTCACCATAAAACATGTTCTATTATCTCTTTGACATCTATGTGTTAGTTCCTTATTGATGGATGACATAAAAATTAATTTTACATACATATGCATGTCATGATTCTACTTGAGGGTGATGTAAGCATACATAGATACATTATTTATTCTTATTTTGGATGTTTGACATTTCCTTTACTCATGTCATATACATATTGGGGGCATACACCTCTATGATCCAAATACTCACAAGTTATATCATTTTATGGTCACTCTACACTATCATGTTAAAAGATCATATATGTACTTACACATTTCCTTTAACCATGATTATACCTTACATAGGGTACTTGGTATGCTACACATGTGATTTTTTTTTTAACCCACTTGATCCATGGGATACTAGGTCATGTTTATGCTGGTTGTTTATGTTTTCCTTTATGCACTTCCTGAGTGTCTTTCCTTGTAATTGTCTTGCTTGTTTAAGCATTTGAATATGTTACTTTTTTATGACCCCCATGTCTATGAGTGATTTATTTAAAATTTTAACAAACTGACTATTTTATGTACATTTGACTAAGTCACACCCCTTTGATTATACAACATTTAAATATGCCCCTTATTTGTGGTCTCCCATGACCATTTTATATTGGCTTGATTTTGAGTGATCTTGTTATGTGTGCTTGATTTTATTGTTGATATGGTACTATTACTATATATATGTTGCCATGATATTTATCATGCATCTTAAGCCTTCATGTGATCACATTATTCTATGTGTTTCACTGTTATATCTATCTAGACACATTTTATATGCTACATGTTTACATTCATAGATTATATAGTTGTATTATCATTTTGAGGTGAGGTAACTAATGGTTATATTATTCCCTCACCATAAAATTGGGAATGTCAATGGGGTCATGTTCTCCACATTTGGCATAGTTATTAGATCTAGTGGGGTTATGCTTTGGAATCATATTCTCTATACTCATTTAATATTTGGTACTTATATAAATTTTTAGATTCTATAGGGGCATGTCATATAGACATGGATTACATACATTAATAGTTTATGTAGTCATATAAAATTCAAAAAATTGGTAACTTGAGTGTGGCTAATGGCACCCAACCCTTAGGTCCCTCTTGCTTGCTCTCATGACCCTCATAGGTATCTTTTCACTGATACTTAGTCATCTGTAGCCTTTCAGACTTGATTCCAAATGAGCCAAACCCCTTTTTTCATGACTAATACATCCCCTTAGGTCCCATCTTCTTAGGACAATAGTGCCACACTTGGGCTATAGTGCTGATGTCATTCTTATCTACTTTTAGTGATCTTATCCAAGTGCAATTTTAGCCCCAATGGTTAATTCCTTTTGGTTCCCCATCCTTATCCTTATCAGCCTAATGAAATCACATTGAACCCATGACTAATATATCCTTATAAAATCCCATTCAAAAATAATTTGGAAAGGGTTAGAAATTATCACTAAGCATGCAAGAATACAAGTAAGACCACTCAATCAATCTTTCTTATTCTCTACATATAACCAACTAATACACTTACAATCTTATTCAAATCCTTACACCAATCCCTAGCCATCTCAAGCACATCTATTTTATCATTTTTAATATTTATACACTCTATTGCACAAATCACATCAAGTGGGAGAACTACATATGGCTTGATCCCTCTTTAAAGTATTGGTATGTAGGTAGCATGCCCACACCAGGGGTGTGGATACATGTTCAATGAATCTTACACACACTAACCCCCCTCATTTCTTTAAATTGGTAAAAACATAATGGAGTATAGGGTTTGAAGAGAAAATATATTCTATAGGGAGCTCTATAGACTTCTAACTATTGAAGCTTCATAGACATGGTCACACAGACATAACAAACAAAACCCAAAAAGCTTAGATATTTTAACCAATAGTGGAAGAGGTAGACTACAATTTTCATGCCACTCTTTTCCATTTTCAATTATCCTATCCAATAATAAAATGAATGTTATATCTTAGTTTCTGATAGTATCTCAATCCTATATAGTGAATCTTAGACCTTGTCTCAACTAGTTTCTAGCTAAGTCTTATTTTCTCCATCTTATTATTATTTTTAGAAAGGTCAAAATTGTAATTTAATTTACACAAATTAGTAGATAAATTATTGAATATTTATTTACTAATTTTACTACTCAAACCATTTAACTAAATTAGGAATAACACCCCAATATTTCCAAAATTGTTAAAACATTTGGTGAACCCAACTTACTTAGTTTGCACATAAAAACCCTAGAAACCGTAGGGTAAATTTCCTACTATGTTTTCCTACTTTTTTAATAATTTTTTACCTTCATAATAAAATTAGAAATTAGCATTAAATTTTAAAATTTCATAGTAATTTTAAAATAATTATCATTCAAACCCTAGTTGCCCATACTAGGTCCCAGTATTTTCCTAGTAATTTTCCAATCATTTTCTAAATTTTTACTAGCATAATTAAATCATAAATTCCATTAAAATTTAAAAATTTAATAATAATTCTCAAAAATATTTATTTTTTGAAACCCTATTTGCATATACTAGTTCCCATTAAATAATTAATTTTCTAATATATTTTTGATTTTTTACTTGTATATCTAATTTAGAAATTCACTTCAAATTTTAAATTTTCATAGTAAATTTTCAAAATAATTATCTATCAAAACCTTTTTTGTATATATTAGGTTGCATTGGTTCTTGAGGTACCACCTTACATGTTTTTAAGACTCGTATCCTTTTTACACAATTTCTAGTTCATTATATTTAGGACTTTACATCTCCAATATTCATTAATTTCCTTCTCTAGCACTTTGTCTATTATAAATTATTGAAAAAAATTCAATCAAATTTCAAATTGTTTTCCTACCTTAAAAATGGCCCAATACATTGTTTTTGATGAAATTGATAAAAGGGAACATCAAGAACTCTTAACTAAACACCTTGACATGTAAGATGACATGCTTAACATACTACAAGAAGAAAAATAAAGAGTGAACAATGTTCAATCTTCCCAAACCAAAAAGAAACCAATTTTAAATGACACTATGGGGAAAACTATGTCTCAAAAACCCCTTGTAGCAGCCCAACCTACCTTTATACCACCAACTACAACTAATACATCTTTATCTCCTGATGTGGCATCCCTTGTGCAAGAGATAAACTCTCTTCAATCCAAGGTGATACATTTTGAGGAAGGTGGCTGTAGACCTACACAAGATTTGGATTCTTTTTCTCTATTACATACACCATTAGCACGTCACATTGATTCTACACCCTTGCATATGGTTTCATTCAACTCAAGCTCACTCTATATGATGGCAAGGGTGATCTAGAGATACATTTGAGAGACTTTCATGTAGCATGATTGGAATATGTACCAAATGATTGGATACTTACCAATCTATTTATATATATCCTAAAGAATTATGCTTCACAATGGTTCTATAGTCTATCAAATCAGTCAGTCAATGCATTCGATCCTTTAGCCAACATGATCCTAGCTCATTTCAGCATTAACATTCGTGATAAGTTTTTATATGCCCAAGTTACATAATAGAAACATAGGTCAAATGAGCATCTTATAGATTATTTTATTTGATATAATACTATTTTGGCTAAGATGACTAGCCCCATGGCCAATCAAAAGTTACAAGATCTCTTCAAGCATAGTCTTCTACTAGTTTTATATAAATTAATTATGTTCAAAAGATTCTCTTCCTTCACTGAATTATGTCACACACTAAAGGAAATATAATTCAAACTAATTTCAATGGGAAAATTCAAGTACATAAGTATCTCAAAAACAAAAAACAAGAGTAACAACAAAGCCCCATACAAATTCAAGGTCATTGATAACAAGAGTCAGAATCAACTGATAGTTAATGTGGCTTTTGATCCCCCTTAGTGAGTGGTTTTATCAACACCTCCTTGGTGAACCTTTACCAATCTACCAATTTCTCCAACCAAAGCTTTATAGTAGCTATTAGAATGTAACATCATATCTCTCCTTCCTATTCAAGAATTTGAACCAATAAAGCCTATTCCATGGGGATATGATCAACATGAATTTTATGAGTTTTATAAGGCACCAGGGCATATAAAAACATATGCATCAGTTTGAGACACAAGATATAGGATTTGATATATGGAATTAATATTAATCTTGGCACTTCAGTTGAGCCTCTTTAGGCAAAGCAAACATAAGATAAAGCTTTGAAAAAAAAATAGATCCTTTTCCATAAGATTCTAAACAAAGGGTAGGGGACACATCAGGGGTC
Source organism: Torreya grandis (assembly GCA_037957365.1). Classification (NCBI taxonomy): domain Eukaryota; kingdom Viridiplantae; phylum Streptophyta; class Pinopsida; order Cupressales; family Taxaceae; genus Torreya; species Torreya grandis. The sequence continues at coordinate 970,173 of JARHVA010003475.1, read as the reverse complement.
CACCATGTATATCATGCACATCCACCATTAGATACATATAGGGAACCTTCAGTTGAGACATATCCTTTGAGTAACATGATTGGTGTATATAATTCTAGAGTTCCAGCTAGAGCTTCCATCTCCTTCTCAGAATAGGAGATAGTTGAAGATGATTTAGATTATCAGGCACTCTTTATCAGAGCTTAGATTCATAATCATCATATTCGTAGTGTTCTCATAGATAATGGATCTAGTGTGAACATGTGCACTATGACATTATTATAGCATTTGGGATATTTAGAGAAATATATTACCCTAATGGACACAGTTATCAATAGATTTAGTGGGCACATACAAAGTTCATTGGATGAGATCATACTTCATCTATAGGTTGGTCTAACACACATGGACACACCATTCACCATTATTCCCAGTGTAAGAGTTTTTTATATGTTACTTGGTCGATCATGGATTTAGAAACTTTGAGCATCACATTCTATAGTTCATATATGCATGAAATTCATTCACATTAATTAGGTTTTTATAGTTGGTAGAGTTCCATATGAGTTACCTCTCCCCACTTCAGAGCCATATTCTACTTTTTAGTAACTAGATTTAGTTCAACCTCCAATTCCAATTTCTTCACCAGTTATAATTTCTCCTTAAATTCCAATTTAGACACAGTTTAGGCATCATCACCAACACATAAATTTTATACACTTCCATAGATTCAAGATTATAGATAGCTTCCAGTTATAGTGTTTACACCCAAGGTAGTATCTTTTATATCTCATGCATCTACTCATAGAGCACATGTTTAAAGAGATTATCCTACTACCATATGGGTCCCTAAGAGCCCTAAAATTTCATCCACTTCTTAGAGTTATAGGGGGACATAACACTTGGTTTCTACTTTAGATATTTTAGAGCATTTATAGCATATATAGATTTTAGAGCCACAGTCTCGATATTTTCATCATGCTTCATGATTCCTCTCCTTGATATAAGACACCATGATAGAGAGTCTCCCATGAGACTCATTAGTTAGTTTCATCCTTTTCCAATTTACTTGTACATAGATTATCTTTAATTTCTTATACATAGCCTATCTTTAATTTATTTTACATATTCTTCCTATGATTGATTGTACATAACTCAAAAATCTCAAAATTCCAAAAATAATATAACATTTTAAAATACAAAAACATTCAAATATGTCAAAACATTAATTTTTTTTTATTGTATACATTATCCATGTTTTAAATTTTGACTACTATGATAGACTTACATTCATTTTTATATGCTTTTTTTTGTCAATTTATCTACATTACCATGCTTCACTTGATCTCCTTTGAGTGTTTGCAATGACATATAGATCTTTGATTGCTTCACTCTACCCATTGAGGGGGCATCCTACTTATAAATTCAAGACACACAGCAATATATATACACATGAGGGGAATATTCTACATGACTACACCATCTATGTTATGTCATTCCTATACCACACACTCTAGTTATCATGTTGATATACATTACTTACTAGTTTACATAGATTACTCTATCGACACTCACTAGTATATAACACTTATGTATTTCTTAGCATATACCTAGTCTTGTGCTAACATGTCTTGCATATTTTCACTTGTTGATTTGATTAGTTAGATGTGATTATATTTATAGTATTTACATGATTTCCTTCCTTGATTTGTGTATCTAGATGTGATTACATTTATTAGTTCTTGTTTATCTCCTGTATGTGACTTAGGACATTTGTTAATGTCTTTTACTTCTATGTCTTGTGTGTGTCTTAGGACATTTTATAATGTCCTTTGCTTTTATTCATGTGTGTGACTTAGGAAATTTACCAATGTGTTTTTCTTTTACTCTTCTATGTGATTACAAATTTCATGCCAACCTTGTTTGTTTCAATTGTATTTTTATGTGGAATTTGAACATGCCTTATGTGCTTGATTTCTAATTTGAGTGATATGTTCCCATGTCCCTTATTTTCTTGGCCCCTTTGCCACTCTTTTATGCTTATTACTTCTTACCTTACATGCTTTTTTCTTGTTTGCTTCTCAATTATATGTAATTCTATGATCCACATCATGCATTATCTTGCTTTATTAAATGCCATGATAGACATCGTGCTCTATCCCTCCATGACAACTAACAACTAACAACTAAATATCTAACACTTTTAGTTATAATTCAGTACATTGCACATGTTATTACATTATTATATCTATCTAGGCATACCCATATTGGTATAACAATCTCTCAATACAAACCATTCTACATCTTGAGATATCTTATTAATTATCATTGCTATATCATGTATCTTTGCATCATAACACACTTGTAGTGATATTTATTCTTAGGGTATTAATTCCTACCCTTAGAATAGGAGGTAACAAATAGGGGTTTTGTTATAGATATCAAAGCTCTTAACAATAAAAAAATCTAGCTTTCAGCACACCTAGAACAACCAGACATCAAACTAGTCAGAGCAGACTAGGTAGATAGTGAAAATATTAGAATAGTTACCATATTTAGCCCAGAACAATAGTGCTAAGATTATACTACAATGATGGTACCACTAGTTTCCATTTTTTACACTTCTATCTAAATAGCAAAAAAAAACTATACTTCTAGAAGTAGGTAGAAAAGTAGGTTTAACTACAATGTTGCATAGTCAAACTGGTTCAAAATTTGTGGTTTTTAGTACACTTTTTATCAGATAATATAGATATAGGGGGAATTATGTGTGGCATGATGGATCTCACTTGGAGTTCTAGATATGGTAGTTGGTATAAGTTTTAAATCAGAATCAATGTTTCAAACACCAGTGATTAGGGGCAATGTGTGTGGCACATTTATTTTAATTTCTTTTCTTTTTGAGTTTAGCATTACCTAAGAATTTTCAATAGTTACATGTCTTATTCCATCTATAGGTGGTTGGAATCATTTTTAATTAGCTTTTATATAAGCCTAACCTCCACATCTCAGAGTGGATTTCATATAAGTCAAGTGCACTAGTTTCAAAGTGACTTTCATACAAGCCTAATCTCCATCTTTTAGAGTGGCCAAGAGTGGCCTAGTTTCCAACATATATTTGGCTATCCATGCTAACATTGTTAGATCATAGTACATTCATGGGATTCAAGATCCATCTCATATGACACATATTTCATATTGGTATCAGTTCATAGCTTCACTTCACAATGTAATAATGGAGCTAAAGGACTAGCTAGCCTTTGTATTCTTGAGCCACCTATTTAGAGGGATTGGATAAATAGTCTAAACATCTATTAGCATATGTATGATCACATAGCTTCACGTAGTGGGTGATGATGGATCCAAAGGTCCACATTTTACATTCTTAAGCCACTTCTAAGGAATTGATCACTTAGTTCTATTCACAATATTACTCTTGTTATAGCATACCCACCATATCCAACATATCCAACATCACTTAGCATCATAATAAGTTTTGTATTGGTTTCACATACCCAGTGAAGTGTATTATTTCCTTTCTTTTTCTCTCTCTCTCTTACCTAGATTTATATGTTCTTATTTTAGATATAAAATTTCTAGTAAGAACTGATCTACTCTTTGTTTTCTCTTAAAGATTTTCACTTCATAGCATTCTCTCTCTATGCACACCTAGTATCACATAGCTTTATGAGCTTCACCCTTACAGGTAAGTTTAGGTACACTTTCCATTTTTTCCTTTATCTTAGTATTTCATTTTACTACATCATTAGAATAAGGGGGGGATGTAGTCATATAAATGCAAAAAATTGGTAACTTGAGCATGGTTAATATCACCCAACCCTTAAGTCCCTCTTATTTTCTCTCATGACCCTCATAGGCATCTTTCATTGATTCCCAGTCATCTATAGCCTTCCAAACTTGATCCCAACTAATCCATACCCATTTTTCCATGACTAATCCAACCCCCTAGGCCCCATCTACTAAATATATTAGTGCCACACTTGGACTATAGCACTGGTGCCACTCCTATCCAAGTGAAAATTTGGCTCTAATGGTCAATTCCTTTTGGTTCCCCATCCTTATCCCTGTTAGCCTAATGCAAGCACATTGAACCCATGACTTATAGATCCATATAGAATCCCATTCAAATATCATTTGGAAAGGGTTGGAAATTATCACTAAGCAAGAACATAAGTAAGACCACTCAAATATTATTCCCTATTCTCTGCATATTTATAACATGCACTTAAAAGCTTATTCAAATCCTTACACTAGTCCCTAACCACCTCATGCACATCTAGTTTAGCATTTTTCATATTCATAAACTCTATTTCATAAAGCACATCAAGTGGGAAAAATACATATGTTTTTGTCCCTCTTCAGAGTATTTTTATGTAGGTAGCATGCCCACACAAGGGGTGTGGATATACATTTAATAAATTGTATACACACTAACCCCCCCCCCCCCCCCCATCTTTCTCAAAATTGGTCAAAGCATAATGGAGTATAGGGTTTAAAGAGAAAATATTCTCTATAGGGATCTATATAGACTTACATCTACTAAAAATTCATAGACAGGGTCACACATATATAGCAAATAAAACCTAGAAAGCTCAGATCTCTTGGATAACAATGACAAAGGTAGACTACAACATTGTTGCCACTCTTGTCCAATTTTAGTGCTCTTATCAAATAATAAAATCAAGTGTAGATCTCAATTTTCTATAATATCCCAATCCTACATAGTGAATCCTAGACCCTATCTCAATCATATCAGCCATTTTCTAACTAAGTCTTATCTTCTCCATCTTATTACTAATTTTAGAAAGGTCAAAATTACAATTTAATTTACATAAATTAGTAGTTTAATTATTACATATTTATTTATTGATTTTAATACTTAGACCCTTTAATTAAATTAGGAATAATACCTTAATATTACCAAAATTATTAAAATAGTTTCATATTTAGTGGGGACATGATTTAGAAGCATGTTCCCCACACTTATTCAATATTCAACACACCTAGATTCATTGGGGACATGTTTTGAAAACATGTCCTCCACATTTGTACTTATTTCAATTTTTATATTTATCCATATATATTGGGGGAATGATTTATAATCATGTTCTACCCACTTACATAGTTTAAATATTGTCCAAAGAACATATTTATATGATTTAGATTCATAGTTGTGATAGAATTTTATACATTGATAACATTGTTATACATAGTTTCAACATGAGACATATGTGGTGCATATTTTATGCAATGTATACCTAATATTGAAAAATACAAATTAGTTTTATATTTCAAAACACTCTCATGTGTTGTCATCACCCACCAAGTTGTATTTTTATACATTGATACCTAGGATGGACCTTTTAATCTAATCTACTACAATAGTTGGTTCACTTTTTGTATGTTTGAGGTGATTAAATTTCTCAATATTAACATGTTTTTAGGATAAAATTTATTATATCATATATCCTTACCAATTTTAGAGTATGAGTTGAGTTTATTCACTCATGATCATCAAGTTATAAGTATGATTATGTTTCATAGTTTAGCCAATCTCAACTACTGAATGATAACTCACATTTGATCCAAGGTTAGGCGCATGTAACTTATAATATATATCTCTATATATCATTATATATATGTACCTTCAAGTTATATATCTATCCTAATCTCAATTTCAAAGCCTTAAAATGATACATATTTCAAATCAATGTATCAATAGGAAAGACTTTTACATCGATAGACAGGTGTACTCCTAAACCTTGATCTTTATATTTAAATATTTTCAACTACTTTAAATTATAAATTATATTCAATGATAATGTAGTATAACATGCTCTTGGTTGCAGGTCAATAACTAGCAAAGTACTCAAGTTTGACCCAATTAAAGGCAAGGTGTGTTATACACACCTAGGTATGCATTATTTTAATTTAACTAATAATTACATTACTAGATTAAAGAGGGGGAATATATATATTATTTTATGGATTATATATCACCTCAGTCTTGTACACTTGGAAAAAATAGACCTTGGTTATTACTCTTAGTTCTAGACTTTTCCCACTTTTTGAAGTCTTGCATTTACTCTATCTTGTGCCCCTTATCCTATCTCTTAGTCTGAATAGTATTATGTTGATGACCCATACCTTATATCTATCATATAATACTTAAAATATATTTATCTTACACATCTATAATTTTTAAGTCCATACCTTTTTTTTGCTCCTTAGACACTAACATCCAGGATAGACACCTATATTGACTCTAGTGTCCTGACTCGCCATAATTATCTAGTACCCTAAAATCATCCAATTTACAAATGAAATGTATCCTAATGGTTATCCTAAGTATTTTAATTCAAGTTACTATAGACACCTAAAATTGGCCACCAATGGCTTTAAATGGACTTCAGACTGATTCTTACCAACCATTACAAATTAAGCCTAAAAATCACTAAACATCCCAAATTTACTTGTTAATAATTAATCAAAGCTCATAATCTCATTGAGACATCCCTAATTAGGGTATCCCACCATAATCAACAAAAACCTCTCATAGATTCATTTCCAATCATCTTGTGGCATCACAACATGTAATTTGGCCTATAGACATATTAAATAGTGCAGGTGCACACATGAAATTAAATTAAATCTTGAAAAATGATAAAAATATTAAGAAAAATTAATTAACATGATAAACTAAATTCAATTCCTAGTTGAATTATCCATGAAAAATTAATGAATTTCTAAAAAGGGAAATTCAAAAATCAAGAATATCCTAGGTTTTCATAATTACCTTTTGTTAGTTGTCAATCCTTTGCAGATATCTATAAATATCTCACCCATTATTATTAATTACAAATCATGAGGTTTTGACACATGTTAACCCTACTTGGGTTAATTAACTCACTAAGGTTAGGTTTTAACTCATTCCGTGACTAAACTACACTCTAACTCACCTTGAGTTGGGGTTAGATTTTACATCTATATATATAAGCATATGCCTCTTAATTAGGATAACTTGGATAAAGTAAAGTTATAATGATTTTTTTATAGAAAGATTTAAATCAATAGTGTTATAATGCCAAAATCAAAAACTAAATCCAACATCAATCCACAAACCATGGTTCTAGGAGAGAAGGAGATTACCAAGCTCCATTGTCAAAGACTTTTTGAGTACAAGTCGGACAAGACACATAATGAATCATTTAGATAATTCAATGAAGGTAAGGAATTTGTCATTATTTGCATTTTAGTTATGTTTTCAATTGGTTTTGTTCTATTATTCTCCCCCTATGATCTAGGTAAGTGTTAGGATGTTAGTGTTATTGGTAATATGATTGTCATTGATGTTAAAAGGGAGATAGTTGGAACTAAGATGTCATTGATGTAAAAGGATCAGTCATAGGAAAGATTAAAAGAGAGAACAACATGTTTTATAATTGTACAAGTTGAAATCTTGTTATATAAAGTTGTCATGCTTTTATAGAGACTATTTTAGGATGTTTGTAGATAAATTGATAGAAGATTCATTATGGTTTTTCAAGTGCATCTCATATATGTGGTCTGTAGGTTTAGATGAAGAGAAATGAGCTTAGAATTAATTTATCTTTGATCTTGACCATTACTAGGGTTTCTTAGTAAAACCCTATGGATTTTGGTCATGGCATTCATAGGAATTTCTATTTTTATGTTGACTAGATATAGGTGGGAATCGATCACTTAAGTTACAACTTAAGCCTTCCTCATCATTGTGTAACTGGCCCATTCAACCTAGTGATTACTAGCTTGGAACAATGATCAAAGACATTAATATTTAATAATTTCTTGACTTAATATTTATCTAATTTTGATCACTAGCGAGTGCTTAATCATATGATGAATATCCAATGATATATACCAAAGTCAATAAGTGAAATAACCTAAGAATGAACATGTTGATGACATGTGTCATGATCATAGATCTTGAGCAATAGATCTATGGTTTGCTTCAAAGTCAAATAGATAATGATCAATGTGAAGGTGCCAAGTGTCTCAATAATGATAACTCATAGTAATGTGTAGAAGGCACACAATAATTCTAAGTGTCACAAGCACATGCACTGATAGCAATATGTAGAAGGTGAATGAGAGTTCTAAGTGTCTCCAGCGAGGGCATTGATAGAAATGTGTAGAAGGTGTGCAAGAGTGCCAAGTGTCACAAACATGAGGAATTCTAGTAAATTATTTATAAAACATGTGAGAGTTTCAAGTGTCTTAATCTCGAGATACTAAGACAAAGATCAATAATTGTGACTTAAAGTTGAAGTGTTAAAATTTGGAAGCTCGTAAGGATCTAATGGAACACATGAGCTTATCAGATCTTGATCTAATAGTTGCATTTTAAAGTTGGGATAATTTAATGAGGATCATCAAATCATGTTGTGAAATTTAAGATCAATGTTTAGTAATTAAAGATATGTTCATCTCAATGGTCATGTGATGAAACATCCAAGAAAGATGCATTATATGACATAAACAATGATAGAGATCATTGTGATCAATCAAAATTGTGTAATATGGCATGTGCATCAAAACTAGAGCCTGATATATGCTAAATATAGTAAAAGATAGATAATTATAGTGGTGGTGTATGAAATCAAGAAGCAATAAACTCGCTATTAAAGATAAATGAACTAAATCCAATAAAGAGGAGTGTGATGTGTGTTAACGACCAAGTGTAAACAAAGAGAAGATATATGTCATCTAGGATATACACTAAGTGTGAAAAGAGAGAGTTGAATTAAGAGGGAGAGAGGTAGAGAGGAAGAGAGAGATGTAGATTAAAGCATGAGAAGTTATAGAATAGGCCTATAACATAGAACTTGATTCATTTTTGAATCAATTTTTTAATCTAGAGTTGTATCTCCACAATAGATTTGAATGGTAGGTTCCATTAGAAGAGATGAGTTGGTGCTCAGTTAGGGAGTAGGTACTTCCTTAGAGTAGGTTATATTAAATCAAGGGACTGGGGTCTCCTTAGCGTTAGTTCCCTTAAAAATTGTAACTAGTGAGGTTTTGATTGTGAGGCTAGCTTAGAACAATAGATTCTAGAAGCTATTCTCACCATGGTTTTTCCCATATTGGGTTTTCAACATACATTGAGTGTTTTGTCTATGATCTGTACATATAGTTTTTAATTTACATTAAAAGCATTAAAAGACTAATTTTAATCAATCTACTAATTCACCACCTCTTAGTAGATAGTTGTGTTCTAAAAATTAGTATTAGAGCCTTGGATCCTTAGAAGAAGCTTAATCATCTTAGGTAGATCTTGGATAGTGAACACAAACGTCTATTCAAGAAGGATCTTCCTCAAATAAAGAACCTCCCTTTGATGGATCAAACTATGAATTTTAGAGCATTAAAATGGAAGCACACTTATCTTCATTAGGGTTTGATGTATGGATGTCTATTGTTAATGGATATATAGCTCCTATTATAACTCCTACTGATTAGGTTACAAACAAGGCTTATGAGAGAAATTCTAAGGTAAAAAATGTTATTCTTTGTGGATTATCTAACTCAGATTTTTTCAAAGTAATACATTGTCAAAATGCGCATGATATTTGGAACAAGTTGAAGAGCATCTATGAAGGTGATGATAAGGTAAAGATAGACACAAGCACTATTGATAAGAAGAAAGTTGAAGGAGAAAAAAAGTCTAAAAAATAAATAAGAACAATGAGTCAATCTCTACAAACTTATGGAAGATGCATAACATAAGGGTAGCTGATGAAGATGGTTACATAAGGGTGATAGATTTAAATAAGCCAGAGTTAAGAAGACCTCCTCATCCTACACAAAGAAATGTTATGACCAGGTATTTTTCCTTTTTCTATGGTTATTTTTATACCTATAATTAGTTTGGTCATACATAGGGATAGTGAATGTAGGGTTATATCTAAAAGGAGAACAAACTTTGTAAGAAAAAACTCATTTCCCCCCTTATTAGATATAAATGTAATATGATATAATTTTAATAATTTTGGTCACATAGTTAAACAATATAGAACAAAATTTTTAAGACCAACAAGACAAATTAAAAATAAAAGCATGCTTCCCAATGTGGACAAAGGTTCACAGCTCTCTAAAAAATTGGAAAATAAGAAACCTAAGTATGTGTGGAAAGTTAAAGATCAAAAAGTTACACAATTTATGATTTTTCAAACTGCACTCCATGTCAAGGAATAAAATTTATGGGTAATAAAAAGTGGTTGCTCAAAACACATTACTGGTGACAAGATCAAGTTCATCAAACTAAGTAAATGTAAGGAAGGATATGTTAGCTTGGGAGACAATACTATAGTAAAAATCCATGGTAAAGGAACCTTGATATATAGATGGAAAACTACCTACACATGTTATGTTGAAGGATTGAAACATAATATGTTAAGTGTCAACCAAATGTGTGATAATGGAAGGTCAAATTTAATGCAAAAGGTTATAAGATAAGGAGATTTTGAAGATTAGTTTCAGAAGGGAAAAGAATTAAAATCAATATTTATAATCTACGTGAAGTGAATGGTAATATCTACCTGATAAGAAAGATTGATGAGAGTTGGTTATGGCATAAGAGAATGGGGTCATGTCAACTTTGATAACCTAGTAAAAGTGAGCTCAAATAAGTGTGTTAGGCATATGCCTATGATAAACATACCTACAAACACTACTTGAAAGGAATGTCAGCAAGGTAAACAAATAAGGGTCAAATTTCAAACAAAGGAGTATGCAACTACAAAGCCTTTAGAGTAAATTCATACTGATATTTGTGGTCCTACTAAGATAAGAGTATTCAAAGGATAAAGATACTTCATGTTGCTAATAGATGATTACTCAAGAATGACATGGGTAACCTTTTTGAAGGATAAGTCTCAGGAATTTGAAAGATTCAAGATATTTAGGGCCATGGTAGATAATGAGATTGGATGAAAAATCAAATGCTTAAAATCTAATAAAGGTGGTGAATTCACCTCAAATGAGTTCATAGAATAATGTGAGAATCATGGAATCAAAAGGCATTATTCTGTATCAAGGACTCGACATTAGCATGGAGTTATTGAAAAAAAGAATAAAACAGTCAAGGAGATGGCCAAAATAATGCTAAAAGAGGCCAAGTTACCTGATGGATACTAGAGATATGTAGTACAAACAATATTATATATCTTAGATAGAGTTGAACTAAGAGTAAACAATGATAAAACCCCCTATTAATTATGGTATGGAAAACCTACCTCTGTTAAGTATTTCAAAGTGTTTGGCAATAAATGCTACATCAAGAGAAAAGAAGATAAGTTGGGAAGCTTTGAATCAAGATGCAATGAAGGATTATTTCTTTGTTATTCCACCCAAAGGAAATCCTACATATGTTAAAATAAAAGGTTACATAATATTTTAGAGAGTATCAATGTCAAATTTGATGAAGGATTGAAAAATGTTAAACTTGATAAAGACATTTATGAAGAAGAATCAGATTCTGAAAAGGAAGTAGTTAATGAAGAGCCTAAGGAAGTAAATAAAAAGCCACCCAAAAGATTTGTTCAAAAGGATCATCCTATAAATAAGATTATTAGAAATAAAAATTAAGGATTTTAGATAAGGATAAGAGTTGTAATGAATAAGGAGAAAGTAGGTTTGTTCTAATATCTGAAATTGAGCCAAATAACTATGTTGAAGCTAACAAGGATGAGAATTGGCTAAAAGCCATGGAAGAATAACTAAGCCAAATTGAAAAGAAAAAACTTGGGAATTAGTTTCAAGACCTTCAAATAAGAATGTAATAGGTACAAAGTGGGTCTTTAGAAATAAAATCAATGAGGATGGAATTTTCATAATAAATAATGCCATATTGGTGTGCAAAAGATATGCACAAGTTGAAGGCATAGATTTTGAAGAAACATTTTCTCTAGTTGCTAGATTGGAAGCCATAAGAATGTTTATAGAATTCTCTATTTATAAAAAATCTGATTTCTATCAAATTGATGTTAAGTCTACTTTCTTGAATGGGAACCTAGAAGAGGAAGTCTACATAGAATAACCTGAAGGATTTTAGCTGTTAGAAGAAGAAGATTATGTTTACAGACTGAAGAAATCTCTATTTGGTCTAAAATAGGAACCAAGAGCATGGTATTCAAGATTATACCAGTACCTGCAACAATAAGGATTCAATAAAGGATGTGTATACAACAATCTATACTTCAAATCAAAAGGTGAACATATGTTAATTATTGTTGTATATGTAGATGATATCATTTTTGGTGGAAACAATAATAGAATGTGCAAAGAATTTACTACTCAAATGTAAAATGAGTTTGAGATGTCTATTATTGGAGAAATTTCTTTCTTATTTGGTCTATAAATAACATAGATGGATGAAGGGATATTTATATCCCAAACCAAGTATGCTAAGGAAATGCTTAAGAAGTTTGGAATGAAAGACAACAAAATAGTAGGTACTCCCATGATAACTAGATGTAAGTTGAGGAAAAAGGATAAATCCCTTGATGTAAATCAAAAATTTCATAGATCAATGATAGGTAGCTTTTTATACATACCTACATCAAGACCTGATATCATGCAAGTAGTGTGCATGGTTGCAAGATTTCAAGCTATTCCTAAAGAGTTACATGTTAATGTAGTGAAAATATTACTTAGATATATCAAGAGTACAATTGAATATGGCTTATGGTATCCTAAATGTAAATATTTCACTTTTATAGCATATACAAATTTTGATTGAGTAGGAAGTGTGGATGATAGAAGAAGAACTAGTGGTGGTCCATTTTTCCTTGGAAACAAACTTGTTTCATGGTTGAGAAAAAAATAAGAGTTAGTTGCTCTTTCTACAGTAAAATTAGAGTATGTGTAGAAGTGGCATGTTTCACTCAAGTCTTATGGATGAAGCAAACACTTAAAGATATCAATGTAGAATACAATTCACCTATCTCTATTCTTTGTGACAATTCAAGTTCTATTAATATATCAAAGAATCTAGTAATGCATTCCATAACTAAACACATATCAATCAAGTATCACTTCTTAAGAGAAAATGTTGCAGATCAAGAGGTCACAATGGAATATGTGCCAACACATGATCAAATTATAGACATATTCACCAAACCTCTTCCCAAAGAACAATTTGAGTATCTAAGACATAAATTGGGAGTGGTGGCTCCTACATCACATCACTAGATCCTAGTAATAAGGCATGAGTCTAGGGAGAGGATCACAAAAGATTTATTAATCCTTATAAGAAGATAGAAAAGGAAACTCAAGTATGAATTTTTTGAAAATTTATAATGAGTTTATGGTTTTAGATTCTTGGATAAACTCCTTTATCTGATAAAGGGGAAGAAAAATTTGGACAAACAGTGAGAAAGTTAGAGTCTCTTTGCCATTGATGTCAAAGGGGGAGAAAACATGTAAATGTTCTCTATAAAAGCTTTATGTTTATAAAATAAGGAGAAAAAAATGTGTCCAATGTGTGCATAGGTAAATTTTTCATTGCCTAAGGGGGATAAATTTTGGTATGAACAACTTCATCTCACATTCATCCTAAGCCAATGTAAGTATTGTCAATGCTAAAGAAGGAACAAAGCATGCATTACAAGATCAGAGCATTTATTTTTTCATCAATGACAAAGGGGGAGATTTTTGGCAATATGATTGTCATGGATGTCAAAAGGGAGATAGTTGGCACTATGTATATCATTGATGTCAAAGGATCAGTCATAAGAAATATTGATCGAGAGAAGGACATGTTTTATAATTGCACAAGTTATAATATTATCATATAAATTTGTCATGCTTTTACAAAGACTGATTCTATATCTTTCTAGAGAAATTGATAGAAGATCCATTATGGGTTTTTCAAATGAATCTCATATATATGGTCTACAGGTTCAAATGAAGAGAAATGAGCTCAAAATTTATTTATATTTGCTCTTATCCATTACTAGGGTTTTAAGTAAAACCCTATGGTTTTTGGTTATGGAATTCATAAACATTTCTATTTTTATGTTGACTAGATATAGGTGGGAACGAGTTGATTAATTTATAACTTAATACTTCCTCATCATTATGTAATTGGCCCCTTCGACCTAGTGATTACCAACTCAGAATAGTGATAAAAAAAATTTAATATTTACTAAGTCCTCAACTTAATATTTTTTCAAGTTTGATCAACAGTGAGTGCTTATCTAGATGATGAATATCTAATGATGTGTAAAAAATTAAATAAGTCAAAGAACCTAAGAATAAACACATTGATGACATGTATCATGATCATAGATCTTGATTAGTAGATCTATGGTGTGCTTCAAAGTCAAATAATCAATGATCAATGCGAAGGTGCCAAGTGTCTCATTAGTGGGAACTGATAGTAATGTGTAGAAGGCATGTGAGAGTGACAAGTGTCACAAGCATGGGCACTAATATAAATGTGAAGAAGATGCATGAGAGTTCAAAGTGTCATAAGAATGGGCACTGATAGTAATGTGTAGAAGGCACATAAGAGTGCCAAGTGTCACAAGCATGGGGACTGATAATAAAGTGTTCATAAGACACATGAGAGTGTCAAGTGTCCTAATCTCAAGATACTGAGACAAATATTAGTGGTTGTGACTTAAAGTTAAAGTGTTAAAGTTTAAAATCTCACAAGGATATAATAGAGTGAGTGAACCTATCATAACTTGATCTAATGGTTGCATTTTAAAGTTGGGACAATTGAACTAGCATCATCAGATTATGGTGTGAAACTTAAGATAAATGGTAAGTATTTAAATATATATTCATCACAATGGTAAAGTGATGGAACATCCAAGAAATATGTATTATATGACACACATAATGATATAGATCACTTTGAGCCATAAAAATTGTGTAATATGGCATGTGCATCAAAACTAGAGCTCGATATATGCTAAATATAGTAAAAGACAAATAATTATGGTGGTGGTGAATGAATTCAATCAATAGGAAACTTACTATTAAATATAGATGAACTAAGTCCAAAAAAGAGGAGTGTGATGTGTTAACAACCAAGTGTGAACATAGAAAAGATGTGAGACCTAGATCTAATGCATGTGTGTGTGTGTGTGTGTGTGTGTGTGTGTGTGTGTGTGTGTGTGCGTGAGTGCATGTGTTTGTGTGTGTGTGTGCATGTGTGTGCTTGTGTACATGTGTGTGTGCATGTGTGTGTGTGTGGGTGTGTGTGGGTGTGTGTGTGTGTGTGTGTGTGTGTGTGTGTGTGTGTGTGTGTGTGTGTGTGTGTGTGTGTGTGTGTGTGTGTGTGTGTGTGTGTGTGTGTGTGTGTGTGTGTGTGTGTGTGTGTGATCTAGGATATACACTAAGAGTGAAAAAAATAGAGTTGAATTGAGAGCGAGAGAGGTAGAGAGGAAGAAAGAGATGTAGAGTAGAGCATGAGTAGTACATAATAGGCCTATAACATATAATTGGATTCATTTTTGAATAATTTTTTTAATCTAGAGTTGTATCTCCATAATATATCTAATTGGTAGGTGCCATCATAAGAGTTGAGTTTATGCTCAGTTAGGGAGTAGGTATTTCTTTAGAGTAGGTGCTCTTAAATTAGGGGATTGGTATCTCCTTAGAGTTGGTGCCCTTAAACATTGTAACTAATGAGGTTTTTATTATGAGGATGGATTAGAATACTAGATTCTAGCACTTATTCTCACTATGGTTTTTCCCATATTAGGTTTTCCACATACACTAAGTGTTTTATCTATGATCTCTCAATATAATTTTTAATTTACATTAAAAGCATTAAAGGACTAATTTTACTCAATTTACTGATTCAACCCCCTCTTAGTAGACAATTGTGTTCCATCAAGTGTGTTTTTATTCAAGTTTTGTTACTTGTTCTAACACTTGATCTAACCTCCCTTCTCGGATTCCTTGATCAAAGTTACTTATTCAAAGGGATTGATATAAATACAAGATAAACCCTCATTCATTACACATTTAGAAAAACCTATCTTTAAGATAAACCCTCATTCATTACTCATTTAGAACTTCCTTATTTATTATTATTTCCATACTAGTCATAGGGAATACACATCTACAAGTTTGAAGTATGAAATGAACATCTCAACATACCAATTTTATAAGTTACAAACTAGGTCACTATTATACATCCTTTGCACATATTTCATGATTCACACACAAGCCATCATGTAGGTGAGAACTACATCAGTTTGAGGGCATCTTTAGAGTATTGGACATGTAAGAAGTTCTAATTGATAGAGGTGTATTTGGGGTCAACTCGACACCTTGTGCACACTAACCCATTTTTCTTGATGATCACCATGAAGATGAATAATTAAGGTTTTGAAAATTTATGAGTGATTGTCCATGACCCTAATCTAAATGAACTAGAGGGAAGGCAAAGTTAAAACTAAAAGCATCTAGGTGGTCTCATCCTTTTAAAACAAGTATTTTGTACATGGCACTTAAATTGAGGTTAGATAATAACATCAACACAAATGTACTTGGCTGATGTCAGTGTCCATGACACCATAATCATCAAATTTAAAATTTAATGACTATTCTAGAATCATCTTCTAGTGTTTGTTCCACTTGTTATAGATACATAACTACATTAACATCAAAAAAATCTAAGTACATTACTTATTTGTCATTTCTATACTTAACATAATTATACTCACTATTTTTAGCCTTATATTAGTTAATAAATTTAGTAGATATTTATATCTAAGTTTAAGACTCAATTGTCCTATTGTAAATTTGATCATCATCCTTGTACATTATCATTTCTATATTCTTAACCCTATCTACCTAAATAAGGATTTCTACCTCCAATTTAGGGTTAAATAGTACAAAATAAGTGCCTATTTCCCATTAGTTTAGGTTTTGATTTGTATATATATGAGTCAAATTGGGTAATTTATCACACTGCAAACATGATAGAAATATGTGCCAACCCTAAGGAAAAGTTTGATTTTAAAAAGTAGTTAATTGTAGGAGAGGGTCATTTGTGACCAAATCTGGTTAGTATAGATTGGTGATATTGATTGAACTTGAATTACCGACCCATGTATATGTATATTGAATTGAACATATGGATATATTTGTGTAGGATATTAAACATGTTTTAAATAAGTAGTGAGGTTCTTGTAGGTGTGTAACATTAGAATGTAAGGGTCAAACTCAAAATTAGCACATAGGTGTGATGAAATGGTAAATTAAGACCCATTAGTGTAAATTTTAGGCTAAAATGAGGTCTCTTAAGAAGTCCTTAAAAAGGGGATGATGTTTCATATTTATTAAAATATTAAAATTAAAATATACCTAACCCATATTTAACCACATGGGGTCACATTATTTGAATTAACTACTAGAAGTATCTACCAATCACCCTAAAAGTGGTCTTTATGTTTTATGTAGATTTTTTAAATTAAATTTAAAATGATATCTCATTTAGTTAAATGTTAGTTATAACATTTTTAAAATATAAAAATAGAAATATCCAACTTAATATCACATAAATAAAGTATTCATAATTTATGAGATTATTTTAGCAACAAAATACAACATAAAATTTGAAAATGAGAGGGAAAGATATGAATTTTAAAATTTGTAAAACATTGCACATTA